>OX388309.1:7871983-8471983 GCA_947579605.1 Athripsodes cinereus
CCAATGACACTTGTTTTCAAAGCCTAGTATCTTTCGCTCTCTTCAAAATTAATGAAATAGAGTAGTAATATGTGATCGTGATAAATGTTTAAAAACGAAGAAAATTGCGATACAACTTTTAGATTATGGTGACCCTGGACTACTGTAAAAGCTGCTTTGCTTTCTTTTGCAAAAATAATCCTCTTTCACAATACTTCACCAGTATGATGTCTCTAATGTTTGAATATTGAACAGCATTCCAAGCGAGAACACACTTGCACAGTGCCAATATTTTCTATCATGTTATTGGAAAATTCGTAAATACTTACGTGAACACAAATAAGCATATCAAATTTTTGGGAATAGGACTTACAACGAAATTTAGATTTTTTTAGATATTATCTAATCGACAGTTTTTTGTTAGGCATTTCAAAAGAAAAATAACACCTCATTTTGCTTACTACATCCAAATATAATCCTTGAAAATGTCCTCATATTTTAATAAAATTTGCTTATTTTGCATTCATGTCACTGTTCGATACATTTTCCATGAGCTTAAACCAATAATCTTTTTTTCCGTGTACATATTTGTAAAGTTTTTGCATAACAATTTAAAGATCTGCAATCTTGTTTCCGAGAAAAATATTATTCACATTTATCAAGTACATAATATAAAACGTAAATGCAAAACATTGTCTCAACAAGATGAGCATATTGCATACATTGAGGGTCTTAATATATCTAATTACCTACGTGAAAATAAAAATAGCCTAGAGCTAGTATTACCCATTGGTGGGTCGCGAGTGAATATTGAATGGGACCTGAACATTAAGTAGTTCCATGACTTGCTACTAGGGAATCTGAGCATTATCAATATTTATGACCTCTTTTCTATATAACAGCTAAAGGTTGGGTCTCAAGATTGAAATTTTTTATTAGATGGGTCGAAGCCCAGTCAACTTTGGGAACTACTGGCCTAGACAAATTATTTGAACTCGCCTTAAGAGCACTGTTTCCCAAACTATGGGTCTCGACCTACCGGTGGGTCGCGAGTGAATATTGAGTAGGCCTTGAGCATTAAGTAGTTCCATGACTCGCTACTAGAGAATCTGAGCATTACCAATATTTATGACCTCTTTTCTCTAAGACAGCTAAAAGGTGGGTCCCAAGATTCGAATTTTTGTTACGTGGGTCGAAGCCCAGTCAACTTTGGGAAAAACTGGGAAATATTGTACTAGTGTGTACAATATTTCTATATAAATAATGTCATTCTATCAGTATATTAGTAGAAACGGTGTACTGTGAAAGAGGGTCACCTGGATTGTACTCTATTATTTTTACTTGCTTTATTTGAATTGCATGTTATCTATTATTTATCAATCTACCGACACCATCACGACAATTCCCACAAAAAAGCCAGCAGACAAACTGCATTTAATGAACATGAAGGTCATTCTCTTTGTGCTTTAAAAAAATGACAATCAGGATGGATGGCATATCTCATCGCTGAGGTATTTTTCTCTTGCCTATTCAATCTATAATAAGTAGGTATTGCATACTTAGCCTAAAATATTATCAAATATCGGTTGGTTAATAATGAAATTCGTTCCATGGACTTGTTGCATAAAATTTTACTGTAACTTGTATAACTTTTTCATTATCGTTTACCGTCTTCTCTTTTCTATCCAACGCTGTCATTTGAAAGATCTTCTCCATGTCTACCATTTGAATACAATTCTATTTCTACCCTACAAGTGGAGCAAAGGGTGGCATGTTTCTATGCAAAGTAGCGAAAAGATATCGTGTTTTACCAAGAATTGAATCCTTTTATATCCTTATTAAATATGTACAAAAGGTATGGCTAAAACGCCTATTAAGTAGGTGGGGAAAAGGTTGCGTTTTAAATTTACTTAAATACAATTATTTGGATACATTTAATCGCTTTTAAGTTAATTTTATTGCGAACCCTTATAATTTATTTATTTATTAAGAGTACATGTGCAAAAACTAGTGATTAACATTAAATAACCATTTAAATAAAACATTAACGTAACGTAAATATCGAAAATAGCGTAACGTCTTTTAATATTCATTTCGGATACACTGGGTGAAAGTGAATGCCTCATTCAGAAATAAGTTCGCTCTTCTTTCTGATGACGTTTGCCACCCATCCCGAAGGTTTTAACTTTTTTTTGCTTGCATGTTTATAATGTGCAAAATGATCTGCTGGCTACCCCATTTGTGGGATACGTCGTGATGGTTAAATAGTAGTACAGTCGATTCCACTTAATCATTTATTATTTTAATTAGGAAATTATTTTTTTTCTTAAAAGTTTATATGACATATTTGTAATTTATATGATAATTTATATAACCTTTATGTAATTTACAGTTTCCAAGAGATTATAACAAAAAACATCGAAAAAAAATATGCATTGTTTAATTTTATGGGTTGTTTACTTTCATCATACCTCATATCACATATGGGTTGGTGGCCTGGTCTCATTGTAGTCTGAGAGTCAGAGAATCGATGCAGAGGACAATGAATAAGGCATTGAAAAACGTAGGTACATGGATTTAATAGATTAACTAAAACTTTTGATTTATATAAAGTGACAGGAGAAATGACTCTCAACCAATTAATAACTTCTGAAAAAGCCAAGACTATACATAAGATAAAAAACGGACATATGAAATCAAACTTGAGCTTGACGACTAACAGTAGTGTACATGGACACAACACGCGGACTTCAAACAATATAAGAAACATTATACCCAGAACAAATAAAGTTCGAGATGGTTTCTTGTACTCTGCTGTTATGATTTATAACAGTTTGCCTGACCAATTGAAGAAATGTAAAAATCCTAAGGAGTTTGGAAAGAATATTCAAGAGTTAGTAATGACTTCTCAATGTTTGTAATAGTGTTTTGTGTTTTCAATGGTGTTGCTGTTCTGTGATTTTTTTCTCTGGTGTCTTATATTTTACTATAATATCAAATAATTTAAATTTATGAATTGTTTTACCAGATTTGTAATACTGCACGCCTTTGACACCAGCAACCTTAGTTGCTGTTTTGAGGTATTGTTTATAATTGAATAAATTGAAATTGAATTGAAATTGAATATTACTGGTTAATGGCCTTAGTTGCCAAAACCAAATAAATGAATATAAAAAAAATGTGAAATTCGCTTAATTGGGACAGCCGCTCAATTGGGACAAAATGTCCCAAGTCCCGATAAGACCCAATTAAGCGGAATCGACTGTAGTAGTTCTTTCTGTATGTAGGTATATGTATTATCACTGCATTTCCAACAAACAAGAAAGCCAGTGGACTAGCTGTATGTATTGAACATTCAGGTATCAACTATATGTCATAAAGAATAATAAAAATCAGGATGAGTGACATACCTCAACGCTGAATTGGAAATGTTAAATGTTTTTTAGACGATTTTTTACGTGAATGCTTTCTCTTTATAAGACACTCATAAACTTATATATAAGAGTGGAAGATCTTTTGCTCTTTGCTCCACGGAATGATGCGAAGTAAGTTTATTCAATTTAAATGCTACCTCTGCTTCCAAACTTGATTTGCATAGATATCATATTGGAATTACAAAAATACTCACTCACAAATATTAATTTTATCCCCAGTTTTTATCATTTTTCCCTATCGACCGACCGTCCAACGCACACAGGCTGATTGCTCCATTTAAAGTGGGCAAAATATGTTTATACTTAGTTCTGAATGTAATTGGAGAAATAATTTGATTTTTCAATCACGGTGGTCTTGTAGATTTGAATAATTTAACTTATTAAATAAAAATAAAGGGTTTCGAAGTGAAAGATTAAGGGCCGCAGAGGGGTCGACAGAAGATAGTTCTCCTAGCTTTGAAACATCCGAGAATTGACCGGCGTCAGAACTGTGGGGGAGCTGTATTGTGCCATCCAGGACATGGAAGCTCTTTCCCAAATAGTAGTCAACGTTGGGAGGATGCGGCAGGAGAAGTGAAGAAGGAAAATTAGAAAATTTTTAGTGTTAAAGACAGGAATCATTTTCATTTTCAACATATATGTATATATAAATTAAGACACTCGGTACGATTTTTACACTTTTTCAAAAAGTGAAATGAATTTAATGCATTTCATTTTGATTAGCGCAAAGCTGAATTCGTTAAATATATTTTCATTGTTAGTAAAAATAAAGAAATGATTTAGAATTTGACATGAAAGGTACTTGTGGAGTTTTACAAAATAAATCATCATCATCATCATCTCCCCCTCAACGCTCCTCTCGGGAGCATAGGGCAGAAACCAACCTCCTCCATTCAGAGCGTCTCTGCGCCAATTGCGTCACCTCTTTCCACGACATTCCCTGCGCCCTGATATCGTTGTCATAGTAACGGTGAAAGAGGGACGCCCGGGCCAACGGAACCCTTGCGGACGGAAGAACAGTGCTCTTTTTGGACAACTATCATTGGGCATTCTCAAAACATGTCCCAGCCAGGACCAACGTCTCTCCTTTATTACGGAGATTACAGGTGTCTGCTGGGTGAGCCGGCGCACAGCATCATTTGTAACATGTTCATACCATTTGACATCCAAAATCCTTCTAAGACAAAATAAATAAGTACTGATAAAATACTAACTTTTTATGATGCTTCATGGAGTTTATGACTAAGAAAAGGTCTCTCACACTTCTCTGTAAACTTTCGCGTGTTCTATAAAAAAAGATATTCCTGAAATATCACTTATTAGTAAATGAATTGTGGTTTGCCACCCATCCTGAATGTCTTGATTTTATATTGGCACGAAGAGGACAGTTTGCATGTTTCTTACATGCAGCTGATCTGCTGGCTACCCCACTTGTGGGATATGCCGTGATGGTATAGTATATAGTATAGTATAGTAAATGAATTGTTTTTTTTATTTATTTCAGTATGTTTACCTACATCATTTATTGGAGATGACTGTTAAATAGAATATTGTCTTTTATTAGAGCTTTATTCTATTCGGTAATCTTTACAGTTTAAATACATACATAGTTATCAAAAAACTTAGCAACTGAAACATTAAAAGAGAGAAAATTAATATCGATTCAGCTTTGTTTTACCAAAAGCGAAAATTATACTGGGTTTTATTATACTTTACAATTCATACTTTACTTTATAATTCAACAAAACAAACTAAGTTCAAATTTAAGTGCAGATAAAAATATTTTAGAAGTCAGCTATCCTCTTCTTCTTGTGGTCCGCTGTATTACTATCTCTGGTATCCGAAGTCATGTTATTACGTCTTCTGTTGCATATTGGAGACTTGTAAGAGTGTATCTACCTGTTCAGCTATTTTCCAACAGCATCACTCACCGCACAGATGAATGGTGATATGTAAAAACACGCACCACGATTAATTTTAAAAAATATAGTTGACATTCCAGTCTCGCTCACTCATTCATTTATCGCACTGGCAAACTTTATTAAGATTTTATTAATTACAAAATTATTAATCATTAAAAAAACAGTTTTAAAGCATTAACAAAATCAGTTATTAATTATTAACAAAAAACAGTTATCAATCACTAACAAAAATATTTGTGAGGATGAAGATATTAACCTGTCGATAACCCCAAAAGCAATAGGGAAAACTTTTACGTTATTTACCTATATACCTTAGCAACACTAGCTATAATACTACACCAACCCTTGGTGGTTTTGTTTACAGTGTCTCGTACAGTTATACACTCTCCATCTATGTATGTAGTTACTACAGGGTAACATACTAATACCTTGGTATTTGAGAGGAGATTTGACAAAGATTAAGACAAATAGTTTACCCACTATTAAACCCGTATTCAGAGTATTTTCTCAATAATAGCGATCATTTTATTATCTCATAAATTTGTACTGCTGTTATGATTCCAACACTTAATTATTGAAATAACTTTTAACAACTTTTATTGTAAGATTCCGTAGTTTTCCAGATACATCTATCATTATCCAACAGCATTCAATCAGATCAAAATAGTTTGAACACAGCAGATATTGTTTGAAGACATATTGTCTCATTGAAATTCATATCATTCTTATTGTAATTTGCATATACCTACGTAATACGATTATCTTCATTATGCAAAATTGATCCACATTTTTTCGTCGTACAATATTATGGTACCTACTCATATTCTTTGAGAAAATAAATCTATAGTAGGTATAGTGTGATGATCCTACCTATTTTAAACCATTCTAAGCTCCGAATTTGCAACATCCTAGCTTCTAAACTATACCTACTGTAATAAATGATTCCCAAACTAGAATTTACATCCCTATCCGACTAGCTAAGAATTGTATGAATTTTCGCATTGTTGCAAATATACGTACGAAATATCGCATTCCTAATTGAATTAATTAACGAATTTTGGCCTTTCGTGATCGTCTCGATTTATCTATTAACTATTTTCATAGATTTGGACCCAGTACGTTGTGTTTTGACGATAATTTTACCTACGTTGTGTATTTTTAAAAACGCAAAATAAGTCACCTGAAATATACATTTCAATAATCAAAAAGAACAACAAAATCACAAAATCAATAAAACAATTTAAACATGAATTTTGATACATATTAACTCTGAGGTCAACTTTGACGTCAGATCACTTACCTTGAGATACTGTAAAATAACATAATAAAAATAGTGCATAATAAAACATAACGAAATATAACATAACAATCATCATAACATAAAATTCAAATAATATTATTCTATATCATTACGAGAATGTTGTATGGTAACTGGTTGCCGATCTATGTCCCTACATAAGATAACCATTTCATAGTACCTATAACCAATGTATGTACATATGTTCTAAAACATACCTACTAATTCGTTGCGTCGTAAAGGACAGTGGCGCACCCCAAAACATTACCTTATTACTTTTGAATATTAATTAAATTTCAACACAATTGCTATGACATCATTTTCAGAGACTAACTACCATGTTAGTGCATGAAAAGCATGCTGTGTCCATGCTGAAGGAGCGCCGCCTCCGCTCCCTCACGTCTCAAACTGTCCCATGCCGCATTTTGAGCCCGAGTGCACAACTCTACTCGCGAATATATATAAAATAATATATATTATATAACCTCATTAGAACATGCAATATATTTGCTATATACCCTCATTAGAACATGCCATTATGCAACAAAAACATATAATAATATTAGTCCTAAAGATTCCTGATCATTGAGCTTCAGCCAAAGGGTGCAGATAACCCCTTCAAGCTATACTCTAGCAGAAATTCGAGGAATGGAGCTGTACCTGCTTCAGTCGGAGAACATTTGAAATAAATACCTTTTCATTGGTTAAGTTGATTTATACGCAGAGAAAGCACCACCAATCTCTACGCACATCCAACCATGTTAATGATTGCAAGGTGTGTTCTTACAGAACTGATAAGATAGACTACTAATATAGTTAGAAATATCACGAACAGTGATTTACCAACCAGTTAATAATAATTAAAGTTAATTAAACATAATATCCATTTACAAATGCCCAAAGACCTTATAATGGATTGTGGGTCCTCCAGCATATAGGGAAAGGAGAGAATTTTGTTAGTTGAACTATGTACTTATATTTACAAAATTTGATTTAAATAATTATCATGCATAATTATATACTACAATATCATATATTTTGTTAAGAAAGGAATAACGTCGTACCCAAATCGTCTGGGGCCAAACAAACGACTGGACAAAACTGCATTCCCTAGAAGGAAAAGGGTTTATGTAGGGACTTTTGGATAAATGGTATTAATATAAATATATTAATATAATAATACATAAACAATACGATAAATCCATGCCTTGCAAAATGTTAATTAATACATTCTATAATGTCACAGCAATTTCCAGCAGAACAATTAAATAGAAAATCCAGTTAATTCGTAGAATACAAATGACATCGATGATAAAATATGTAATTAAATTAATCAAATAATATCCTGCTCTACATAAAACTCCTCTCCAAACTGCTTAATCCTTCGTAATGGTACAATAAATTAAATAAAAATATAATATTAGCTAGATCTGTGCGCCACTGCTATCGGCCTGGTTCTAAGTGTGTCGTACCCCGCTATATTATATCAGTCACAGGTACATACATACATACAAAAATGCTGAAAATAAATATACATATAACACATAATTCCTTCGTTTTCAAAATCCGTAAAATAATAAATCCTTGAGTACAAATATTGCCTTGTAGACAACAGACATCCTGAGAGTATCCTAACACCTAGATATAAATAATAAATTAATAATATTAAAAGAAAATCTTATCTTAGACAGCTGGCAGCATCACGGATTTTAAATGCTAATTAAAAGTAATTTAGGATGATCTTTATATATTCCCAATTGTGGAAATATCACTAAAAAATAATGTACTAACTACTACGAAGGTGGGTAAATAAATATTAAAATATATCGAATTCAAACACTGAGATTAATATGATTGAGTCCCACCTCTCCCAGGCTCAAAACTAAACTGCCAAGAGTATTAAGTACTCTGTCTTCAGACCCTGAAAATGTCGACCCAAAGCAACAAAAAAAACTACATCCATCTCTTCCAGACACACACCGAAATATATCTGTATCTGTCCCCTACATAGATAGTTGTGTTCAACAACCACTTGAGATTGCCTCATTCCCAAATTAATTTCCTACTACAAATATTCGATCTAGGTATATAAAAATAATATACACCGTCTTGTATATATTCATTTCATCACATACCCCCCCTTGAGATCATGCTGAAGACAAAATGGATGAGGCATTATCTCACAAACAATTATTTACTTTCTAATTATTTTTCATAATTATTTAATTCCAACTTTCGAGTCCGCCACTGTATATTCCGATAGGTCGTAGGTACCTCGTCAGCTGTGCTCCTCTATTCAAGTCATCAATAATAATAATACATGCATGCACATAACACACCGATGCGTCCACTTGAGAAATTCTCGTTCAATATTATTGTCCCAACATAACATAATATTTTAATATTCTGTTATATTTTATTATTTCGAGTTTTGTTATTATTTTAAGTCATCACATCTATAGAACATAAAATAGTAATAACAAGTTTATCCCAATACTTAAATATCCAAGTTGCATTTTGTTAAAATTCGTTTCATGTGATCATATTCACACATCATTATAATTGTCCATAGTACTTGTGGTTCCCTATAGTCCATATATGCATTCTTCAGGGTGATCCAATTCGCTGGTAACACCAATCTTGTATTACTCGCCAGATGTCTCATATCCATGATTCCTTTGCCGATGCAGCCAGTAGTCCTGCAGCACACAATAGATACGCAAATCGTCCTCTCCGTACCGACACAAATTCAAGACATTCAAAACGGCGGCAAACCTCATTGTATCCAAGATGCTAAATGTCTTAATTTTCTAGAACACCCGTCCTCCCACAGGACACCCGAAAACTCACGGAAGAAAGTGGGAGACCAACTCTCCACCGGCAACCCATCCTAAATAACCATTCATCTCTCAGCACCATCACGCTGCGTCTCAGATGGGGTAGACAGAGAGAACCAAACGACAAATCCTTCTATCTTGGCACACATCCCTCGCCTCCATCACTGCCTTACAATTTCCCACACAAAGCATACCGATTTCTCCCACACAACACGCGGCCGTCCATAAGAATTCGATCCACGTGATCAAGCCACATAATTCTACAAGTAGTGCAACATCCTCCAGCTAACCAACAAAATTCGTGATAATATGTTGACAATGTGCCTAAATAATTTCAAACGCGAACAGCTAACTCAAAATACCTATAATTACGTACCTAAAATAAATCACCCATAATAATACCACAAATAATTAAGAGGAAGATAACGTACTATGTTCTTGAACATCCAGGGGTAAGTGGTGGGAACCCCTCCCTCAATGTGTTTACGCACATTCACGCATATAAGATACATAACACAATATTTAAACGAGTTGCATTGACAATATCTACATAATACATCCCAATATGTTATTCTATAATAGGTATATAGAATTTCCCTTGTATCCAATATAACAGTCACCTAATGTATATACCTACATATTAGGTATATATATATGAATCGTCCTCATTCATTTCAAAAGTCCTGAAAAAAAAACACTTATCTATTTCAAACTATATCACACACACAACTAAATATAATACACACAATTGTAACTCCATATGCACATATCATAATATTCGTTCCACTTGTAAAATAATAATAACTAAACACTTTATAGTTCACATCTTCACTCTAACACTATTGAATAATATTATTATAATATTTGACACCACAATTTTAAAATTATAACACATTAAATAGTTTATTCCATTTGTGACTTCGATAGATTCACAATCGATTCTCAAACTGTTACATCATAGCGTTGTACTTTCTTATCAAATTACTTCTCTTCAGCGATTTATGTTATTGTACACCACTCTCTTTTGGGTTAACAGAGAGGATCCAATGCTACATAATCTCATCACATCACCCTTCTGGCCTCCAATAAAACTACTATCATCGCTGTCCAAACTTTTCACCAAGTTTCTTGCAAGTAAATCATGTTGGTATCCTACCAACAAATATTCAATTGAAATAATTATCTCATTTTAGCGCACGCATAATTCCTAATACCCTTTGTCTCAGGTTTCTTTGTTCCATTCAGCAACATCACAATATCAGGCATACAGTTTAACAACCACTGATCGTATACATCCCGTTAGGTACTATAATATCCCTATACCTATCTGCTTGCATCTTTATTTAAAACTATAGTTTTTTGTCATTCCAGTAATAATATTATTTCCACTCTCGTTCTTGGTTTTAAATATTATAACGTATTAATTAATATTTTAGTATTTATAGGTTGTACATCTTATTTCTCTATTTGGAAGACATGATGTGTTATATCAGCGAACACCAGTCCTTTTTTCTTCTTAGAATATTTTCATGAATTCGTTTCTTCTTCCAGTCCTCCATTTTAAAATGATAGATACCACCTTTCAGGGTACTCAAAGAGTTCCAACGTTATCCAATGTGAAGCCCTTGGTTTTGCCCCCCCGGGCTTAAAAGAGTGTAGGTTGTCCCCTCCCCCCCTTAGCCTGTAAGAACGAATATCCACTATTTCTTCCAGCTAACCGTTTAACATATAACTGTAAAAATAATCACCTAAATCGTGATTTTATCAAAACCCATCATTCGATTATTGCCTATATACTAATCCGCTTCATTCATATATTGTATTATGTATGTTATCCGATACTCATAAAATCTGGTCTAATATTATTTCAAACTCAATAATATATTCACCATTCTTACCTCGATCATAAATTTATTTCACACCCCAAATAATTAACTTGACAGAATTCTTAAAGTTTAAAAACAAAACACTTAAGTTACAAATAAGATGTTTAGACTATATCTCTCAAGCAATAATAATACCTATAATTTCAATCCCTAACAAACATCTACTTGATACATATAACTAACATCAAACTATATACCTATTATTTATCCATTTTACCCAAATACTATAATATCTAAAAATCCTAAAACTCTAGTCATATACCCATATACATAAAATACACTTCGCATACATAATACCCATGTTTACAAGTCTACTTGGGAATATAATATTCCATTTTTCTAACACCCAATCCTCTTATGAAAGTACATATTTTTGGTACCTACCTATATACATTATTGAATAAAATAAAGAACTATTCAGGATTTCAACATATATATACCTATCCAATTTTATACCTGAATCACAAGCGCTCTTTATTAGACTATTCATAAGGACATAATTCCGAATGAACTCTTAAGGGTTCACTATTCTTATGCATAATGTAAGATATATACCTATAGATAGCCAAACACAAATATAATATCATGTTGCCTAATTCGACTAACACTATAATCCATGGATAACCAACCCGCGGTTCTCGAAGTAAAAATCATCAACCAATTTTCTCACTACATCTACCAAGTATAAATTTTATTCCTCCCCTCAAAAACCAAACACATTCCTCTGTCCATAACCCAGTTCTACTCCTCAAAACCCATTTATGCTCTCCCCCCCTCCAATATTCATGATTTTAGTTATTTATCATCGCAAACCCAAAACCCACTTCTACTCCGTAAAAACCCAGTTTATGTCTGCAATGACAGACATAATATTCTGGTCCAAGGCACCATTTGTGATGATCCTACCTATTTTAAACCATTCTAAGCTCCGAATTTGCAACATCCTAGCTTCTAAACTATACCTACTGTAATAAATGATTCCCAAACTAGAATTTACATCCCTATCCGACTAGCTAAGAATTGTATGAATTTTCGCATTGTTGCAAATATACGTACGAAATATCGCATTCCTAATTGAATTAATTAACGAATTTTGGCCTTTCGTGATCGTCTCGATTTATCTATTAACTATTTTCATAGATTTGGACCCAGTACGTTGTGTTTTGACGATAATTTTACCTACGTTGTGTATTTTTAAAAACGCAAAATAAGTCACCTGAAATATACATTTCAATAATCAAAAAGAACAACAAAATCACAAAATCAATAAAACAATTTAAACATGAATTTTGATACATATTAACTCTGAGGTCAACTTTGACGTCAGATCACTTACCTTGAGATACTGTAAAATAACATAATAAAAATAGTGCATAATAAAACATAACGAAATATAACATAACAATCATCATAACATAAAATTCAAATAATATTATTCTATATCATTACGAGAATGTTGTATGGTAACTGGTTGCCGATCTATGTCCCTACATAAGATAACCATTTCATAGTACCTATAACCAATGTATGTACATATGTTCTAAAACATACCTACTAATTCGTTGCGTCGTAAAGGACAGTGGCGCACCCCAAAACATTACCTTATTACTTTTGAATATTAATTAAATTTCAACACAATTGCTATGACATCATTTTCAGAGACTAACTACCATGTTAGTGCATGAAAAGCATGCTGTGTCCATGCTGAAGGAGCGCCGCCTCCGCTCCCTCACGTCTCAAACTGTCCCATGCCGCATTTTGAGCCCGAGTGCACAACTCTACTCGCGAATATATATAAAATAATATATATTATATAACCTCATTAGAACATGCAATATATTTGCTATATACCCTCATTAGAACATGCCATTATGCAACAAAAACATATAATAATATTAGTCCTAAAGATTCCTGATCATTGAGCTTCAGCCAAAGGGTGCAGATAACCCCTTCAAGCTATACTCTAGCAGAAATTCGAGGAATGGAGCTGTACCTGCTTCAGTCGGAGAACATTTGAAATAAATACCTTTTCATTGGTTAAGTTGATTTATACGCAGAGAAAGCACCACCAATCTCTACGCACATCCAACCATGTTAATGATTGCAAGGTGTGTTCTTACAGAACTGATAAGATAGACTACTAATATAGTTAGAAATATCACGAACAGTGATTTACCAACCAGTTAATAATAATTAAAGTTAATTAAACATAATATCCATTTACAAATGCCCAAAGACCTTATAATGGATTGTGGGTCCTCCAGCATATAGGGAAAGGAGAGAATTTTGTTAGTTGAACTATGTACTTATATTTACAAAATTTGATTTAAATAATTATCATGCATAATTATATACTACAATATCATATATTTTGTTAAGAAAGGAATAACGTCGTACCCAAATCGTCTGGGGCCAAACAAACGACTGGACAAAACTGCATTCCCTAGAAGGAAAAGGGTTTATGTAGGGACTTTTGGATAAATGGTATTAATATAAATATATTAATATAATAATACATAAACAATACGATAAATCCATGCCTTGCAAAATGTTAATTAATACATTCTATAATGTCACAGCAATTTCCAGCAGAACAATTAAATAGAAAATCCAGTTAATTCGTAGAATACAAATGACATCGATGATAAAATATGTAATTAAATTAATCAAATAATATCCTGCTCTACATAAAACTCCTCTCCAAACTGCTTAATCCTTCGTAATGGTACAATAAATTAAATAAAAATATAATATTAGCTAGATCTGTGCGCCACTGCTATCGGCCTGGTTCTAAGTGTGTCGTACCCCGCTATATTATATCAGTCACAGGTACATACATACATACAAAAATGCTGAAAATAAATATACATATAACACATAATTCCTTCGTTTTCAAAATCCGTAAAATAATAAATCCTTGAGTACAAATATTGCCTTGTAGACAACAGACATCCTGAGAGTATCCTAACACCTAGATATAAATAATAAATTAATAATATTAAAAGAAAATCTTATCTTAGACAGCTGGCAGCATCACGGATTTTAAATGCTAATTAAAAGTAATTTAGGATGATCTTTATATATTCCCAATTGTGGAAATATCACTAAAAAATAATGTACTAACTACTACGAAGGTGGGTAAATAAATATTAAAATATATCGAATTCAAACACTGAGATTAATATGATTGAGTCCCACCTCTCCCAGGCTCAAAACTAAACTGCCAAGAGTATTAAGTACTCTGTCTTCAGACCCTGAAAATGTCGACCCAAAGCAACAAAAAAAACTACATCCATCTCTTCCAGACACACACCGAAATATATCTGTATCTGTCCCCTACATAGATAGTTGTGTTCAACAACCACTTGAGATTGCCTCATTCCCAAATTAATTTCCTACTACAAATATTCGATCTAGGTATATAAAAATAATATACACCGTCTTGTATATATTCATTTCATCACAATAGGTACATCATACAGATATATAGAAGGAATCTATATGTCTATGCCATCACAACATCTTAATGAAGTTGCCAGTATATAAGCTACATAAAAGAATAATGCAAGTCATCTTCTGAATGCCAATAAAAAAGAAGTCTTTAGAATGAGTACTATACCCTCAATGAATCAATGCTCTACCCTCATAGCTGGATTGAAGGTGTCAAATGTTATACATGTAATGTTTTGCTAATGCTCTCCTTTTAGAGGACACTCGAAAACTATCAGAAAAACCAAATACGTGTTATTTTTGTTATCAAAATAATCTGCCACTTTTCTCTCTGAATACGGCCTTCAGTTATATATTCCATGTACAACAATTTAATCTGTGTATTACCAATGATAATCTTCATCTACACAAGATTTGTCACGTACCTACTATTTTTTTTATCAAAATTGAAACTACGTCTAGCAACAAGCAAATAATGGAAAAGAAATTTATATAATCTCCGTTTTCTCTTATTTAGTCTTTGATAATCTTTTGGAAGTAGAAAATTTGAGACAAACGTCCAGATAATCAGAAGATATATTCATTTATGTACGTATCTTTCTCAATTATTATATTTGGCTGGAGATTGCGGTTTCAGGAGAATTGGAATAAGTAAACATTGAGCAAAGGTGAAGTTCCACTCCATTTTTGTATTGAATTTTTTTTAACTAGGTAAAATTAACTTTCATCTTCGTAAGAATTTATGATAACGAAATGTTTAAAGTTACTTGTTTTTAATAATCTGTTACGAGTACAAATCTGTTAATCTGTTACTATCATATAATTATATTCGTATAAATCAGGTGACAATTTTTTTTTAATTTTTATCTGGGCTCTGTTATAAACCCAAATACAACCTTATACACCTTTCACTGTAAGTTAAATGTTTGTGTCGTGAAAGGGGAGTTGGCCGGTACTTGGGATTGAACCGCAGACCACTTGTTCATGAGGCCGAGACTTTACCTCCAGGCTACCGACGAACTCAAAATTACATAGTTAAATTAAATAGTTCTTTAAAGTATTGCAAACATATTTGATATTAACAAAAACACTGTTTACTTTTCACTATTGATTTATTACTCCAGTACTTTCGTCAAGTTAGATTGACATTTTCAAGTACTCGAGTAATAAATCAATTGTGAAAATTAAACAGTGTTTTTGTTAATATCGAATATATTTAAAATGTCTTTTCACAATGTGAACACACAAACTCTAGATCATTAAAATATTGCAATATATTTTGACACTGTTGCATATTTAATGCCTCTAAATAACTGATTTTTGTAAAGTTAATATATTTTAATAATATTTTCAATGTTTCTAATATGAAAAATTGAAGACAGTGCTAGAGTAAATGGCATGTTGCTACTAGTTTTTGAAAAATATATGTTATGTTCAAAGCCTACATTGAATGAGACCCACCGACCACCCGAATAGCGCAGAAGTCTGGAGAGTTCCATTTATCTTGTCCACACTAGAGGCACCATAGTGAGCAAACTAAGGGGCTGCAGACTAAAATAACTCTCGTGTGTAGAATCTTTTTCCTATACTCCTTCGATGTCCCTCTAGCCAAGAAAAGCAAATACATAAATCAAATAAAACAACGATAAATTAACAAAAACATTTTCTTAACCTAAGCAACAAATCAATATTTATAAAAAAAGCAAAAAATATATTTATAAATTATATTTTAGTCAGATATTTAGTGCTTATGGTGGGCCTTAAAATAAATAAAATAATCTTTATTATACATTTTTATGTGGTACAAATGGCGGGTTTATTGCCTGCATGCAATTTCTAACAACCAACCAGTCCTTAATATCTGAGATATAATTTTAGAATTTTTTTATTATTTATTTAGGTACTTAATTCATCATACAACCAAAGCCTCCTCCTACCAAGGTACTACTACTACACCATCACGGCATATCCCACAAGCGGGGTAGCCAACAGACCTGCTGCATGTTATAAACATGCAAGCCATTTTCTCTGTGCAAACAAAAAATTAAGACTTTCAAGATGGGTGGCAAACCTCATCGCTGAATTCGAGATGTAAAATTTCTTTATTTTTACGAACACCTGCCTTTTACGGGACACTTGAAAACTTACGGACAAGAGTGAGAGACCACTTGTTTGCCGGATGCAGCACGGCTTTCCTCCTACCAAAGTCAAAGTCATGAATAAAAATATAATGTAATTTATAATACCTTAAAAAGTTTAGCAAACACTGAACTGAAAAAAGTACAATCGTGAAATACAAGCACAATATTTTCCGCATAATCATTCATCATTGTTTCTCACAAAGAAATTATATTGTTATTAATCATACCTTGCATTAAAGATGGTACGGACATCCTGTAAATATCCGTTTCCGTTTTATTCCGCTAAAGTATCCGATATGATACCGAGTAATAGCGTAATAACCAGCAGAATATCTTTACGGCAAGATTTTTGATATATTTGAAACCAAATACTAAAAAAAACATTATTGTTTTTACAGACTATTTAATTAAAACTATTATCGAAACATATCCCTCTTATAGCCCTCCGCACAAGCATTTGGTTGCTTATGGAGGGAGCATTTTACTATGTATAATATTATTTTGTTGTTGTAATATCAATTTATACTGTGCATTTATAAATGAAATAAAAATTTTAAAAAAATAGAGACAAGTCTCATATAAAGGATACTAATAGAGTAATTGTGTTATTCTTAAAAAGATATCATCACAACCTTACACAAATCAACTCATTCTATTTATTTATTTTATTTTATTTTACAATAATGTACAGGACACAGACAGTTCTAAAAAATACATTAAAGTAATTATCGTAATCAATACATAAATCAGTTAAGATTACGTAGTTCCACAGATTACCAAAGTTAGTCGCACGGATTACCAAAGCATTTATTCAGTCACCAATGGTATAAAAAACAAGCAATAATAGAACTTAACAGTAAGATAAAACAAGAAATAAATCGAGTAACATTGAATAAATAGTACCACGAAAAACACGATCATTTACTGTGGTACACACAGTATTGAAAAGTCGAGATAATTGATTTATAGCTTTCTCTACGCTGAGTTTGAGTTTTTACGCATAAAAAAGTCATGAAAAGATTCTGGATTCTGGAATATTATAATAATAAAAGTAGCTAGAAATAAAAAAAAATTAAGATGCGCCGTTTTGTAGAAAAGCTACCACAAGCACCCATTCATGAATCATTTCATAACACCTCCCTAACAACTAACAATAGGGTCTTTAACCCTGCCTTAAACACCTCCACACTCCGCACACTTCTCACTCCACGAGTTTGCAAATCATAGGGAATTTTGTTCCACAGCATCGGACCAATCACGCAAAAGGCACGGTCAACATAGTTATACAGGAAATAACTCGCTCTAAACAACAAAGACGATAACAGCAGCCGAATATTCAGTTATCAGATTTGGGATATAATTTTGCATCCGGTCAAACAATTACGCATTTCATCACTACCTTGCACATCAACACAATTATTCGAAACGTCAAAATACGACAAGACCATAAATTAAAATTATACGAAGGTGTCAAAATGACAAAGGACACGAAAAATTACACTAAACTAACTGGTTTGAAGGTCTACTGTCGCTGTAAATAGAGACCTATCCAACCCTTATCTCAACAAAATCCTTTTTTGATTGGAATAGGGTAAAGGGGTATCATCCCCTAAGCCCAGTAGAGCCTCTGAATTCTTCAGTAGCGGAATACACAGTTTTTTTTGTTTAGTTTTTGTTTTCGAAACAAGTGAAATCCTCACATAACGCTCTTAATCTTAAATCTTAAAATGTAAAGTTTTCGAAACGTCAAATTAGTAAGAAATCTTTAAAAAATATGTATATGATCTGAATTTGGTAGATAATATAAATAATATCTGTGATAGTCAAAGTTCTCAAATGGGCGCAACTTGTTAAAAAAAAAATCGATCGTGGAGTCCCCGGAATAGATTAGATTTTTTCTGTTTTCAGCAAGTTTTTATGAAACATTTAATACCTTCTATTCAGCAGTATGAGGCATGACACCCATCCCGAATGTCTTATTTTTGCAAACAGTTTTTTTTTTTTTTTGTTATTGTTAAATCGTGAATGCCTACAACATAAATCGGATTGTCTTAATTTTTATTACTTGCGATTAGTTTACTGAATTCTTCACTTTTAAGACATACCTACTGTGATGTTATGGATATATTAAACTAAACAACCTATTTTAAAGATTTGTTTTCCATTTGACTTTTCTAAGATTTAAGATTATGACTATTCATGTATAACCCCACGAGACCCGCTTTTCTTATCATACGCATATTTTCAACATCGATGGTTTGTCAAAACGAAAAAAATATTGGACCCAAATAACTTGTCGAGTAATCTTGATGGTTGATCCATTTTTTATTTTACTTTCCTGAAAAAACAAAATCTCTCGACTTCATCTTTCACAAGGGATTTTAGCAATCTTAGAAATATAGGAGTACATTTATAAGTAGGTACATATGTATGTTTGTACGTCTTCTTTTATCAGACATGCAACAGGAAAACTAATACTTTCTTCGCAAACTTGAATCCATTGAACGTATTCCTGAACAACAACAAAAAATACGTAGAAAAGCGTAAGTACCCAGATACAAAAAAGGATATGAAGCAAGATACATAGGTCCTTAATTATAAAGTAAAATAGTTAATTTTTATCTATCTATCTTACAAACCATCACAGCACTTCTTAAAAGTGGAGTAGCCAGTGGTCTCACTGCATAGAATGAACATATGAGTTGTACTCTTTATGCCACAAAAAATAAGACCTACAGAATGAGTAACATACACATTACATGAAAATGTTAAATATCTTTATGTGATGCATGAGTGTACCCAGGGAGAGGGGAGCAAAGTGGTACAGTTGCCCCCCTAAGACCTCTTAAATGGTAGGAATGTAGATAAAATTTGTATTAAAGTATAGAAACTTGGACACAGCACAGATGGGATGCTTAATATAAGGTGGATTTATATAAGATTGTACATGAATGAGGAGATTGTGAAGTGTCTCAAATTCCTATACCAAATTTAAAATGTGGCGATGGCGGGATAGAAATGTTACATGCATCCATCCCAAATTACCAAATTGTGACAACTGAGACTAGAATAAAAAAGATACCTACACCAAAAAAAAATTCCAAACAACTATCTTCCTCCCTAGAGAAAAACCTATGTCCTTAATGCGATGTATTACAAATACATGCCTTTACAGAACGATCGAAAACACTCATAAAAGACTGGGAAAACTATTCTTTGACGGGAACTACACGGAACATGTCGTCGGCTTATGAAGATTCATCGCTATGCTAAATTAATATGAATAAGCTTTTTTTTAATAACTAGGCGCTTATGGCTTTTAAAACTAGTTTTCCATAAAGCTATCAAAAGTTATTACAATATTACTACTGAACCTACTTGATCAACCGTAAATGAATTGATACAATAATACGAGTATATCATCCACAATACAATAGAAGTTTCAATATTAATAATATTATCTTTCATAAAACGTAATATAATATATTTCCCAATATATGAACTACAAACATATTACTGAATGTCTTTGAAGAAAAGAATCATTTCACTTGGATTGAGACTAATCAATAGGTGATTTTGTATTCAAGCAATATTTCGGGTCCCTCACACGCAGTGCTTGTTGTAATGTGAGTAGGCACCTTATAATATTGATAATAATAAGTGCTCATTCACTGTGTCGGTGTTTAGGTAGTAGAATTCCATATCGAAATAAATAAAACAAGCGTTTTATTCTACTAATGATTTAATTTGTGAGAGAGACGTCTTTCGTCTTATGAGGACATTGTCAATTAGATTGATACATATGATTGATAAAACTTTATACGCAAAAACAGGTACATGGAAATCTATTTTTATAAAAGAAAGTGGTGCTAGTTACACCGTTTATAACTCAAGAATGGCTGTACCGATTTGAATGATCTCTGATTTGTTGGATTCTTCTCTGCCCCGAATAGCCGATTAGCTATTAAAATATCTTACAAATTCACGGGAAGAAAAATTACAAAGAAAATTATTAACTGACACACTTGGACAATTACGGGAGTTTGTAAAGAGATTAAAAATATTAATCATTGTTTATAGATGAATGAGCAGGTACTTATGTATTATCATAAATATTGACACTCATTGATTGTTAGGCGATACGAAGTTCGCTGGGTCAGCTAGTAATAGGTATATTAATTCAAAAATTACAATGGTGTTTAAAATACTATAATAATTCTTTCTGGGCGTTGTTTGGTATGAATGGGGGTATATTTTTTGTTCAAGAAGACCCTCAATGATCACAAAATTGCACGAATGACATTAGTTATCTTGCTTATTTAGCTAATCGATGTATAGTATAAAACGGAAATATAAACTAGCGTACCAAAGTTACAATTTCCGTGTACTTGTACGGAATGGAAACATGTCTCCTACATTAAGGACAATTTGTACTGATTGAGAATTTCTTTCTCGTTAAAATTCCCCTTCCTTGACTCCTTAAATTTGAATCGCCTTTAAGAAGATACCTGCACAAAATACTTACAATATCTCGTGGGTGGTTTCAATCACTGGGTCTATTACGTAAATGGTCAAAGGTAAGTATGTAGAAGGTATTAAGAATTCCTTTTAAATAGGCGCTTGGAGATCTTTATTACAACAAGAATAGGTGTTGTTATTATGCGATGACATAAAAAATAATGGAGCGGTCACACAGTGCTGATGGGATTGCCATTCAGGCGGATCCACTATATGTATGCTTGAACGTTGCGAAAGAATATTCACTCTTTTACCTTTCTTTCCGTTGTAAACATGGGCAAAGAAAGGGAACAAACGAATTGTTTTTCTCTCCTTCCTTTTTTTGTATTATAAACGGGATAAAGTGAGAGGAAGGACAGTCGTTAGTTCATTATCGATTTCAAGGTAGTCCGTCCTCTTAGTAGGACCTCGATGAAGGAAGATATTATTACTATTAATAAAACACATTATACCGTCAAGGAATCGCGGTCGTAGGCAAATAATTTTACAAAATGTGAGTCACGTGACTTCTTCGCAAAATACCCTCGTGTCTTTTACAACCCTACACTGCGGCATGTTTATAGATAAGTATGTAAAGAATCTAGATACAGTCGAACCTCGAGTATTCGAATCCCGAGGGACGTCCAATAACTATAATTATTGTACACTACAATATATCTAAACTCTTAGACATTTTGGTTTTGCACTCATAATATTCGTATAAAATTTAGTTATAGAGATTGGTGCCCTTGAATGTTTAAATCATCATCTTTATACTTTTTGTTAGAAAGTAAAATATTAATATTTTACATCTTAAATTCAGCGTTGAGGTTTGCCACCCATCCTGAATGTCTTGATTTTATACTGGCACGAAGAGGACAGTTTGTATGTTTCTTACATGCAGCTGATCTGCTGGCTACCCCACTTGTGGGATATGCCGTGATGGTATAGTAGTAGTAGTAGTAGATATTCATACTTTAGGTCTTAGTGGAATATATGTTTAATAGGTCGATACTTCATTGTATAAAATACACTTAAAATGATATCATTATTTTGTTTTTTTAGTACCACAAATTGATATTTATATGTATACCCTTACAACAAACAAATTCCTTGTATCAAAATGAAAAGCCTGCCAGCGAGATATAGATCACGAACCTCCCACTTGCAAGTTCAACATTCATACTAATCGGTTTACCAACCATCTCGTGTTCAGTAGACCTAATATGATAAATTTTGCGTTACCATCAAGTAAGTGCAAGTAAGGCAATTTTGTCAAAGTGCAAATAATCATACTATTATTATTATTATTATGTTGGGTGATTTATTCGGCGCCGTTTAATGGAGCATCCTTCTCAAGGGCGCGGGAAACTATGTTGGAAGAACGAAGTCTTCAGCTTGCTCCTGAACGTTGTAATCGGCTGGTTTTTACGGAGGTCCTCGGGGAGTCGGTTCCAAATGACGGGTCCTGCGACGCCAAAAGCCCTATCATAGAAGCAGGACTTGTTTGCTCTTACTAGTAATTTACATTAAAATTGTACATAATACTTTTTTCCATAGAGAATCAAATAAAAATTACACGCGTTTATTTTATTAAGCGCCTTTCAATTTGTTTTCAATTTTCATTTCCGACTAAACAAAACGCCTTTATACGGAAGAGAAACGATATAAAATACCGGATCATAATTTTCTTTATGCTGGCAACTTAAAACGTGTTCCAAGTATTTCTTATTTTAGATACCCAAGTAAAGTATTTCCTTTAACAGCATGTAGCCTACTTTGTAACAGCCTCTGGCCACCCACAATATTGAATGAATGAATGCGAAATATTGTACATCAAACCAAATATAATAAATATATCTACAGGAATAATCAAAACGGCACTATCATATATAATTATTTTTATGTAATGAATTTAACAGTCATGTTATATATTTATACTTAACAAAATGTCCTTTTATACTTTCACGTGTACCTACTTCTTTTCAGTCCATGTATAGATGATTAAAATTCATCTTTAGAAAACCTTTCAAAATGGGACTGCTGTTCTTCGTTTTAGAGAAGTACGTAAACTGTTCTATGCGTGTATCATCCCAATCCTCCTATATGGCTGTGAGTCTTGGCACTTAACCAAGGCTCAAGAGCGGAAGGAACTAATCTTTGAAAACAAGTGTCTAAGGAGGATTTTGGATGTAAAATGGTATGAACATGTCACAAATGATGCTGTGCGCCGGCGTACCCGGCAGAGATTTGTAATCTCCGTGATACAGGAAAGACGATAGTCATGACTGGGTCATGTTCTGAGAATACCCAATAATATTTGGCCAAAAAGAGCACTGTTCTTCTGTCCGCTAGGGTTCCATCACCCCGGGCGTCCCTCTTTCACAATACAACGTTCCTATGACAACGACATCAGAGCGCAGGGAATGTCGTGGGAAGAGGTGACGGGATTGGCATAGAAACGCTTTGAATGGAGGAGACTGGTTTCTGCCCTGTTCTCCCGAGAGGAGCGTTGAGGGCGATGATAATGACAAATGTTTTTAATAGCTTAGTTTTGACATTTTTGTAAATTCCTCATCATTGACCTCAAAAACGATTCTGATGAAATTAAATGATTATATTCTTTTTTTTAATATTTTTTGCACATCATCATTTTTCAATTACAAATAAACATTAAAGATTGCATAAAATTTTGATGTACAATAGTACCATATTGCTTATATACACCTAATCCAAAACTCAGTAAGTAAAAAATAAAGTTAAGGATATTTGCTTTTTTTATTGTTTAACTGGATTTGGGCACAACGTATACTCAATATATTCAATTTTCTTATATTCAATTTCAGAAATTGTTTAAATAAATTAAGATAGGTAGATTAATTTTTTTTCTTTGCTTTTTTGTTATTATTATTTTTATTTCTGTTTAGTTTTAATGTGACGTGATTAGATGGAAGCAATCACAATAGGTATTTTTTATTTATTTATTTTTATTTTTAAAAAGCAGCATGGACCAGAGATAGTACAAACGATTCATTACTACGAATCTATAATATTAACCTATCGCAAACAACAACAAAAAACTCATGAATATTATACATAATACATACTCTAACTATCGTAAAAAAATTGTTATGCAATATAATCCACAGAAAAAAAATAGATTTACATTAAAAACACAAACGTGCACATTAAATATTTGGATATAAACAATAAAATCCATAATATGATGACAAATTACCATTTTGAACCAAATAAAAATTTAAAATCTCAGAGAAACTTTAAATTATATCACATTATAAATACTTCCAACATTTTTATACATTTTATACAATTTTTAACAACTTTTTGAGACAATGAATACGGTATAGTGATAATCTCGTCACTGTAAATCATCGCATTTTTTCTTATGTAAATTGATCTGTTGATTTTGTTATATGAATGATGATGTGAAAGAAGTATAAAATAAATATTCTTTCAGCCGCCCCAAGGACTCGTGTTATTTAGGACTTTTAAATCTGTTCCCTCGGTAATAAATTAGTATTAAGGGTTACCATCCTCTAATATCATAATACGGAACATAACCCAATACATATATTAGATATAGGTAAGTATGTAATATATTACTATTTTTCTTAGAGCATACATAGGTATTAACAGTAGGTACCAACAGTATACGATTACTCCCGACGCCATCTTAAACTAAAGTAACTCAGAAACAATGGTATTATCTTTGCTTTCAAACGTCATAAGCTCGCCACTGCATATCATTAGGTACATTTTTTATGTAAATTGTTGCTTTGTTATGTAAATGATTATAATATGCAAGAAGAATAAAATAATAAATAAAAATGAAATCAAATGATGTTGTTGAAAATAATCAGTCATCATTTGAGATGTCTGATCGGTATAGACATTTCACATCTTCTTTTTTATGGTCACGGAAAGGTGAACTTGCGTGTTTGTTACATGCAGATAGTCTGATGGCTACACCACTTGTGGTATGCCGTGATGGTATAGATAAAAGCTAAAAGCTTAACCCTTTTTGTAGATAGATGTTTTAAAACCTTCAGACATATCTAAAGGGGCGTTCACATTTGTTCACTTTCAGTGATCACTCTGGATGATCCTCCAAGATAAAAAGGTGTGAACAGGCGTTTCATCAATAGCGATCACTAGCGATGACGGATGAAAGCGATTACTACCCGACATAATTTCGATGAAAGATCCTTTCACTGAAACGACCATAAACAAGTTTTATCTATGAATTTGTATTGAAAGTCAGAATCATGAACAAAATTATCATGCTATCGAAAATTATATTACTTAACTTGTTTTGATTTTTGATAAATGTTATTTTTCATTTTTTTTATTTATTTGATTATTTTTTTACGTAAAATACGTCAAACTACATACAACATGACCGTGAGTGTTGACACGGCAGTGAAAGCATAGGATGAACAGATGTGTTCACTTTCGATGAACAGGTTTGACCCTGACACTCTGGATGATCATCCAAAGTGAAGCAATGTGAATGCCACTAGATATGATACTAGATACCTACTCTGTAGATGATGTGTAAGTTTTCGAGTGTTCTGTTATAGGTAAGTATATGATATTTGATATCTTCAGTTTAACAATGAAGTGTGCTACCCATTTCGAATACCATATTTGTCATGACATAATCGGAATAAGTTGTATGTTTATTATTATTTCAATAAGTCCGCTGGCTATGATGAAATGAATGAAAATATGAAGTTGATTTAAAAAAAACTAAAACACCTGAACATCTTCTCAGTAAGGAATATGCTTGTGTCATGAATGTGAGATAGGCTCACAGTGGGCAGGATTGAACCTGTTATCTTTCGATTGAAAGTCTGAGATCTACCATAAGGTCACCAAACACCTCGTTAGTTTTGTATTTCTTTCTAAGATTCAAGATAATATCCGCACCGAGAGTAACCTCCAGACTACACCTCATATTATAATATTGTTTTTTTTTTTTATTGTTTATTGTTGTTTATCGTCCTTAGACCAAAATTTTTGGTACTTGGACTCGTCAATTTACAGAAGACAGGATCATACAATAAATTAGATATATATACAAAAAAAAAATACAGAATCATAGATCAAAAACATAATATCATTGCTAAGCAGAGTGTAAAGGGCTCTGTTAGCATTTCGTCAAACAGTATTCAATACAGATTCCATCATCAATCATCATTGATCAAATAAAAACAAAAAACATCGGGAAATTATTTCCATGCTGAAATGAATGTATATGGTTCAATTCAGCATTTCGTCGACACAGTAAAAAGCTTTTTCAACGAGGTACAACTTCACTACTCCTTGAAATTTTTTTTCATCCTTCACGGACTTTATTTCTTGTGGCAGCTTGTTGAACAGGCGCACACTGAGACAGACAAAGCTTTTGGACAATTTTGCCAACCTGTGCTCTATAGGTCGGATACTTCTTTTTGAGCGAGTGTCATAACCATGGTACTCCAAGTTGAGAGGGGTGTTGGGCATATTTTTACGTGCGTATAGCAAGCATTCGTAGATGTAAATGCCAGGGAGCGTGAGTATGCCAAGTTCCTTAAAGTGTTCCTTGCACGACTCTCTTGGCCCCAACCCTTTTAATCCCCTACTAGTGATGAGCCGAACATTCGCACATTTTTAGGTCCTGGCATCCGCATAAAAGAACATGCAAATATTGCGTATGTTGGTGCAGCGTTGGAAGTCTAGCTAAAAAAATTGGCCATTCTACAAAACTAATACACCTATGAAAAATGTATGGATTAAATTGTAGAGCAAAATGAATGAGGAAATACGAAATACCAAATCGAAAATTCGGCCGTAGGGGAGGAGAAATATTTAAAACCAAATTATGAAAACCCAAAAGTTAAAAGAATAGTATTCGCATTACAATTTGATACAAAGATTTGTATTCATTCAAATTCTGACATTCGGAGTATTGGTACATCACTACGATAATATATAATACTAACCTCTTAAACTTTTATCACCATAAACCACCCCCGAAGAGAGACACCCCAACGCGCGTCTCTTCCAGATTTTACTACACAAATAACATTCCACTCAACAAATTTCTTTACAACACAACGGTTTTATATTTTAAACAGATGCGTCCAGGAATTTTATTCTAATGATGTTATGTTTTTATTAATCTAAGATTTTATTTCCCCTAAATTATAAAGAAAGTATTCTATATACCACATGTATCCGAATTTGTCTGTCAGTCGAAAACTGTATAAAGAACCTATGTACATATCAAATAGTCTCTTAAACAGCTTAATAAAAGGGGGGGTCATCTTTTATGGTTTTCTTGAAATTTGCATTAAGAATGCTACAAGATTTTTTTTTAAGATATAATACTGTCCCTCTTCTGACTAACAGTCGTATCTGCTAAAATGTAAATTGTTCAGGAGAGCGTTTTTAGTGTTTTGCCGTGCATATTTTCGTCTGTCCTAGTTATATGATACAGTGTAGGTAAATATATTACATTATTTTATTTGTATTCTATATCATATCAGTATAAGTATATCAGAATCATTTTTATTATGAAATTTTGAAGAATTTGTAGATACCACAACACATTTTATTTAAAGTAATTCGTAAATATGACAACAAATCAGAAAGCTTTTCCAGCATAACGGTAACAGTTACAGGTGTGATCTTCAGTGAGAACATGCAAGGCACATATAAGTACACATTGGTGATCATAACTCAATTTCGCTTAAAATGTCAGATACGACAGTTAGTCAGAAGAGGGACGATATAACTTTTCCCTGTTTATTATCACACGGGTAGTTTATATTTTCTAAAGAAAAAAAAAGAAAAATATTTCTAACTACAGTAGAACAACCTGAATGTTCATTTTTCTTTTAAAGATATATTTGGGTTTTGCTATAAATACAACCTTATACACCTTTCACAGTAAGCTACTAAAAGCTTGTGTGGTGAAAGGGGAGTTTGCCGGCACCTGGGATCGAACCACGGACCTCTTGTTCACGAGGCCGAGACTCTACCTCCAGGCTACCGACGAACTCATTACATTATTAATCCTCTGAGTATTTCACCTGTGGAAACTACTGTGATAGTATGGATACATAGATCTCTCTACATCTCAGATGGTTTTCCCTTTACTTCCTTCTTTATGTATTCCATTGTGAATTCATATTTTCTTGCATGTGTGTATGGAACAGGTAAGTAGGTTAGATTATGAAGTGAATGACAGAACTGATTGTTTAATATTTATTTGAGTAATTTTTTCCCTGTTGTAAGAGCAGATAACTTTTATTCGTTTGTGTCTTTTAATTGTCTAAATGTAGGTTCTTGTTGTTTTAATCAATTTTCTATTTTTTTTTTCTTTTATTGAAATGTAACAACCTTATGGGCTTATATAATACAAATTGTTATAATGTGTATACTTGTAAATAGGATGATATTAATTTTTCGAATGTTTCGTGATTAACACTGTGGAATTCCATATTTATTATTAATTTATATTAAAAGAAACTTTGTATTTTCCACTAGAATAATTTCAATTATAGTCAAAACGTTTTCGGAACTACTTGTTCCATCATCAGTAACAATACTAAAGCATATGCTTCTTTATACTCCACCCCTGCCCCCGCCCACCACTCCTTCACCTTCACCACAACATTGACTGTCCTTGAAAATAATATGTTTAGTATTGTTACTGATGATGGAACAAGTAGTTCCGAAAACGTTTTGACTATAATTGAAATTATTCTAGTGGAAAATACAAAGTTTCTTTTAATATAAACTAGCTGGCCCGGCGAACTTCGTACCGCCTAAGAATCAATGAACGATTTCATACATACATCTTCTTCCCCTTGTCCTAGTTCGGTCGGGGACCCATTACCCCTAAGTATCTCCTCCAGAGATAACTGTCCACCGCTGCTTCCAGGACCTCTGGCCACTCCAAACCTAGCCTTTCAACACATGTTCGACACCTGCCCTATCTTCTGCCCTCTCCCACTGACTTAATGAATGATTAATATTATTAATCTCTTCACAAACTCCCGTAATTGTCAAAGTGTGTCATCGAAGGTATAGTGTAAAAAAATATAATTCATTTGGAACTTTCGCAGTTTAGCGGCCCCACCCGTTGTCGAGTACTTTTTTCCATGTAAAAGTAATATTTTCGAAACTTGAGGAAATTGTTGCCATATGGTGAATTATTTTTTTGTCACCAAATTTTTGAAAAATTCTTTTATAGGAAAAAAAATTCGCAACTATGAAACTTGAGCGGCCCCACCCGTTGTCGAGTAATATGTACGGAATTTTAGGAAATTAATTTTCGAAGTGGATTTTTTTTGCCGGCAAATTAAAATAATTCTACATATGGCAACAATTTCCTCAAGTTTCAAAAATATTACCTTTTCTATGGAAAAAAAGTACTCGACAACGGGTGGGGCCACTAAACTGCGAAAGTTACATTCATTTTTTTTACATAGACAATTCACACACATCGAGCTAGTCCCAAACTTAGATGAATCTTGATTATGGGTAGGTACTAACGCGACGATACACACATATACAATGCACTATATACAAATACATATATATGTAACACCCAGACCCAGGACAATTTGAAAAAGGTCATTCTTCCCTTTGCCCTGTCCGGGAATCGAACCCGGGACCTCGTGACTCAAAGGAAAGAGCTCCGCGCCACACCGGCCGACATGAACAATTTATGTTGAACAATTATACTTAACTCAGATTTGTTTATAAATTATCTACAGTACGTAATATAATTATGTATGTAGGTACTAATTTTTTTTTCAGGTAGATTTTACCTATTCATTTAAAATTTATAAAAATTCTTTCCATGATTTTTTAAAAATTGAAATATCAGAACTACAGATGTTAAATTGTATGGATAACGATTCTAATTTGAGAATGTATAGAAAAATTATCATATAAATAGGCCAATCTATAAAAAAAACTTCATTGTTGATTTTGTATAATTCTCCATATTGCATTTTTTATTGAAATTAAAAATGTAAGGCGTAAATAATTTTCTTCGTAATTTTTCTTCACTGTCTGCAAATTTCACTACACAATCTTGCATCAGAACTACCTACATGAACACATTCTTATTTTCATCTTTAATAGCACAATTTTTGGTTCAATAATAATTTACCATCTGCAAAAATAAAATACAATTTCAAATATAATCTGTGCACGTCCACATTTATGTGACAGAAGATCTATCGATACATAAATATTAGTCGAATAATTCGGTTGTTACATGGCAATAGGTTGTATCTCGCATTTTTTGCGTTTTCAAGTTTGTTCCATAAAATGCTCAAAATAGTGTAATATTTGATGTGGCAAAAGGATATGTCTCTTTATAGTCAGAATAAAGAGAGAAAAGACGTCACTTATTGACATGTAGAAAGATTGTTTTCTTCAACATGGCAAAAAAACTCAAATATTTTTAAACTGCAAGAAATTATTTAGTGAATGTTACATACATCTTGTAGAAGAAATTATTAAGAGAATGTTACATCTATCTTGTAGAAATAATAATTACCTTCATTTTGATATATAATGCTCGAAATTTGGCTGAAATATCTGTTTTGCAAACTTTGTTTTTGCTCTCCTGTAAAATTATGTTTTAGTGAGATACAACCTATTGCCATGTAACTACCGAATTATAGTAAACAAATATTAGTACACATTTCGTTCATATTAGTTATAGTAATTTGGTTCTTAATATAGCAGAACCTACGGATTATTTTAGCACAATGCAACAGGCGACGTGGGGGCGCTAATAGCGTATGGACTCTCCATATTGTTTTTATTTTTGAAATTAAAAATGTATGGCGTAAATAATTTTCTTCATATTGTTTCTTCCCGTGAATTTGTAAGATGTTTTAATAGCCTATAGTTTAATCCGGGCGGAGAAGAATCCAACAAATCAGAGATGATTCAAATCGGTACAGCCATTCTTGAGTTATAAGTGTTGTAACACACACGTCTTCCTTTTATATATTAGATTAATAATAGGATGATATATTGATACCTTCTTTGACTTCATTGTTTGTTTTTATGTATATTTATATAATATATCCTAAATCACTCGCAAACGAGTGGATCGCCTTGAGAAGAACAGAATAGAATTTATATAATATACTGTCTTTAGAATACTGTTGATGGATAGTAAATAAATAAATAAAAAATGATTTTAATGTATATTAATAATTTATAAATAATTAAAAACACAGTTATTAATTATTTATAAATTGTATAAACTAAAGGACATTATACTGATTCAGTACTCTTGAGAATGCCCATTGAAGTGGGCGAAAACGTTAGAGTTTAAATAAATATGGTGAAAATATAACAGTGTTTTTAATTATTTATAAATTATTAAATATGAATTTTCACAGTGTGAACACAAACACCCTTCAACAATTATTGTACATGATACTATATCGCCATTTCTGTAGATTTTTATGAAGACCTTCTAAAGCAGATTTTTAAAGGAGCATTTGTGGAAATGTGGATAAAAAGAAATCAGACATAATATATGGATAACTTGAAAACAAATATACATTGAAATTTCTTCTAGCTAACTCAGTTTTAACTAAGATAGATTTCAATACTGGTGCGACCGTCATATTTATTTATTCTGAAGCAAAGAACCTGAAATAATGAGAGAATTATGTACTATACTATACTATACCATCACGGCATATCCCACAAGTGGGGTAGCCAGCAGATCAGCTGCATGTAAGAAACATGCAAACTGTCCTCTTCGTGCCAATATAAAATCAAGACATTCAGGATGGGTGGCAAACCTCATCGCTGAATTTAAGATGTAAAATGTCTTATTTTTTTCGAACACCTTAAGAGAATTATGTAAACATAATAATTATGTATCACAACATTAAATACATGTTTTTATGAAAGGAAAGATTAAATTAATCCTGTCTTTTTGTAAAGAAACAAACGGATTTCCATATTATTATCATTATTACTTACATAATATTTTACAGAAGGTTTTCCTGTAACTTGATATAAATAATATGCTTGTTGTTTCTGTGCCTTGGAATTCTGAATTTAATGTTCATGAAATTGTATTTCCTCCCTCACTCTAATGCTTTTGAGAGCGACTACATATATTTCGGGAAAAACGATAATTCCATATATAGTTTTCCACATTTAGTTTTTTATATTTTTCGGATATATGCGAGTCCCCAGACTTCTGCGGTGTCCGGGTGGACGGTGGGTCTCCTTCAATGTAACGCACTATATACATATACTTATTATTTTGTTAATATTTTTGTCGATTGAAAAATAATAAAAAATTTAACAATGTCGTGATTTTTTCGACATTCAATAATATTTTATTGAATAATTTATTTATATTTTAACATAATGTATCATATTATTTTTGGATTGTGTACTGTTGTTTTTGTCGTGGTTACTCCTGTCTTGTTGAATTTGCATTTATGTAGGTATATACTTTTTTATTTTTTTATTATTTATTTTATTCTTCACTGTACATTGTTTACAATAATACAAATTTACATAGAAAATATCATTTATACAATTCAATGTACAGAGGGCGAGTTTATCGCTAAAATGCGATGTCTTCCAACTAACCCGGTTATTAAAATCAAAAAACGAAACAGACATAAATGTACATATCTACAGTAGTATTATAAATATAAAAAAAAACAAAGACATAACATAAAGCAAACAAATGAAAAAGGCACATGCAGGCAACAATGCATTCATGGACACATAATAATAAGAAAAAGTATAACATACATATATTGCAGCGTGCACATGCATAGGGGAAAGGGTTTTAGGAGTCAGATGCTAAATTCAGTGAAAGGAAGTGATTTTTGACAGCTTGTCTGAAAGAAGGAAAAGTTGTTATCATCCTGATTTTCGAAGGAAGATTGTTCCAACAGCGAGCACCATGAACAAGAAATGAGTTGGACAGAAAGTTCGTACTGTGTGCTGGTACTGCTAGAAGACGCTCTCTGTTGGATCGCAAAGGTAAACCATGACTCGCCAGATACTCGAATTTTTCTTTAAGATAATATGGGGAGGACGTTAGAAATAATGTTTTAAAAACTAGACACAAAATGTGAAGATCACGTCTTTGACGTATGGTGGTCCACTTCAGCTGATTTCTGTAAGAGGTTATGTGATCAGTTTTTTTGAGGTTAAAAATATATCGGATGGCTGCATTTTGTAGTCTCTCAACTTTAGTTAAAAGATTCTCATTTAGATCAATAAAAGCAATGTCTGCATAGTCAAGGATCGGTATTAATAAGGATTGAACGAGTAGGATTTTGGTCTTAATTGGCAAGAATCTTTGGAGTCTTTTGAGATTATGCAACGAATAAAAGAATTTTTTGCGAATGGAATTTATATGTTGTTGCCAAGAGAGTCTCTGATCTATAATCAGACCAAGATTCCTAACCGTTTTTGAATATGGAACTGTATCTTGATTCATTTGGGTGGGTGGCAGCTTCAAATTGTTGAGTTTACCAATTAAATGGTGGCTACCTATAAATGAATCGATGATTGTTAAAACAAACCTCGGTAAAAATTAAAATTTTTGAGAAACTAAAAAAAACATTCTGGTGAAAAAAAAAGGTTCTTTGGTATATTTTTTTGCTACTTATATGAATAGATATATCAAAAAGGAGTGTATCTTCTTAATATGAGGTGAATTGTGTGTACAGTGTTTTTTTTATAAATTTTTGAAAATTCGTTACGAGGTTTGTTTTAACAGTCAACTTGCACCAGGTTTGTTTTTACAATCAAACTCAATCTTCGTTAAATAAAGTATAGCATTTATTTAATGAAATAAAACATATTATTATTACTATTTTATAAACTAATTCATTCTGTTTTATTCTCTCTTCTGAAACAACTTCTGGCCAACTCTACATTCCAGAATATTATTCCAGAATGCTTCCTTTTATTCATCAGGCACAGAGGCTAAACATTTTTCTAGATCCTTCATTTTTTATATTAGGAAGACGTTTGGTGTTCCCATATGCACAATCAGTTGGAAGTGGCACAGGAAAAGCTCTCAATTTTAAGAAAAAGGTGTGTTTCATTAAGCCATCAATAAAGTCTTGGGCCTGGAGCACGACATGATTTCCAGTTTTAGTGCACGTAAAGAGGTTGAAACGGGAAATGTTGAAGGCGACGTTGTCACTTCGAGGGATACGGTGATCTTTTGTTTCCAGGGATACATTGAAGACTCCCTCCCATACCCGGATATCTCAGAAGTCGGGGGACTTCTATTTATCCGCTCTTCTAAGCAAAACTTTAGTCCTCACGGGCGGGCCCCATTGTTCAGCCTGAAGGGCTGGCCGGCCAATACCGCCTCGTAGGAATCTTTCCAGGGATAGGGAAGTCTTCATATAATATTTTGGCCACCATTTCTTATAGTCAATAATATCATTTCCACCTACTAGATGGACAGTGAAGAAATCGCTTTTGTCACTCGATGCTATAATAATCTCTATAAGCTCTTTTACTGTGTATTTTATCACTATCAGATTCTCCCTCGAAGTGATTACGAGGACACTTGCATGGTGGGCCAGTTACTTTCTTATTCATTACTTTACTCCTACTAGTAGTGTATTCATTGCCTTGAAGACGACATCTTTTTACTTTATTTCTTGTGTAATCTGCAGAATTGTCAAGTCGTTCCTTTCCATTATATTCTGTTTCGACAGTGCTCATTTTCACCAAAACACAAAAAATTTGAACTTATAATTTAGACCCAAAACTTAATAATGTTGAATTGATTAAGTTTCAAAATAATCGCGGGAAATTATGTGAAAATGACACTGACAAATTGTGTGACACAGACATATATAAGCGTAGTTTTCCTAGTACTTGAGTGTAAAAACAAACCTCGTGCTATACTGAGGTCTCTTTTTACACTCAACTCATTACTAAGGTATGTTGAATGACGTATTTAGAAGTATGAACGAGAGGTGTTTTTCCACTTAATCGATGTGTTTTGGGTTATAGACAATAAATCAGCAAAAAAATGAAAAATGATCATTTGTATGGCGAGGTTCGTTTTAACAATCATATTTTTATATATATAGTTTTAACAATATTTAATATTGACTGTGATTTGGATGGGTTAAGAATAAGTCCATTGCTGGAAGCCCAATCGGCTATTTGTTTTAGGCAATGTGATTTGCAGTCAATTGCAGTTGCAAGGTCAACTAACTTAAAGTGAGTATAAACCTGCAAATCATCAGCGTAGAGATGATATTGGCAGGATATATGTCGCGCAATTGGATTAATAAAAATTGAGAACAAAAGGGGAGAGAGGATTCCGCCTTGCGGTACCCCTGCCCTTAATTCCACCCACTGAGAACGAACACCACTCTGCAGTCGGACGCATTGCACTTTTTTATGTCTATCATATATTTATTTAAGTACAAAAAAAAGGCTGACGCCGTATATAGGAATAAAATAAATAAAATTAAAATAAGATTTATCATGACAAAAAATTAACTTACATTTAATAGTAAGGATTTGCCTAAAATGGAATGGAGAAGAGTTTTACTGGATGCGTGCAACTTGAGTAAAATATGCCAAAGTATTTTACTGGATGCATGCAACTTGAGGAAAATATGCCAAAGTACTTTACTGGATGCGTGCAACTTGAGGAAAATATGCCAAAGTATTTTACTTGATGCATGCGACTTGAGGAAAATATGCCAATCCGAGTATGGTGTACCTAAAATAAGCAGGGTTATTCTTGACAAAATCTAAACACGATCTTAATCTTAATCATACGACGCGCGAAGTGACTATTGGCCAAAAATACGTGCAAACCGATCGCGGGGTAGCGGTAGCGCGGTGTTTTTGACCATAGTCCTTTCGTGCGTCGTATGATCTAGATCAAGACTAGATTAAGATCGTATTTATATTGTGTCAAGAGTAGTAGAAGGCCTACTTTGACAAGATCATCTTTTCGATTTTACATTAATAAAACAAAAATTATTTCAGGCTCACGATACCCTATTTATAGAATGTGCGATACTTACAATAAGAATTTTTTAAATTTTGCTTTTTAAATTATTATTTTTTTGTTAAGTGTTTACTTACATTTTGTAAGTGTGAATGTATTTGTATGAATGGGTGTGCGAGATTGTAACTTTTTCTGTGTTTATTTTGTATGTTATTGCTGAAGTGTGCATAGTGTTTGGATGTAAGACTGTAAGAATGTCAGAGATATGTTACTGAAGAATGTTGAATGCTTACATACTTGTATTTCACAAGTATTTCATCTGTTGTGTACCATATAAAATTGAATAAATAAATACATAATTGGAAAAATTAAACTTTATCAAAAACCCCTTTACATCATCATCATCATCATCGTCCTCAACGCTCCTCTCGGGAGCACAGGGCAGAAACCAGCCTCCTCCATTCAGAGCGTCTCTGTGCCAATTGCGTCACCTCTTCCCACGACATTCCTTGCGCTCTGATATCGTTGTCATAGGAACGGTGTATTGTGAAAGAGGGATGCCCGGGCCTACGGAACCCCTGCGGACGGAAGAACAGTGCTCTTTTTGGCCAACTATCATTGGGCATTCTCAAAACATGTCCCAGCCAGGACCATCGTCTCTCCTGTATTACGGAGACTACAGGTCTCTGCTGGGTGCGCCGGCGCACAGCATCATTTGAAACATGTTCATACCAAGATTATGAATGTGATAATAAAATGTAAATAGTTTGATACTAATTCTATTACAATAATACTGTATTGACAACACACTTTCGTCTCACGTTCCCGCTCCGTTAGCGTTCGGGTGCAGACAGATGTATCAAAAAGGGCTAGATCATCCGCATATTCAAGATCGTGCAGCACTCCCACAGACGTCTCACTGTTTTCACGCTGTGATAAAGGCACACCGCCAGGGCCCAGAATAGATTTTCTGAGCAGGTAGTCCATAATTATGGCAAAGATAAAAGGTGCCAATACACAGCCCTGCCGGACTCCAGTGGTGATCCTGAAGGTGTCAGTTGGACCACTTGATGTTCTGACAGAACATTCAGAGTCCATATGCAGGGCTTTGATCATGGTTACCACCTTGGGCGGGATGCCATACGCGGCCAGTATTTTCCATATGGTTGGTCTGTGGGGGCTGTCACAAGCTTTTTCGTAGTCAATGAAGCAACATGCAAGCGGTGAGTTGAACTCTTGCGACTGTTGGAGTACACATCTGGCACAAAAAATTGCGTCCGAACAGGACTTGCCAGGTACAAACCCGCATTGTTGCTTTCTCAGAGATGCCAACACTGGTTTTTGAATGCGACTCAATATGATTTGTGAGAGAACTTTACCGGGCACACTAAGTAGTGTGATGCCACGGTAATTTCCGCATTCCAGTGGGTTTCCCTTCTTGAAAAGTGTCACGATGGATCCATTTCTCCAATCTTTCGGGCAGAGCTCCTCATTCCACACCTTGTTAAAGAGATGGTACAGTGGATGGATAAGCGCATTCATGCCATACTTAAGGAGCTCTGCGTGGATTCCATCCTCACCTGGGGCCTTGTTGTTTTTAAGCCTTTTTACAGCTGCCTCAATCTCCTCATGTGTTGGGGGGGTTTCGGCTATCCCAGATACCTGTGGGATATCTAGGTCGCTATCCTCATTGCCAACATCAAAAGGTGAGGAGGGGTCCGGTCGGTTTAGAATGTTTCTGTCGGTTTAAAAGTTTGATCAAAAACCCCTTTACATCGCCACTATAATGAATTCAGTTTTTCACCAGCATTTTTTCTGAAGATTTTCTAAAATCAATTATAGAGCAAATGGACTCACCATTTCCCGAAATATATAGGTGTTGTAAATAAAACAAGTGTTTTTGCTAAGTGTTTTTTTACCTAGGTAGGTACATAGTCTGAATTATTATTATGTATGTCTTGCGAGTATAATTTTATTTCATGTTGTCGTTTCTCTTGTTAATTTACTTTTTCCACACATGTGAGTCTGTCAGGTTTTTTCTTTTATCAAATCATTTATTTTCATCAAATCAATAATTAATTACATAATATATAATTCAGATTTGATGAATATAAGGTTCCAACATAAGTCATCCACTCTCTGCTAAAGCATAAAGGACCACGTCCATATTTATACAAACAGTTACAGTGGGGCCAGTATATGAGTGCACCTGAACCCCCGCTACACGTTTACTCAACTTCTTTACGTCTCACCTACAACGATACATTTATCAGAGATTGTCAATCAGTTAATTTTTTCCACTTTAAAAATAATAGAAAATTTCTTTCGTAGAATAATCGCGTAGGCGTACACAAATTCGGGACACTGGGGAGTCAACACTTGACGTTTAGTAGGCATATTTATAATTAATTTATAAACTGACACTAAAATAAACTTTCACTGCTAGATGTTGCGATCCCGAAGGCTCGTTTAAAACTTAAGAATATAAGGGATGATTTCTGATAAGTTAATTGATTTCTAAAATTCCCTGACAAAAATTAGTCATAAATCATAAAATGCATTATCTGCAGTTTTGTATAGAGATTCATTCAGTAAATCCCTATTGTTTTTTTTTAAATTATCCCAGATTAATAGAGTGTTATAATGTAGCTATTATAACTATTCTTTGTATGTAACTGCCTACTTCCAATTATTTAATATCCTTTTTAACTAACCTACTGTACTAATACGCATACTTGAAAACTTTTATATGTAATATTTTTGACATAAAATATCCAAACAGAAATTCTTATATATTAATGTGACAGAAACAACAAGCGAAAAGGGTGTGTGGTCCTTGGTCTACACCGTAAGGCGCGCAGTACGTATGTAGGTATACAGGTACAAGGATTAGATAATAATACAGAAAATAAAATATTCTATAACAATGCCTTTGGTTGCTGATACCTGCCTATGAATAAAAGAGACCATCGTACCTGAGGTGCATTGGTATACTGGCCCGACTGTAATCTGAAAGCGATCATACTTATGGGATAGGTATGGTATAGATAGATTCCAATTACCTACTTACTTTCTGCTTACCCCGCAAGGACGTAAATTATATAAGATATCAATAAAACTACAATGATTTTTTAAAAAAAAAGATATATCTGGGTTTTGTAATAAACCCAAATACAACCTTATACACATTTCACAGTAAGCTAAAAGCTTGTGTCGTGAAAGGGGAGTTTGCCGGCACCTGTGATCGAACCACGGACCGCTTGTTCATAAGGCCAAGACTCTACCTCCAGGCTACCGACGAACTGATACCGATGAATGATAGTAGATAATAGAAAGAATCATTATTGTTATCCAATATTTTCAGGTAACCTAGAGCTGAGAATTTAAGATTTGAAAAAAAAAATACGATATAAATCTGCTGTGTTTATTTTTTACGATATTCTATAAGATTATTTCTGATCATTAAGTTTAACGATGAAGCAACTAACTCCTGACTCCTCGTCAGAATTGGAGTTATGGATATTATGTCATGTAGGTACTGTAGCTGTACACGGGTGCTCTCAAACTCTTACCAACTTACTACTTATCACTAAATGGATCACTAGTGTTTTATGGGAACTAAAACATGGTAGCCAGTATTACATAGGTACACGTGTCAGATAGCTTCCTATTAATTGTGGCCTAATTGTGAAATATGTATTCGTACGAAATGACTAGGGGCGAATGTTTCTGAAAATATCACCGTCAATGTTGTTCTCAAGCGCTAAAATGCGTAGTTTCCTGAATTTCAATTTTAGTAACATATACTCGCCCTGAGTTGTTCTCAATATTCTAATTAATTGGAAAATCATAGAATTACCATTTAGAAACAACCAGAGAGCCGTCCAGTTAAAATTAATCTACGATCGTATAAGTGAGAGTAATAATCTTAATTTGCTAATTTCACAATATATTGGTGCTTATGATTAGTAAAGTATGGCAGTCATACTTTTAGCAGTGGCAAGCTGAAAGAGAATGAAGGAGCTTAAAAGGGCGTTCACATTAATCACTCTGGATGATCCTCCAAAATGAAAAGGTGTGAACAAGCGTTTCATCAATAGTTATCACATCAATTTTTAATGGTGAATATTATTGCATGCTGCATTTTTAAATATGAGATACTCTATACTCATACTGAATAATTTTGAGAATAACTTAACAAATATTTATAGTCGAAATAATCATAAACTTCTAGTAGATTTATTACTTACTTACTTATACAGCTATTCCTGTCCACTGCTGAACATAAGCCTCCCCCATATATCTCCAGGCATCTCTGTCCTGGGCTTTCTGCAACTAGTCACCAGCGATTCTTCTAATGTCATCTGACCAACGTGTTAGAGGTCTTCCTCTACTCCTTTTATCTACACGAGGTCTCCACTCCACTACCCTTTTTGTCCATCTTTGATCTTTAAGCCTAGCAACATGCCCTGCCCATGACCACTTCAACCTTGCTACTCTTTCGACAACATCCGTAACTCCCGATCTTCTACGTATCTCCATGTTTCTAATACAATCAGAGCGTTTTATTAATGAATATATTAGATTTATAATAGTATACTATTTTATACCTACCGCGACCTTGTCGACACCTACCAATATTGCTTGCAACTTTTTAGTTATTGTCCATCACAGTATTCGAACTCGTGACCTTTATACCTGCTATTGGACAATAAATATAATCATTGCATTTTTACCAGAGAAGTATCTACTTACTATGCAAAGTGTTTTTTTTTTATTTGTATAAATTGATATTTTCACACCTACGGAAGTGTTCATTTGACATATATTATGATATTCATAGTTCAATCGCAAGATATGTATCACCTGCAGGATAGAGATGAGTATTTGGCGTGCCGCCGTTACGATTTAGCTTAGGCTAGCTTATAAGCATTTTATACCACGGCAACATTCAAAATACAACCAATTTCTCTTATGCTTCTTTCATATTAATCCTTTTTCAAAGCGGGTGACTGCACTAATCGCTGTATATCAACTTTGTCCAGCCTACCGCACCTACTGTGGATCAAACTTTTTGTTTTTATTTTTCAAAACATAATTGATTTTCAATCATACCTGACGTAAATTAAGCCTGAGAAATATTGCAAGAGGTGGTAGAAATTGAAAGTAAAACAAAAATATAAAGGATTGAAAAAGTATTATTTATTTATAACATATTTGATATGAACAAAAACACTGTTTACTTTTCACTGGTGATTTAATACTCGAGCACTATGTTTAAAATGTCTTTTCACAATTTGAACACACAAACTCTAGATCATTTATTATTTGTTCGTTTGCTCTTAAATTTACATTGACTACAAGTAACTGCATACTTTAATTACATGAGTACTAAACATAGTTGATATACAAGAAATTACATACTTAAATTACATGAATATTAAACATAGTTGATATTAAAGTAATTACATCCTTAAATTACATGAATATTAAACATAGTTGATATTAAAGTAATTACATCCTTAAATTACATGAATATTAAACATAGTTGATATTAAAGTAATTACATCCTTAAATTACATGAATATTAAACATAATTTATTTATTTATTGCGAAGGCACTACTTCTACTAACACAATATTTACAAATGTAACACATATAAACTGAACAGTGTTAAAACTATTTCATTAATTGTATCGGCATTTACTTTGTAACACTTCATTTTAAATTATCAAATAAAATAAAATAAATATTTATTATTTTTGTTTCGTGTTACTGTTGAGTAAGACTAACGCACGACCGGTTTCGCGGACTCCGAGTTCAGTGTTAGTCTTACTCAACAGTAACACGAAACAAAAAAAATAATAAATATTTATTTTATTTTATTTGATAAGTGTTAAAACTGTTTGCACGACAAAAGCCCTCTAATCTAAGTAGTGTCATAAGTAAGTACATGAGTAACTTCTCATCCACCTAACTATTAAAAAATAATTAATAAAAGCGAAATAAAATCCATCCACTCCAATGAGGCACGCAAAAAGACAAAAAGCAAGCCGGCGGCTCTGTAGGGCAACACTACTTTTGTGTCCGGAGTGAATCATGGAATAACTACCTGTTTCACCCCTACAATAATCCTAAATGCGCGCCTCACACACACCAAGCAAATCTAGCCCAACCACCTGCTGTCTTGGCAGCAACCAACTCCTTGTTATGGCTTAGGGTCCTCACGTTGAAGGTTCTTATTCTTACATCATTGAGTTGGTCCAAGTTCTTTAACTTTAAGGTCGTCCTTTTTAGTCACATTATGGGTTGCACTTTTACTCACCCATAGGTGTTCTCACTCGGATTTTGATGCCATTGCGAATCAAATCTTTTTGATATTGACATTGAAACCCTAGCCCCAGGATTTCAAATGGAAATTATTGATCTACAGTGCAGTGATATAATTAAGAACAAATATCAAAACTCATCTTTGTTGGAATTTTATAAGAGTCTTCCACTGACACAATTTGATAATTTGCATAAATTTGCTCGTGGGCTGTTTTCTATTTTTGGTACTACTTATTTGTGTGAGAAGACCTTCTCCAAAATGAAGTACACAAAAAATGTTTACAGATCTAAATTAACTGATGAACATCTTAAATCTCTTTTAATAATATTGGTATTTGGTACAAGTAAAATTAGTCCACAACTACAAACTAAATTGTCAGTGAAAAATCTCAATTAGGTACATAAATCTCATTAGCATTTCATATGTCATTATGCTTGTTATAAGTTATGTTTTTATTTAAAATTTATAAAATGTTAGTTGGATTCATTTCAATAATTTGTTAGTTATTATATCTACTATCTATCTACTATGCGATCTACTATCTATCTACTATGCGATCGATAGTTAGTTATTATATCTACTATCTATCTACTATGCGATCGATAGTTAGTTATTATATCTACTATCTATCTACTATGCGATCGATAGTTAGTTATTATATCTACTATCTATCTACTATGCGATCTACTATCTATCTACTATGCGATCGATAGTTAGTTATTATATCTACTATCTATCTACTATGCGATCGATAGTTAGTTATTATATCTACTATCTATCTACTATGCGATCGATAGTTAGTTATTATATCTACTATCTATCTACTATGCGATCGATAGTTAGTTATTATATCTACTATCTATCTACTATGCGATCGATAGTTAGTTATTATATCTACTATCTATCTACTATGCGATCTACATATACTCTACTTTCTGTACAACATCCTAAAGCACAATTCCCCTCAATACCTTTTTAAGCGTTTTGAATACCTGTCTTCACATGGACGTCCTCTGAGATCTCAGAATAACCAGTTACTTGCCGTCCCTGCCCACACCACAACCTTCTTCAGTTCATCATTTACGACCCATGCAATTAGAATGTGGAATAATCTACCTTGCAATATTAGAAATTCCTCTACGCTACACGTTTTTAAGAATAACCTAAAATCCATAGACTTATCCTAAAAAGTTCCTCCACGTGCCTTTATCCTTCATTTTATTGTATTTATTAGAGGAAACATGACATATATAATGTTCTACTTAGGACTAAGAATGTAATTAGTTATAATTAAATTTAGTATTAAATTATCACATTTAGTATTAATTACACATTGTCAACATAGTATCACACATTATTTTGGTTAGCTGGAAGATATTGCCTCCAGGCAATAAGCTCGCCAATTGCTCAAGATTTTTTTTTTCTGATCAATAAAGTGTTCTTATTATTATTATTATATATTGAAGTAAAATTTTCTGCATATTATACATGTCTTTACTCATTACAATTCTGTGTTTCTTTATCCAACTTATCACAAAAACAATAACAATAAGCCTACAACAATGTTATGAGTAGTTAGCCCATGACCATATCAATGTAGATGTCATATTAATAATTATTCAACATAAAATTAGAATACTTCAGTAAACTAAATTTAATTTGCTGTAAAAAATATGTTCTCTAAAAGAAGTTTTCAAGTTTCCGCTCTCCGCGGGCCGGACAAACTCTGTCCGCGGGCCGGATGTGGCCCTCGGGCTGTAGTTTGGAGACCCCTGGCTTAGACTAATACAAAAGATTTCAAACCATTTTCATCGTCCTTCCGACTACCTCCTTAAGTCAGTCTAAGTTCCAAATTCGAAGAAGAAGATATTATAAAATAATGAAAAAACTTGTCATCAAGTAATAAAATGGACGGTTTATATATGGCACCGTTTATGAATCCCGAACCATCTTATTGGCAACGTAACTTATCCTGAACAGCAATATTTCCAATATGCAAAGCCTTGACTTCTCAAACATTGTAAATCCTTTTATAAGTTACTAAACTACTGGACCAGCCTTTTCAAACAAACATGACACTCAAAATGTTTATCACCACTATGAGTTATTTTATGCCTTGTTAACATTTAATCAAGTCACTAAATTTTTTCACACAATTATTACACTCAAAAGGTTTTTCGCTAACTGAGAAACCTTGCATGTGTCAATAAAGAAGCAAAATGATTTAACTTTTTCATTCAAACATTACACTCAAAAGATTTTTCAGAACCGTGAATCCTTTCACGAGATAACAAGTTACTATATTGACTATTTTTTTTTCATACAAATAATTTACTCAAAAGGATTTTTACCACTGTGAATCCTTTTATGGCGTGCCAAACTACTTGCCAGATTAAACTTTTTCATACAAATATTACACTCAAAGGGTTTTTCACCACTGTGAATCCTTTTATGAGATGTCAAAGAACTAGCCTGACGAAACTTTTTCATACAAATATTACACTCAAAAGGCTTTTCACCACTGTGAATCCTTTTATGTGTCTGTAAATGACTAGAACTACTAATTTTTTTCATGCAAATATTACACTCAAAAGGTTTTTCACCACTGTGAATCCTTTTATGTGTCTGTAAATGACTAGAACTACTAAATTTTTTCATGCAAATATTACACTCAAAAGGTTTTTCACCACTGTGAATCCTTTTATGTATCTTCAAATAACTAGAACTACTAAAAATTTTCATGCAAATATTACACTCAAAAGGTTTTTCACCACTGTGAATCCTTTTATGTGTCTGTAAATGACTAGAACTACTAAATTTTTTCATGCAAATATTACACTCAAAAGGTTTTTCACCACTATGAACCCTTTTATGTATCTGCAAATGACTAGACCGACTAAATTTTTTCATGCAAATATTACACTCCAAAGGTTTTTTACCACTGTGAACCCTTTTATGTATCTGCAAATGACTAGACCGACTAAATTTTTTCATGCAAATATTACACTCAAAAGGTTTTTCACCACTGTGAATCCATTTATGTATCTGCAAATGACTAGACCGACTAAATTTTTTCATGCAAATATTACACTCAAAAGGCTTTTCACCACTGTGAATCCTTTTATGAGATGCCAAAGAACTAGCGTGACGAAACTTTTTCATACAAATATTACACTCAAAAGGCTTTTCATCACTGTGAATCCTTTTATGTGTCTGCAAATTACTAGAACTACTAACTTTTTTCATACAAATATTACACTCAAAAGGGTTTTCACCACTGTGAATCCTTTTATGAGATGTCAAAGAACTAGCCTGACGAAACTTTTTCATACAGATATTACACTCAAAAGGTTTTTCACCACTGTGAATCCTTTTATGGCGTGCCAAATTACTTGCCAGATTAAACTTTTTCATACAAATATTACACTCAAAAGGTTTTTCACCACTGTGAATCCTTTTATGGGATCTCAAAGAACTAGCCTGACGAAACTTTTTCATACAGATATTACACTCAAAAGGTTTTTCACCACTGTGAATCCTTTTATGGGATCTCAAAGAACTAGCCTGACGAAACTTTTTCATACAGATATTACACTCAAAAGGTTTTTCACCACTGTGAATCCTTTTATGGCATGTCAAATGACTACGACTATTAAATTTTTTCATGCAAATATTACACTCAAAAGACTTCACATATTTCCCTCTTACTTTCCTAGTCACACTGCGAACATTTTTGTGTCTCGTTTTCTTTAAATGAGTTTGATTACTTGGACCTGGTGCATACTCTGTAAGCGTTGAAGATGTACTGGCCACTGAAACATTGTAAGCTCTCTCGCATTCTACTTTTATATCAGGTTCATGTATATCAATATCATCATACGGAACTGTATTCCCAATGTCACATTTTTTTTCCTGCACAGGTTCACGTTTCACTTCGATGTTCGCCAAAAAGGTTTCTATTTCGTCATCTTCCGTGACACAAATTAGCATGTCACACAAGACGCATTCATTCTGTAGGCAGTCTGCAAGGTTATGTTCATCAGCACTGTTTACCTCCATTATGTCTTGTAATAATGTGATCTGAAGCCGGGCCACAATACTTGTATCACAATGCACTAATTTAATTCAAACGTATCTAGATGAAGTCCGTAATCTAATCTTTCACCTTGTTCACTTGAGATAGTTAATGGGTGCGTCCAGATAGTAGGATGAAAACAGCGAACGATGGGCAATTAAAGGTCGAATCCTTTCCCAATCATTCGGTAGTACATACTTACTTTAATATAATATTTATTATTCTATGGTAGGTACGTACATACAAAATATTTAGAGAGTGGCTCCGTAGCCGGCACCGGCTACCAACTTCGTAACCGGCAAAATGCACTGTTTCCGGTTGAGAAATTTGACAGGTCTGATTTGACAATCAATTGTCATTTTTGTTAAAGCGTCTTTCCGGTTTCTCAAATTCAAATCAAGCTAAGCATGACGCCAGCAGCCATTTTTAAAAGTGACAAAACTTGCGACTATATTTCTAGATTTATTGAATTAGAATGTGAAAAAATTATTGCTTACAGTTACATGATTTTGTACATCTTTGTGTTGCTATCAGGTTGAACATAAAATGTGGGGCACAACTGCTAGTACACCCATAATAAGAAATACTGAGCAATAATGCATGGCATCTTTATGCAGAAATTTTGGGTATTTAAAATTGCATAAGAATAATAGTCTACGATTGGGGTTATTTCAGAGAAATTGTAAAAAAAATAGATTCATGTATAGTTCGTCGGTAGCCTGGGGGTAGAGTCTCGGCCTCGTGAAAAAGTGGTTCGATTCCAGGTGCCGGCAAACTCCCCTTTCACGACACAAGCTTTTAGTAGCTTACTGAGAAAGGTGTATTTGGGTTTATAACAAAACTCAAATGCATCTTCTTAATATATATATATACATAAACGGTGGATTACTCGTTTCGGAGCTACTATAAGGGTAGAAATCATAGATTTATTATTATTATTTGGATGATTTGTAAAGCACCGTTTTGTGAAAAAAAATCCACCTCAAGGGCGCTCTTTGCTAATTAAGTTGTGCTTGGATTATTCTGTGTGTAATCACGAAGTACACCTCGGGGAAATCAATATGAAGAACACGGTTCTGACATACTCCCCTTCATGACACAAGTTTTTCTAACTTACTGTGAGGTGTACTGAGACGTATATGGGTTTATTTCTAAAAGCCTAGATTATTATTTTTTATAGAAGGCACACACTGAAATGTATAGGTACCTAGGTATAATATGTACATATGTATTTATAATAATCTTCCACAGCGCTGACAAAGAGAAGCTCCATGCATGGCTCATCAATCGTAGTCCTAGGACGTAGAAATAAAAATAGCTGTACTTAATATTGTGTATTTGTTACGTAATATTAGAAGTAAAAATGCTATGGAGATGAGAGGAGGATGGTTGGTAAAACGTTGCGTGATAAGATTGAGGAATGAGGATATTAGAAGAACGAGTGGATGCAAAGGAGTGTTGTGGATAGAATGCGTGTAAATAAATTGAGATGGTTTGGTCATGTGGAATGAATGGAAGGGTAAAGAATGACAAAGAGGATATCGTCGTTGCATATTCAAAATGTTGTTTGGACTTTTTATTGGCATGTGATATTGTTCTTTAAGTATTGAGTTTTAATATTATAAAATTAGAATCACTTTATAAAATGATAATGATGTCATTATAAGCAGTTTATTCTAGAAATGTCAAAACATTTGTGAATTCACATATCCCTTTTTGAATGCAACAACGATAAACTTGTCTGAAAGGAGGGGTGTGAGGAAGCGCAGGCGTCCGAGAACTACATAGCTTGAACATATGTAGATCAAATTCTCAAGGATGGCTGTGTTTTGAGTATGAAATCGCATGCGTGCAGATTGGCTTAGGCTGGTTCAGAGTGATCACTTTTTGCCTAGGACAACATTCACCAATTTCTGTTGTCAAATGTGCTAATGTTTTGAAAGTTGTATATATATGTGTTAATATTTCACATGTTCCTTAGTAATTTTGTATTTTACCATCTGTTGAAATTATCTGCAACCTTTTTGGCCTCTATCCTTGTCTTGTGTTGAGAAACGTTCTCTTGAACTACGTGTCTCATTCACCAGATAGCACTCGGATCATTCCTTATCCACATTATTTTGGTTCTTGTACCATGGATTATTTACAAATTTTTGATTATGTCCAAATTTCTTTGCACTAATCCTGGATTTTACAAGCACGGAGCTAGTGTGTATACACTCGTAATACATGCTTGTAAAATCCAGGCTTCGTGCAAAGAAATTTGTACATAATCAAATATTTATAAAATAAATAAAGTTTGTGAGAAGGGTGAAGTTAAGAAAGGTGTATGTTTGAGGAGATGGATAACTTAGTGGAAGGTCATTTTGTCAGAAGACTTTTATAAAATAATGTTAGCTTATGGATATTATTTTGTCTTTCAATAATCAAAGTTTCCGTCAGGTTTAACAAGTACTGTATGCCAAACACTAGTCCTGAAATATAAAAATAATAGCTAACTACAGACCATTTTTTTATTTTCTTTCCCTTCACTTAAAAGCCACAAATATAGCATACATAGAGGTGAGTTACTTATCATTATCGAGACCTTTCAACAAGACTATTCAGTTAAATTCCGAAGAAACAGAGTGGATGGCATAAATATTATGGTTAGGAGTTTCATTTGCTTCATTCTACCTCTGTCGTGGATTAATTCTGGCAACTGGATATAAGTTGTCATAATATTTACAGCCTATATCTGTATAGTTGTGGAAGAGGTTTGATGATCTGTATGTATGCATGAAAAACAAATATTCAGAGAAAAATCCTTTATCGTTGTCCTAATCGACAACTCTGAGTTGTCCTAGTCTGCAATTAATCTCTAGAATAGAGTTATTATTAACGTGATGACAAATTATAAGAAATTTCCAGAGTAATTTGTGAATTTTATTTAATCCATTATTTTTTTAAATAATACAAAGCGATTGTTCATTATTTTCCGGGGGGGAAGGGGCTCTGCCCTCCTGCGAGTCACCTAACATGAGCTATGCCCCGGATGTGGTGAGGTTCTTTCTTACGATGATGAAGTGTTATTTTAGTTTATTCCCCCTTAGATATATTTTATACATCATAAGGGTTACAATCATATTAGGTACTTAGTTAAAAAAAATTCAATGCCAAATTTCTTCCAGGTAACTATCAAAGAACCATGTAAGGGTGCTTTAAGATCTCTTATCACAGAATATACTCACATATTGCCCTATACTGAAGTTACCTAAATATTACATTGTAGAACTCCATAATTATGTAAATAATGCTGGCAGGGGCAAAACATAAAAAATTAAGACAAGGTGTGGAGCACAGCTCAGTAAACAATCATCCAGGATATGTGGGTCATGCTCAGAATACGTTGAACTTACATCACTTCAGACACTAGGAAATTATGCAGACCTACCCAAATACAACGCGGAGATCGAGAAGCCATAAGGGACTTTGGGAGGTTAGCGTGCTCTACTGAGCAAGGTACACATATACTCTCTTTACCGGGATCAGGTATATGGAAGAAGACTGCTTAGCCCTATAATTATAATCTCTGCCAAACTGTAGAAGAAGACGACACTCCGTTCCAAAAAGGCTTCAAGTTGACAGCAACAAAATTTAATCTTGGCAAAGGCTATTTGTCCGTAATTACATAGAAAAAAGAAAGAAATTATCAAATTTATCTATGGTGAACTTTTCCATAGAGAAATTATAAAATTTGTCTATGGTAAACTATTTCCATAGACAAACATTAAATTATTTTGTTTATGAAAAATGTAGTATAATAATATTATACTCTATGGCAAAAACTGTCACTGAAACATCAGTAAACGATTTGACGTACTGCAAAGAGAATATAATACTACGTAATGCGTACTGTTTTTGCCTAACTTGGTTTTCACAATATGAAAATAAAATCGTGAATGTAGTAGCAATCCCCAAACATTGATTTAAGCGTAAGGAAGAACCTTACTAAAGCCTTTGTATGGAGCATTCTGCTTTATGGTTGCGAGACGTGGACCATCAGCAAGAGGGAAAGCGGACGGTTGGCGGCCTTTGAAATGTGGTTCTACAGACGCATGCTGAAGATCCATTGGTCGGAACACATCGAAAACGAAGAAGTATTAACCAGGGTAGGCGAAAAAAGACAATCAGCCAACAACGAGCTAACTGGATTGGCCACAACATCAGGCACCCAGGACTACTCATCGCCATTGCGGAGGGTAAGACCGAGGGGACAAATGGCAGAGGCCGACCAAGAGATTCGTTTATGGACCAACTGAAGAGGGACATGAATTGTGGCTCATACGTAGAGCTGAAAAGACTGGCTGAGAATAGGGAGGAATGGAGAAGAAAGTCAAAACTCGTTGCAGACCAATCTAGTGGATTGTAACTCATTATATATAGTAGCAAGACGCAAGATGTATTCACAGGGGAAAGTTTCTCAGTACTTCTACAGGTGTGCGTCCCACACAGCATTCTTTAAAATTAGGGTGCCAGGCTAAGTTGCGTGTGACGTACAAGGTAAGTATTGATCAATTTGGTATAACTAGTTTCCAAAGTACCCATTGTGATTCTTCTGGTAAAATTTTGCATAGAATTGATGAAGATACTTTTAAACTGTACAGTGCCAACAGGGGTATACGTAGCTTCGATCATTTAATTCCACGATTGGCTTTACAAAATTCGAGCACTGGTGAAGTTGCTCAAGTAACTAAAGATAAAGGTAGTGTTATTAAAGATAATTCACTTCTTTTAATGCAGTATGGTGCTAGCTTACCTAGAATCAAGGATTTTTTATCAAATCATAATGCAAGTATTTCAAGTAAAAACATTACAAATATAAAGCGTCGTATAAAATCCACAGGTAATGTAGGTCTTAATGATAATTTTTTACTAGCATTACAAAAGGATCAAAACGAAGGTAATATAATTTTTGAGACAGTTATTCTTAAAGATGAAGTGTGTTTACTCTTTTTTTCAATTTTCTTGGATGAAGATATTTTTCCAAAATTATCCAGAGCATATCCTAGTAGATGCAACATATAGTTTGACGAATACACGTATGCCCTTGTACATTGTAATGATTGTCGATGGGATGGGTGAATCTATCCCAGTTGCATTTTGTTTAGTTTGTAACGAAACTGAGACATATATTGAGAAATTTGTAGAAATTTTTGTTACTCACAATCCATCTTTTGCTTTTGTCCAGTCAATAATTACTGATAAAGATTTAACAGAAATAAATGCCTTAAAGAAATATTTCCCAAATGCCAAACACGAACTTTGCCTGTTTCATGTTTTAAAAGCGTTTAAAATAATGATAAATAAATCAAACATTCCTAAACATCTTGTTGATACAGCTAAATCATATTTAGAGTCATTTTACAGCTTCTAATGTCTTCACAGCTTATAATGTCCTTGGTCTGAAATTGAATGCGTCCAAGACGAAAATATTAACTACTCCAGACATACAAAATATACAAATATTATCTGATGGCCAAACACTGGAAAAAGTGGATCATTTCAATTATCTGGGAAGCATTGTGAACAGCCGATCAAATATTGATGACGAAATCCAGAACAGACTAAACGCAGCCTCTCGCGCATTCTGGAAGTTACGGGATCGAGTGTTCGGAAACCACGACCTGTCACTAAAAACCAAGACAGCAGTGTACCGCGCAGTTGTGATGCCTACCCTTTTATATGGATGTGAAGCCTGGGTTCCTTATAGACGCCACATCAGGTCCCTGGCAAAGTTACAGCAACGCCACCTGAGGCAAATCATGAAAGTAAGGTGGTACCACAAAATAAGTAACAAAGAAATCCTAGATAGAGCGAGCTGCCAGAGCGTCGAGGTGTTGTTGGCCCGTGCTCACCTTCGCTGGTCGGGTCATGTCGTCCGTATGTCGGACAATAGACTTCCAAAGAAGCTCATGTACTCCGAGTTGGCTAAAGGTAGAAGAAAACATGGCGGGCAACGGAAAAGATACAAGGACGTTCTGCACAACACGCTGAAGGACACAAACTGCCAAAATGACTGGGAAAGCTTGGCGGGTGATCGGAAAAATTGGCGGAAGACCATAAATAACTACAGCGGCCCGCAGAATAGAACCACCCGCAGACCCATCACAAATGAAGAGCAGCCCTGTCCAAAGTGCGACAAAGTGTGCTTGTCCAGAATCGGCCTCCACAGTCACCTTCGATGGCATCACCGGCAGGAACAACTACGTAGCAACGATTCTTCGGATGCTTCATAAATATGCTCGGCAACGGGCTCTAGGCATTATTATTATTATTTAGAGTCAATGGCTTACTCACATACAGAGCTTGATTTTCAAAACACTTACCAAAAATTTGTGTCAACTTTTATAAATTATTCAATTTTAAATGATTTTAACAAAAATTGATATCCCTGGAAAGAAGCATGGGTACACTGTTACCGTACCAATACATTTAATATAGGTGACACCACTGATAATAGACTGGAATGTTTTAACCAAAAGTTGAAACAAAATATACCAAAATATTCAACACTAAATGATTTTTATGCTAAATTAAAATCTCAGTTATCCAGCATGCTAGACAAATATCAAAATCTTGGCTTTAGTCATGAGTTTAAATTAATATCTATTGTGTCAGATTTATCCCCAGAAATTGTTCAAAGTATATTTAAATGTTGTACAAAATTTGCATCTTATAAAATTTTAGAACAAATTATTGACGCGTTAACCAATAAAAATAATATTAAAATTCTTCAAGAGTCTGCACTTAATGAAAATATTTTTGAAAACAATAAAAAATTTATAACTAGTTGTGATTATTGTTCATGTAGTTTTTTTTTCAATGTATAAATTACCCAGTCTTCATATATTCTTCCTTAGAATCCATTTACAAAATAATATATTTGACGTAACATTAATTATAAATAGATGGCGGTTGTCATTTTATATTAACACTTTGAATACTATAAAAACCTTCAAAACTTATAAAAATTCATGTTCAAAACAGATAAAAAGTAAAGTGACCAAATGTTTTGTAAACAAAGAAACCGAAAAATACCATTTAGCAACTAAAGCTTGTAAACAGTTGACAGAGATTCTAAAAACTTCCGGGGAAAAATGTTTTGATAATTGTTTGTCCATCTTGAATAATTTAATTAATGAGTGGTCTGGGAATATGTCTGAGGGTGTCTACCCCGCTTATGGGAAATGGTGTGATGGTATGAATGAATTCTTTTTATGTAATTTTTATTTTCTTTGTTGTCCTAGATCATTGACTTGGATTGCTGAGTTCACTTGAAGCAGAACAATTACTGTCTCAATTGTGAATCAACGATCTTCGCAGCATTTGAAATGCCTGGGTAAAAATCACCTCCAAACTACACAGGAACTGCCAGAAATATTCTCCCATTACTTTGTGATATGAAATAACATGCATTATTATCATCTTTGTTATAAATGGGACAGACTAAGGAAAAAAGATAACATACAGAGCAACCTTTTATGTGTGTGATCATGGGGTATCGGCACTTCTAATAGATATAAGAATAATAAATGATATTAAATTGTATAATATATATATATTTAAAAGATATATCTGGGGTTTGTCACAAACCCAAACGCAACCTTCTACATCTTTCACAGTAAGCTAAAAGCTTGTGTCGTGAAAGGGGAGTTTACTGGCACCTGGTATATTGTACCGCCAAAAGATATATTAATTTAGCGTAGAAATCATAGAGTAAATCATTGGTAGTAGAAATTGTTTTCAATGTAATAGAGGTCATTTTATTGTATAGAATATAATTAGAGTATGAAAAATGAAGTATTATTGGAAAGTTATTTAATAATTATGTTTTATAGTAGAACCTGTTGAGAAGTCAACTTTTACGACTTAACAGGACCATGTGTATTCTCTGTTTATATTTGATTCAAATAAAATAAAAAACTAATGATTTATTTACTGTAGACTTATGTACCTAAGTTTTGTACTTTGTATTTAATTCCTTGTTTACACGATCTCATAGTGCACTTTCAAGATGTGAATAAATGTTCCCACTAGTTGGGTAATAAGTTCACATTTGATCTGAAGACATTCTAAAATACAATGTGGTCTCATATACATCGAAAATATCCTCCTGGATGTCAGAAAAAATGTTCAAGATAGATCCCACAAAAACTGAATTCTTATGTGTAGCCTCTAAAAGGAGACATCTTATAGGTTCATATCCCATCTATGTACATAACATGAATATAATGTCAACGAAAAATTGTTAATGTTGGTGCTCATCTGGTTAGTGCTCTTTCAATGGAGAAACATACCGTCATTTGTTAATCAATGTTTCTTTGCTCTAAGGAATGTGAGAAAATGCTTGTCAATAGAAGGAACCAAGAATAATAAATTAATTTGTTGCATTCCGATTAGATTACTGAAATGGTATCTTGGTAAATTTATCCAATTTGCAACTCCAAAGAATTCAGTCGGTTTTTAATGCTGCTACTCAGCTTATTTACAAAATGGAATTATTTTCACAAACATTATTGGGACTCCAGAATTTTTACTGGCTTAAGTGACTAGGGAGAATTGAATTCAAACTTTTTTTTACAGTACTCAAGGCATTAAATGGTATGGGTCCGGAATACATCTCGGAATTCTGTAATCTATAACCATTAAATCAGAGACAAAATTCCCTTGAGTCTCAATCTAAAAGATAAGTTCAGCGCTAGTGTACTTGGACTGTGCCTTATGTAACCACATTTAGCGGTTGATCATGACAGGCAAAATAGAGGGACGCCATCGTGCCTGCGCAATATACAAGATTGGACTGGAATGAAAGGCGTGGAGGAGTTATTCCAGACAGTGCAGGACAGAGAATCCTATGCCAGAGTGATCGCCAACGTCGAGGGGACCTGACAGGGCACCTACAGATATAAAACTCACTTATTCATTCCGCGCACTATTTAATGGAGCATCCATCTCAAGGGCGCGGATATTATTACTAAGCTTAGCGGTTCACACAAGCCAAGTGAACATTGAGAATACAAGTAGTGGTGGAGGACCTACTTGCTATTAATAAGTACCTACTAATTTCATTCATCTATACCATCATGACATTTCTCACAGTGGGGTGTCGGTGAACTGACTGCATGTAATGAAAACACAGTTTGTCATCTTCGTGCCATATAAAAATGAAACATTTAGAATGGGCAGAAAAACTCACCTTGTACTGAAGTCCACTCTATTATGAATATATTAGGACTTAAAATAAATCGAACCTATAAGAACCAAAATTAATTTATCAACATAACAGCTATTTGGGAAAGTACTTTTTTTTTTAATTATGTAGATCTTTAGATTTAAGGTCAAATGTTAATGTAAACAGCGCTTTTTATTAAAAAAAAAAAAAAACATCCTTGTAGTAGTACCCACAGATCTAAAGTTTGCAAACAGTGAGTTAATAAACCTTAAAAAGCTCTAACCGATTTATTACACTTTATCTGGTTATGGAAATAGCTTTGTTCTCAGACAAAATATACGAGCTTAATGCTCTTTACACGGGAACATACCTATAAAACATGAAATATACAAGATGACAAATGTTTAATGATATTACACTATTCAAGCATTGAAAGTTTGCTTTCTCATATAGTAAACTAACCGAAAACGAAATGTCATCGGACATTACAACTGCCAATATTGACAGACGTCAAAACAGCATGGCTTTGTTTATGTTTACAAAAAATTCCTTACGAATAGCTATTTTATTGACAGACGTCAAAAACATGCCGTTTTGTTTACATAATTTACTGTAAAATACTTCAAGGTCAAAACTGTCATTTTTGACAGTGACAGTGACAGTAATTCCTGTTACTGACGAATAGCCGATGCGTTTAATCTTTGAGTCTTTGACAGCAGCACAAAACTTTTTTTTTATTATTGACGATCTAGTCTACTGTTTCTAGCTAGCACTATGCAAGGTTACCATATGGTAAAAATCTATGCCCAGCTATTTCAATTTATTTTCAAGGCAAACAATAAATTAAAATATCAATATTAAATTTTAGAAGAGTATAATTATCAAAAAGCTGATCGTATTAATTATAAAGGAATATCCACCTAGTACTAAAATGTGCTAGGATAAAAAGTTATAGGTACCTGAAATAAATTTTCGATGTTTTTGACATTCACTATGTGATAATCACGCGACATGATTAGAAAATGAGTTTAATTCACAATGTATTTAAATTATCACTTGATATTTATATGTAGATCTGCGACCGGTTTCGATACGCTAGTACCATTCACGAGCAGAATATAAACTTTAAAGTTTATATTCTGCTCGTGAATGGTACTAGCGTATCGAAACCGGTCGCAGATCTACATATAAATATCAAGTGATAATTTAAATACATTGTGAATTAAACTCATTTTCTAATCACCTGAAATAAAACCAATTGTTATAAATCTTTTTAATCGATCCTATGTTAATACAAATACTTACGTATAGATAAATAAAGATTATGTAGGAAATAATACATAATTATACCTGCATAGTATTAGATTAATGATTCTTGTGATGACATTTCATTAATAAAAGATTTTAGAAATTTTTATTTGCTTTTTATAATGGTCCTTTTTAAAAAAAAATATTTGATTATAGACAATGCCATGCGGAAAGTCGACCATTAAGTCAGAATCAAGTAAATATGTGTACCATCCATTACCAAGTAGATAAATTGATTTTAGAATCATTACTTTTATCGTTTCGAACGTTCACAATAAATTTGTCAACTTATACATTTTTGTTTTGCTTTTTTTTTTGTCGTCAGTCTGTTTTTGAACATGGCTAGCCATTATCGTCACAGATCGTTTTGGTTCTTATATTTCAAAATTATATTAATATGTGTAATATGGTTATTAAGCTAATGTTTTATAATAAGTACCTTTTGAATGTTAAAACGGATTTCATGGATGAATTTTAATGTATATAAGGATTGGTGTTGACTAAATGCGACTCAGTCGACGTCAACTAGCAGTTGTTATTCTGATATTACAATAATTTATTATTGATTAAATATTTGACACCGTATAAAATATTTTACTAAATGTTCTGGATTTTACGTAACACTAAACATTTCAGCACTATATCCGGGATAAATAATTATGTAATATTATAATTTGACATAGATATGTACTTACAGCTACTATATTCACAATTTTGAGTACCTATCGCATGTTTCTAATTAACTTTTATTCGACAATATTAGTGTTTCAACAGATTTTCCATTTCTTAAGATCAAAATAATGTGACCTCTAACTAAGTAATTTTAATTAACCTTCACTAAAAATAACACTCCGGTATTACTTATCGTAGACATTATTTATATAGGTCCCTAAAGTAATGTATGAGCATAAATCGAAAGAATTAATGCTTGTTAATAACAAAATTGTTATGCGTATGAGGTAAAAAAGATCACAATCACTAGAGAATGGGTGCATTGCCTTAAAAAAAGAAGACGTAATACGTAAAATAAATTAAAATACAACCATTACCTCTTTAGAAAATAAATTTATTGTCTATGGTTTTCATAAACTAAATTTATTGTCTATGTCATGAAATATATATTTATTATTGTCTATGACCACTGCCGGTTACGAAGTTGGTAGCCGGTGCCGGCTACCGAGGCAGCCCCAAATATTTACTCTAATATTGACACGGAACCGGGAACGTTCGGCGACGGTTTATATACTATTATTATACTCTATGGCGACGGTTCTGTGTAACAAAACCATAGATGCATTTCGGATCCAAATTGCGATAAAGTGTGCTTGCATTCGATCAATAAGTATTCGGTACTTTTACCGAATACCTGATACTTATCTACCGATTATACTTGCCTGCCGACAAATCGGCAAAAACCAAAATCGTTGCTTATTGTAAAAATAACAATGGTTCCTCACTTTCATATTACACTTAAAAAATGTACGAATATCATTGCGAATAAACTTATGATTTAATCTTAAGTTGCATATATTTTTGATGTAATTATCGGAAGATATTAATTTTTCATCACTTTATAACTATTAAATTTGAATTTTAAAAGTACCGTTCTTTCTGCGCCCCATACAAATTTGTCATTGTTCCTTAACACTGATAGCTTTTTAAAGCAAAATGTAAAAATGTCATTATATTTCATCGAAAAAAAGTATCTAGTTTAATAAAACTATAGTTAATTTCGTTATATTTCCATTCATTACACTTTTCATTACCACCAAAATAAAAAAAAAACTTAAATATCTGCGTGTTCCTGCGTTATGTGCATAACGATATATTTTATATAATTGGGCCACTTGCAGATTTTTTTTTTTTTTTAAAAAAGATATATCTGGGTTTTGTTATAAACCCAAATACAACCTTATACACCTTTCACACTAAGCTAAAAGCTTGTGCCGTGAAAGGGGAGTTTGCCGGCACCTGGGATCGAACCACGGACCTCTTGTTCTGAAGGCCGAGACTCTACCTCCAGGCTACCGACGAACTTATTACATGAAATTGTAAATTAGTATGAAAGAAACACAACCACAATTTATTTTAATTTTTCTTGCACTATTTTCTTAGATATTAGCTTTTAAAAATTGGATTTTCTCGGAATGATCAAAAACGATATGGCGGCGCTGTGACGTCACAGAGTCCCATGTTTGTATGAGATTATAATCTGTGGTTGCGAAAGTTACTATGATTCACGGGACTCCGTGACGTCATCAACTGTTTAGAGTGTTTTGCCAAACGTCAAAAATGTTGTGTTTTATTTTTGGAAATTCTCCATAATTTCGATATTTAAAAAAATTTAACTGACATGTTTGTGTTTTCCGACCTCAAATTTACTTAATTCGATCATTTTTATTAAAATCACCCACGACTGCAAGTGGCCCACTATTGATGAGACAATTTCATTGTTGTTTTTTTACTTTTTTGTTGACTTTTAATTAAATTTCCGCTCCTACGAACAGCCGGAGGTAGCTAAACATCCCGTACAATATCTTCCTCTGCGGATTTGAACCGCGAGAGGGCCTTTCTCTCTTCCTCCTTCGAAAACTAATAAGTATGTAAGCAAGTGGTGGGGATAGGGAATGCTAATTATTCTACTAAGTGCAAACTCTAGAATACTTGTTATTAGGTAAGATTTATTCACACAAAGTAAAAGACATTAACAGAATCACCCGATTTGGTGCGTGTACAAATAAAACAATGTAAGCAATAATCATCTGCTGCTTCCACCTTGATATTACAATCTACAGTAATAGTAATGTATTTTTTTAATAAGCTAGTTCAATAATAAAGAAAAATATACCTATATATTTACAACAGCTACGTATTTATAAGAGAAATTAAGAAAATATCATATTTCTATATGTATGTAACTCAATGTAATGTTGTATTCATACATATATAGAAAGAAATGTTATTAATAAAAAGGAAACAAATGAAACATTATACTAAATTAATTAATGCTAGATTAAACTTGCAGTAGTCGTACCACTAGGTACTTATGTATGACAAATTATTATTATTATTATTTTCACTATCAATAATTATTCATTAAAATTTTATAATTAAGTAAGAGTATCAATTGATAGTTATTTGCACAATTAAAGAAAAATCAACCCACTAATAGACCATAATAATATGCTGATTCATAACAATTATTAAAGTCAGTCATCCATAATCAATTGCTCTTAAAACAAAATATTCTCAAATAGAGTTTTTTTATGCAGGTCATCAATAACTCATCATCATCATCATCATCGCCCTCAACGCTCCTCTCGGGAGCACAGGGCAGAAACCAGCCTCCTCCATTCAGAGCGTCTCTGTGCCAATTGCGTCACCTCTTTCCACGACATTCCTTGCGCTCTGATATCGTTGTCATAGGAACGGTGTATTGTGAAAGAGGGACGCCCGGGCCGACGGAACCCCTGCGGACGGAAAAACAGTGCTCTTTTTGGCCAACTATCATTAGGCATTCTCAAAACATGTCCCAGCCAGGACCATCGTCTCTCTTGTATTACGGAGATAACAGGTCTCTGCTGGGTGCGCCGGCGCACAGCATCATTTGTAACATGTTCATACCATCTGACATCCAAAATCCTTCTAAGACACTTGTTTTCAAAGCTTAGTATCTTCCGCTCTTGAGCCTTGGTTAAGTGCCAAGACTCGCAGCCATATAGAAGGATTGGGATGATGCACGCATTGAACAAGCGACATTTTGTCCTGATGCTGAGTCCAGACGCCTTCCAAACTTTGTTCATGTTGTTGAAAGCCCCGCTAGCTGCTCCTATGCGGATTGGTAATTCCGACCGGAGATCACCCTCTGGCGTTATGGTTGCTCCCAGGTACCTGAATTTACTAACCTGAGATATTTGGGAATTGCCAACCATTAGTGGGGTGTGAGTACTCGTGCATGTACTATTACATATGTACTCCGTTTTACCAGCGTTGATACGAAGGCCAAGGCGCAAAGAATTTTCATAAAGAGCATTAGCGTTGCACTGTAATCCGTCCACAGATGTATCAAAAAGGGCTAGATCATCCGCATATTCAAGATCGTGCAGCACTCCCACAGACGTCTCACTGTTTTCACGCTGTGATAAAGGCACACCGCCAGGGCCCAGAATAGATTTTCTGAGCAGGTAGTCCATAATTATGGCAAAGATAAAAGGTGCCAATACACAGCCCTGCCGGACTCCAGTGGTGATCCTGAAGGTGTCAGTTGGACCACTTGATGTTCTGACAGAACATTCAGAGTCCATATGCAGGGCTTTGATCATGGTTACCACCTTGGGCGGGATGCCATACGCGGCCAGTATTTTCCATATGGTTGGTCTGTGGGGGCTGTCACAAGCTTTTTCGTAGTCAATGAAGCAACATGCAAGCGGTGAGTTGAACTCTTGCGACTGTTGGAGTACACATCTGGCACAAAAAATTGCGTCCGAACAGGACTTGCCAGGTACAAACCCGCATTGTTGCTTTCTCAGAGATGCCAACACTGGTTTTTGAATGCGACTCAATATGATTTGTGAGAGAACTTTACCGGGCACACTAAGTAGTGTGATGCCACGGTAATTTCCGCATTCCAGTGGGTTTCCCTTCTTGAAAAGTGTCACGATGGATCCATTTCTCCAATCTTTCGGGCAGAGCTCCTCATTCCACACCTTGTTAAAGAGATGGTACAGTGGATGGATAAGCGCATTCATGCCATACTTAAGGAGCTCTGCGTGGATTCCATCCTCACCTGGGGCCTTGTTGTTTTTAAGCCTTTTTACAGCTGCCTCAATCTCCTCATGTGTTGGGGGGGTTTCGGCTATCCCAGATACCTGTGGGATATCTAGGTCGCTATCCTCATTGCCAACATCAAAAGGTGAGGAGGGGTCCGGTCGGTTTAGAATGAACTCAAAGTGTTCTCTCCATCTCCATTCATCTCCATCAATAACTAGCTACTCATTATAACACAACAATTATCAGTCAATAAATTGATAACAATGGGCAAAATAAAAATAAAATAGAACGTAAATTTAAAAACAACTCTTCTTACGATATGATTAACCGCGCCTCCAATGTATGTAGATCTTACTCTCTTCCCTTTGACCTCAAATTGTGAAATAACAAAATTTGAATGTAGGTAGATACTTCCGTTTCTTGGAGCAGAGCATTCACGTTTCCTCCCCTTCTAATTTTTCTAAGATACTCACCAACATTATAATGAAAAGGGCGGAAAATAAAATAAACGAAACACTTTCAGAAGATCAATTTGGATTCCGCAAGGAGACTGGTACAAGAGATGCAATCCTGAGTCTCAGACTTATTCTAGAAAAGAGAATAACAATTAATAAAAATACATATATAGCATTCATCGACCTTGAAAAAGCATTCGATAAAGCAGAATGGGAACAACTTTTTAACACTCTAAACCAGGGATGTTGCGGATGTCGATTTTTACACATCCGCGGATGTGAATGCGGATGCGGATTTTTAAAGGCTCACATCCGCGGATGCGAATGCGGATGTGGATGTTTAAGATGTTATAGAAAAAAAAGTAGGAACTATCTTAGTTGGTAAGCCCCACTGTCAAATATGTGACGAAATTGTTACTACAATAATATTATGGATTTTTTGGCGAAATATTTTTTTCTTTTTTGTTATTTGCAAAAATAAAATAAAACCGGCGAAAATAAAAACGCGTCAGATCTTGTCACCATTTTTTTCGTTCCCATTGGTTAATGTCAAGTGCGAACGGCACGCGCCATTCCCTGGCCTCGCCTCATTTCTTTCTTGTTACAAATTGTCTTACATCCGCATCCGCATGAACATCCGCATCGATTATTGCGGATGCGGATGCAGATGTCCAAATACATGCGGAAGCTCCGCATTTGCGGATGCGGATGCGAATATTCGCAACATCCCTACTCTAAACCAGATAGGAATGAGTTATAAAAACAGAAGAGCAATCTGGAGCTTATACAAGAACGAAATGGCTGTGATCAAAAGCGGAGAGAGCTGCGCAGAAGCAAGGGTCGAACAAGGCGTAAGACAAGGATGCTCAATGTCGCCAGCTCTCTTTAACTGCTATATACAGCGAGCCATTGATGAACTGAGAGAAGAAATGAAGAACTGGACAGGAGTAAAAATAAATGGGAAAAAGGTCGACATGATCAGATATGCTGACGACATAGCACTGCTCGCAGACTCCGAGATGAAGCTGAACGAAGCCTTAGGAAAAATGAAAAGTATTCTGTTGTCAAAGTACAACATGAAAATAAATAAAGAAAAAACAAAATGTATGGTCGTTGGAAGAGAGGAAGCGACTGCGAACATTGCCATAAATGGAGTGAGCATCAAACAAGTAAGTGAATTCGTGTACCTGGGCAGCAGAATAAACCAGGATGGACGCTCCAAAGCAGAAATTGTAAGCAGAATAAACCAGGCAAGGATTGCCTTTAACAAAAAATCAAAGATATTGGAATCCCCAAATATTGACTTTAGCGTAAGGAAGAACCTTACTAAAGCGTAAGGAAGAACCTTACTAAAGCCTTTGTATGGAGCATTCTGCTTTATGGTTGTGAGACATGGACCATCGGCAAGAGTGAAAGCGGACGGTTAGCGGCCTTTGAGATGTGGTGCTACAGACGCATGCTTAAGATCCATTGGTTGGAGTACGTCGAAAATGAAGAAGTATTAACCAGGGTAGGCGAAAAAAGGCAACTCCTTAAGAGAATCAGCCAACAACGAGCTAACTGGATTGGCCACAACATCAGGCACCCAGGACTACTCATCGCCATCGCAGAGGGTAAGACCGAGGGGACAAATGGCAGAGGCCGACCAAGAGACGCATATATGGACCAACTGAAGAGAGACATGAACTGTGGCTCATACGTAGAGCTAAAAAGACTGGCTGAGAATAGAGACGAATGGAGAAGAAAAACCAAACTCGTTGCAGACCAATCCAATGGATTGTAACTCATTATATATATACTGTATACTATAAACGTTCCATCCCCTACCTACATACATCCATGACAGTCATACATGAATCATAGAGTAAAATGAAGATCTTCTTTGTCAACTCTCTCCTTGTTCTTTAAGGGGCGTTCACATTTGTTCACTATTTCACAGTGATCACTCTGGATGATCCTCCAAAATGAAAAGGTGTGAACAGGCGTTTCTGAACAGCTATGACCCTGACGCTCTGGATGATCATCCAAAGTGAAACAATTTTTTTTTTTTTTTTTTTTTATTTTATTTTATTGGCACATCTACAGGTTTTATACAAATATAATATATTACAATATACAAACATATTAACCCATTTACAGATTGCACATTTGTATTCGAATGTGTTTACATAGCTAAAAGAAAGATAAAGCAATAATAAAAAACCAAATACTAAAATACAAAAGAAGAATAACAAAACGACAACAAAAGAAGTTACTTAAAAAAAATAGACATGACACGACTCCCCAGAGCACCATGCAACCACCGCCATTCCCCGAGCCTCCCACTCGCCACCGCGGCCCCGGCGGAGCGCCCACCACCAACGAGCGTCAATCCAAAACTTTAAAAGCCCTAGACTAACGCCCGCCAACGGCGGACGCCCCACCGAAACCGCGGCAGCAAATAAAAAGCCCAAAAAACAACAACAATCACACAACACTCCAAAAAATCATATCATGTCTAGAAATTGTTATATAGTTAATGCCGAAAACATAAACAAAGTAAAAAAAAGACAATGATTTTTACAAAAAAATAAAAGTGGTTCCAAACCATTCAGTAAAAGTTAAAAATAAAAGATGAAAAATATGATAAAGCAACAAAAAATAGTAGAATAAATCAATTCGATTAGAAAAAAAGCAAATTAAAAAAAATAATAAGAACTTTGTGTATGCATACACACACAAATATACATACAACTACAACAAAAATAAAAAAATGTGGCTAATAGGAGGGGGGAAATGGGAAAGTTAAAGGAAATATCCTCCGAAGCATGAATGTAAGCATCTTACCTACACTACACACCCATCGCCATCGATGCAATCTCAGCCCTGAACCGCGGAAGAGTAAGACTAAATATGTCAGCCCTCTGAAACATACAATTGTAATTCTCACAGGAACGGCGAATGAACTTATTTCTGGCATAACTGGTGCCAAACCCGGTGATGTGAAATGTCTGCGGATGTCGTGCAGCAACTCTGGGTACATGAAAGAGAACCAGTTCGTTGAGAGCTGGGCAGTCGATCAAAGAATTAATGATTTTGTATAATAGTACCTGGTCAGCAATCCTACGCCTACTAGAGAGTGACTGCAGGCCATGATATCGTTCAGCCTCCACGTAGTTGTCAAACCTCTTGAAACTTAAATAGTTGAGCATTCTCAGAGCCCTATGCTGAATTTTTTCTATTCTATCTATATGAACTCCAAAATGCGGACTCCAGACAGACGAACAGTACTCAAGGATACTCCTAACAAATGATATATACAAGGTCTTGACAACCTCGGGGCTTCTCAAAGGCTTAGTCACCCTAGAGAGAAAACCAAGCATTCTCGAGGCTTTTGACACAATACTTTCATAATGATTACGAAATGTCATCTTGTCATCTATTATCACACCCAAATCTCTCACCTCAGTTGTCACCATCAATTCTGAATCATTGAGTCTGTAGTCAAACCCGATGGGATTTTTACTTCTAGTGAATCGGATCAAATTGCACTTCTCAACATTCAGATACAAACAGTTAACCCTGCAATAGACAGTCAACCGGTCAAGATCACGCTGGAACTTTACACAATCTTCGATGGATCGAATCCGTGAGTAGATCTTCATATCGTCTGCATACAAAATATGTGAATGCTACTTTATATTACCTTTTAAACAACTCGTTACTCTCTCAATTATTTAGAACTATTTGTAATGATTTTTTAAAAAGAATAATTTATTTATTTTATTCTTAACTGTACATTGTTTACAATGATATAAATTAAAACAGTTATCATTCAAAATAACAGTTATGCAATTCAATGTACAGAGGGCGAGTTTATCGCTAAAATGCGATGTCTTCCAACAAACCCAAATTTATTTTTATGCAGATCATAATAATATTTGTCTTTTAAATAATAAATCATTGTTTGATTAAAAGCAAAGGACCCATCTTGAGTGAAACATCAATACATAAAGAAAACTGTTTGATTTTAATGCTTTTATTTTTTTATTCGAACATAATTTGCCGACGGACAAATAAACTGTCTCTAGTCTTCATACACATTTTTCGATTTCTTTTTTACTTTTTTACACTTTCGCGTAATAATTACACCGAGCAGATCCTCTCCTTTTCCTCTTTTCCCTTTCCCTTCTTATTCTTGTTGTATGTGTGCTTTATATATTTTATCTTATTTATATTATATATTGCATTTGTAGTTTTTTTAGCATCTTGTTTGGGGTTTGTTTTTATATACTTTTATCTATATGTATTTTCTATTGTTTTATTTATTTATTATTTTATTTTTCCGAGCTGGCTGGAAGAAATCGCATATGCGATAAGCCCGCCTTTTGGTAATTTCTTGGAACAAAAACTTGTACACTGTATATATTGATGCCAATAAAGTTTTATTTATTTTTATTTATTTATTATAATTCTTTTTTATGATTGATTGATTATCTACCCAGCCTAGGTTTTTCACAAGTGTCATATTTTGCTCAATAACCACTGACTTAACTTGATACAATAGTAGTGCTTACATTATACCACCACGATATATGCCACCACTACTTGTAAAAGATTATCCCGAGAGCATAATATCAAAGAAATTGTTATTTTATTAAGAGGCGACATCCTAACCTACCTAATATTATTAAATTTCTTACTATCTAGTATGTAATAATTATGTTCTGCTGATACAAGTTATAGAACATTTTCTGAGATTCAAAGGAACAAAAAATGTAAAACGTGAAAATTCACCGACGGACAATTCACCGGTAGGACAATTTACCAACAGGATAATTTACCGACAGGATAATTCACCGACATACAATTTACCGAAAGGATAATTCGCCGACAAATGCGAATAATATAATTCTGGCGTGGGCGGAAGTTCTTTTCAAAAAAACTGTTTACAAAGATTGTTTCTTCTAGTGGGAGTTTAAATGTTTTGTGGGTAATAACTTTATTGTACAAAATATTTAGACACAAATGATATAATTACAACGTGGTATTGAACAAATAATTTTGCACAATGGACGAGTTTATCGCAGAGACGCGATATCTTCCAATTAACCCAAAATTCATACAAGGTATTAATTTTTTAGGACTGTTTCCTCTTGTGTATAAATGGTGTTTGGAATATTTTGTGGGTATTCAAAATTCATATAGGTTGTCACATTTTTTAACTCTGTTTTTACTGGTTGTATACATGGTGTTTGGCAGAATATAAGACAAACAGATAAAGTATACAGTATTTAAAAAATTGTACAGGGCAGCATATATTTCCTTTTCATGATAATAATTAGACTGTTTTTATGTGGCGCCGTTTAATGATCCGTGACTATCTCAAGGGCGCCGTGACTTCTCACCAACAGCGGCATCTTTAACTTGGTTCTAAGTTTGGTGGCGGACTGATTCTCTCTCAATTCAGTCTGTGGGCAATCTGTTCCAGGCAGATGGCACGGCGGCTTTGAATCTCCTTTCTTTGGTATGTTTTCCCAGTGCTTTTTTTAAGATATATCTGTATATGTATAAAAAGATATATCTAATATATGTATAAAATACATATATTAGATATATAATCTAATATATGTACAAAACTAAATATATGTATAAAAAGATATATCTAAATACAACCTTATACACCTTTCAGAAAAAGCTAAAAGCTTGTGCCGTGAAAGGGGAGTTTGCCGGCACCTGGGATCGAACCACGGACCCCTGTTGCTTTGGCAGTTGCTGTTGCTTAAATACTTTTTTGTGTTTCCTTTGATATAATTATGAATTTATAATCATAGTAGAATGTAGTAGCCTTATCATGGTGGCGGATATTATTTCATACAGAGAAATGAAGTGGTGTTGTTGTTTCTGTCTCCACTGTGTCTGCAGCTGGGTGGTGTTGTGTTGCCATCTTTGTTACATACTTAGGGAACACATGCTGTTATCACTGCTGCAGGGCTACTCTTGACAAAACTAAACACGATCTTAATCTAGTCTTGATCTTGATCATACGACGCACGAAGTGACTATTGGCCAAAAATACACGCAAACCGATCGCGCGTTAGCGGTAGTGCGGTGTTTTTGACCATAGTCCCTTCGTGCGTCGTATGATCAAGATCAAGACTAGATTAAGATCGTGTTTAGTTTTGTCAAGAGTAACCCTGCTGGTCGCTAGGCTAGCGTTCGGACCGAATACAAAATTCTCAGAAAGAGATCAGTAAGCGACACATGTTATGAAATTGTAATGTTATTTAGAGCTTTTCATGCACTTATTATGAAAGATCTAATATGCTACGGAGCTATACTATACCCTCACGCCGTATCCCAGGTGGGGTAGGCAGAGAGAACGGAACGCCATGTCAATCTACCCTTACATACTTCTTTCGCTTCCTCTACATTCATCCAGTTTCTCATACATGCACGCCGATTCCTCTTACTCAACACGCGACCGTCCTTGAGAATTTGATCCACGTGGTTAAGCCACGTAGTTCTTGGACGTCCGCGCTTTCTCACACCCTCTCTTTCAGATAAATACACCCTCTTCGTCAATCTTACACCATCCATTCACTCCACATGACCAAACCATCTCAATTTATTTACACGCATTCTATCAACAACACTCCTCTTGCATCCACTCATTCTTCTAATATCCTCATTTCTTACTCTATCACGCAATGTTTTACCTACCATTCTTCTCAGTGATCGCATCTCCACTGCATTTATTCCACTCTCGTCCTTCTTGAGCCATGTCCAAGTTTCGCTTGCATACATAAGTGTCGGTACGAGGATGGCGTTGTGCACCAGCATTTTAGCCATGTTCGAGACATTGCTATTGCTAACAATAGATCGTAGTGCACCGTTCACTCTCGCACCAGCCACTTTTCTTTTTTCAATGTCCCTTTCGTATTTACTATCCCTCACAAACATACTTCCTAAATATACATATTCGTCCACTTGCTCCAAACATTCATTTCCAACCTTTATTTCGCACATTGTTCTTTCAATCTCTCTTTCAAACACCAGCACTTTCGTCTTTGTCACATTCATTTTCATCCCATTCATACTGCAACTTTCATATACAACTGACTCGATCTTTTGTAAATCACTTTCACTCTCAGCTATTGATACCAAATCATCTGCATACATTAATGCATTCAAACGGTTTCCATTCAGTTCAATGCCAACATCATGTTCATCCATCTCTTTCAAAGGTCGCATACAGTAGTCGAAAAAAAGATTGAACAGCCATGGAGACATGACACAACCTTGCTTCACTCCTTTGGTGAGGACAAACCACTCGGAGAAGGCGTTATTTACCCTCACGCAGGCGGAGCTCCCAACGTAGAACGAAGAAATTTCGTGGATCAACTGGCTGTTCACCCCATACTCCGACAACACGCGCAATCTCTCCCGATCCACACGATCATAATCTCCAACTCCAAATCCACGAACGCACAGAAAAGCTTCTGGTGTTTACCCAGAAGCTTCTCTACGACCATTCGTAGGGAGAAGATCTGATCAGTGCAACCTCTACCATTCAAAAAAGCTCCTTGTGCATCCCATATCTTACACTCTGTTGCCTTTCGTACTCTCTCAATCAGAATTCTTCCATACAGTTTCCCTATTGAACTCAGCAAGCTAATAGCCCGATAACTCCCATATTCAAGCCTAGAACCTTTTCCCTTATATAGCGGACAGATGATAACCTTCCGCCAGTGATACAGAGCACAGAATATTAAATGCGATAATTTGATTAAAATTGACGTAAACAAACACTGATATTATACGAAAACTGTGCGGATTTATTATGTGATTACACGCGCGAAAGCTGAATACTGTAGGATCAAGTTAGGTATACCGTGAAAACGGCTGTTTTTTCAAGAGTGTTGTAAAACGTGTCTGGCAGCTAAGACAGCGCCAAGAACACACATATATTTTGGGATGGTTTCTCCTGGGTATTTGATAAGGTATGTCTATAGACGGGACAGTTTGGAATATTCAAATTTTATACCGGGGGATAATTTTTGTTTTGTTTCTTCTAGTGTTTTTGCGAGCTTAGATTTCTCTTGTTTTTGACTTTATAAAGTCAAAATAAAATATAACATTTATTGTCCAAAATAAATGGCACAATTGGCGTATTTTTTGTCTGAAGGCAAATTCTGACATCCAACCATGTAATGTTGTATCAACCATGTTGTATGAGGGAAATACAAATTAAAAAAATATTATGTACATGCACAAAAAGCACTATTTATTAACATAATATATTTTCTAACGTTCTGCCAAACACTCAATAACAAAAAATGACATCCTGTAGAAATTTTTAAGTACCTTCAATATGTCCTAAATAATCTCCTCTAGATACCTTATCAGTTTGACGAACGTTCTGCCTAACACCGTGTATACAGAAAAAAATGTGAAAAAAATATGATGTCCTGTATAAATATTGTTATTTTTATATCATAAAACAACATCTGAGTACGCTTATATTATATTGTTTTGTGTTTGTCGGCATTTGTCCTGTCGTTGAAATGTACGTCGATGCATTATCCTATCGGTGAATTATCCTGTCGGTAATTTGTCCTATTGGTGAATTGTTGTCGGTGAATTGTCCGTCGGCAAATTGCTGTCGGTGAATTATTCGGCTCCCAGCATATTTCATTAAATGTATGATATTGTTATGTTTTGAAAGTATAGCAGATGTTTTATATTTTATCGGTACATCAATAACTTGTTTACCTACTTTTTTGTCTTCCTACTTGTTATATAATGTTTCTTTTTTTTATCATCATGGCATCTACTATCTGTGACGTAACCAGAAGACTAACTGCAGAATGTCACAAACATCCAGATCACCTTCCACGTGCCAATATAAAAAACGCAAACGGGTAAGTCGTTTAATTAGTTTTTTTTTTTTTAATTTATATCATATAATACAACATTAAACAAAAAGTAGCGCTAAATCCATTATAATAGATTAAATTTGTCGGCACGTTCGTTTTCATAATAACAATAGGTATACATATATATACTCTTAGGGTATACATACCTATACATAAATAATTTAAACCTAACCAAAAGCAGCAAACATAATACCTGCTTAATAACTATAGTATTTATATATAATTACAATTCAATACAAATCCACATTTCAGGAGCCATTCCTTGACAAGTCTTTTTGTTGCAATCTCACTACCACATTTCTTAATAGATGTTGGCATCATATTAAGCAATTTAGGCACATTATATTCTAAAGTTCTCTTACCATATTTATTATTATATTTTGGTACCAAATATCCTTCATTTGATTTAAATCTAGTATGATGAGCGTGTTGCGGTCTTGTTTTATATTCATCCTTCAAAAATTGGTCAAGGACTATCCTTTGCCAAAACAAGCCTTTAGCAGACAAAATATTTAACTTTTTAAAGTATAATGAAATATTATTACGCGCCGCGGTACATACATTTTTACTAACAATTAATCAATTGATCGATTTTTGTGCGAGCATTACCCTTTTTAAATTAGTATCAGTATACAGTTACCCCAGCTACTAATACCATACCTAATCAAAGATTCTGCCAGAGACTTGTATATTAATTTGAGTGTGGTTCTAGGCACGAAGTACTTAATTCTATATAACCTTTCGATCTCAAAAGCTTACAAATTGTATTTACATGAAGATCCTATTTAAACTTATGTATTATCTATAGTTAATCCTAGGGATACAGTCAGAATAATTTTGTTCTGAATTGTTTTGGTATATGGGGAGGAAAACTTGTTCATTACATGAATTTAGTCTTGGTACTGTCTACCTTACTTGTAGTAATAGGATAAGTGGCATACTTCATCGCTGAATTAAAGATGCTAAACGTCTTCTTAACGATATTTTACGAATGCTTGCTTTTAAAGGATACTTGCATAAAAAAGCGGGAGACCTATTTTTTTGCGATAGACTTCGGTCTCTAGAGACGCAATAATTTCTATATCCAAGTACGATTACTGAACTACCTACAACAAAACAAAACAAAACTAGGTTGGGTATGGATGATTCATAAAAGTTCATGCATTTCGATAAGGCAGTGATTCCCAAAGTGGTCCAGGTGGACCCCCAGGGGTCCACGGGAGACTCGGCGGTGGTCTACATTGGCGTAGCTAAAAAATGGGGGTTCACGAGTCGTAAGCGGGGGTCCACGAATCCAAAGTTGAAGTATCAGATATTCGGTACAAGTACCAGATACTTAATGATTCAAGTAAATATTCTTTAAGAAAACCGAGGAGTTTTTGAAATACTTCAAATTCCTATACCATCTCGAAAATTTAGTGACGGGGGGATAGAAATGCAAGGGGTCCACCGGAACCAGCAAAGGTTTTAAAGTGTTCTATGAAATGAAAAAAATTGGGAACCTCTGCGACAGACGATTGTTTAATTTTAAATATAATATTACGATTGCAATTCTCTAAAATATCTATAAATTATTGCTTATATTATTTTTTATCAAATTATCCTAGAGACAGCGTCGATATTCTGAAATCACGGATTTTCTGGCAAATGCTTCCAACAATAATAATAATATCAGAAAGAAATCCAATAATTCCTAATATAATATGAAATAAAACTTCATCACAAAACATTCAGTGACGTAGAATAATAGTATTTATTTACAAATATTTACGGCCAAAGCCTTTAACATGTTAAACCTCTGTATACATACAAAACATGTAAACAAAGGAAATAGTATGAATTAGTATGACATCTAATGAAAAAAATCTAAAGAAGTTTTGTCAATATTATTGCTATTCATTTTCAAAATGCGTAGTCATAGAATATATCTCAAATGTACCTACCTATTGATTTAAGTACATCATAATTTTTCAATATTTGGTGGAATACGTAAAAAAAAAAATTTTCCTCTCTAATTTATGAAGCTATTTTTCATACTGTTTGTGATTTTGTTATTATTATTATTATTTCTTTAGATGGAAGAAATCGCTATATAGTGATAATCTCGCCACTGCACATCACATTTTTTTCATGTATGCTGCTCCGTTTATTTTGTTATATTATTATTATTATTTTCTTTAAATTTCCTTTGCACATCATTATAGCTTTTGGCCAATGCGATGTGCAAAAAGATACAAATTATATATAGCAACATAATTTTCACAATATTCAAAACAACAAAATAAAAATAAACAAAAGATCACCACAGAATGTTCTTTGCCTCAATTAATGCACGATATGAATGATGATGTGCAAGAAGAATATAAAATAAATAAATAAATAAAAATATTTTCAATGATCTTCTCGTGTTTTACAACCAACTTCTGTGTGGAATTTGTAAGGTGCAGTCTGCATAGAAGAGGATTGGTAGTAGAAAGGACAAAGCCATCATTCGTTTAGTGTCAATTGGAAGGAAGAATTGTAATCGTTTGAAAGAGTGTAGTCTGAAAAAGATTTTGCGACTTACCTCTTTGATATGATGGGAAACTTGTTCGAAGATCAGGCGTTCAAGTACTTTAGAGAGACAAGGTAATATAGATATTGGTCGAAAATCTTTGGGTACACAGGGTGATGCCACCTTGGGTAACGGTATTATAAATGCTTCTTTCCACCTAGCTGGAACTGTTGCTGTAGAAACAGAAAAGTTAAAAATATGTGTCAAAACATCTTCAATCTTTTTTTTTTTTTTTTTAAAAAGATATATCTGGGTTTTTGTTATAAACCCAAATACAACCTTGTACACCTTTCACACTAAGCTAAAAGCTTGTGTCGTGAAAGGGAAGTTTGCCGGCACCTGGAATCGAACCACGGACCCCTTGTTCATGAGGCCGAGACTCTACCTCCAGGCTACCGACGAACTCTATCTGAAAGAGGATCATATGAATGAATTGTATGGTACGAGTAATACCATCGCTCCCTGAAGATTTTGACTTGATACTGAGAATTACTTTTCTAACACTTTCATAACGGCGTAAATGTGAACTCAGGATGAGATTTTTTTTTTTTTTATTTATTCTTTTTGCACATCATCGAGCACACACATTTTCGAGGCAAACTATGAATTTGCTGGAAAGTTTTGGTTTTCTACTTAGAATCCAGTATGACATGAGGAGTGCAAAACAAAATATTTAATGCGTCATCTTCTACCGGGTGATTAGAAACAATATTTTAACCATTTGATAGACCCTGGGTACGTAGAAAAGACCAAAAGTTATTAGGAGATGTATTTGTAAGAGAATTTTTGAATTACGCCTTCTTGGCGTTTCTACAGAGCTGATTACATCGATTCCTATAAATTCTATAGGATTCCCAGTTGGATTCCGTTCTGCTAGCTTTCCATTTGGAAGATCTCCTGTCCCGTGCCTTCATGATTTTTCTGATGTCATCGGTCATCCAACCGGGTGGGGGGTGTTTTACTCGAGCTCTCTTTAATGGCGCGTGACTGTCTAAAAAAGTTTTGAAACCAACTCATTGAAAGTTGAGATCATGTCATCAATGTTATCGTGAAGGTATACAGAAGACCAATAATAAGTACACACGGCATCAAAACAAGTTTTCAAACATTAATAAATAGATAGATTCAATTATTTATCATTTTAAAAATTATGTTGCAAAATTAACTGCGTGATAAATGTATAGATTAGAATTCTAATAATATTATGACAATTTATATAGCACCGTACTGTGATAATATCACTTCAAGGGCACTTTACATTATTTAGGATCAACATCTAATAGTATTTAGGATCAACATTCTAGTTTAAAATAGCAATTTCTTGTCTATAACGAAGTACCTACCAACAAAACATTTTTTTGTAGATAACTTACCGTCGGTCGAAAATATTAGGTAGATAACTAAACTTTTATAGTGCAAACACCGACCAAACCAAATACATAAATATGTATAGGTACTTTGAAATTGTGTTATTAGCTCTGAGTATGTTTTTGAGACGCCTGTTTACCTTTTTTCTCAACTAATTCAGTCCAGAAAGAGCGATCTAGTAGGTACACAAATACATAAAGCCTACTGAAACGCTCTAAGATGAAAACTGTTTCTAGATTTAAAAAAAAAACTATTTTCTTTGCATTGCGGCCTTCTACGTCACTGTATATAACTTCGAAGGGCATTTTCTTCAATATTTTCATTATCATCATCGATTCTTCTTTTGAATTCAAAGAGTAGGTACCTACCGATAGAATACAATAAATATTAAAAATTAAAATTGGACGATCTTATTGGTTTTCTTATCAATTCATAGACAATAGCATCACGGTATGTATTTGAATGTGTTCCATCTCACGCTTCTACGTGTCAGTGCCCTTATCGGTATTTATTCAGTAATTTTCGAGATGTGTAGGTACATCGAAATTTGTGGGATAGAACTCCTTCTCTCTTTGAATACAAAATTATTGAATGTCATTCCGTAGACAACAATCATATTAACTCAACACAATGATCTTTGAAATAAATTATTCAATGCCGCTATATTTCAATGATAAGACATGCTATCGATCTTTCCATGTTTTCGACGACATCTGCCTTTTGAGTACTATCAGGAAAATGTTTTCATAAACATCGTTACGTTTTGTTGTAAGTACTTATTAACTTCAGCAGATAGGAATTTACTACCGCAACGGACATGCATTGTTCAAGAAGTTCGGTAGATCGATGTAGCTTGACACATTATTGCCACCACATACCTACTAATCTATCAATATCATCATCACATCATGTCATCTCCCATGAATGGAGTAGCCACTGATTTAAATTCGTATAATGAATGCAAAGTGACCTCTCCATGATGATATAATAAATAAGACATGTTCTGCGTATCACAGCGTGGGTTCAGAAGAGCTGCTATATATAGATCTTGTTTCAGAACTGAGTGTTTCACCTGACCCATTCCTCAATCCCCTCTATTTCGCCCAGAATTGTGGATGCTATGTGCGATTGACAGTGTTGTCTTGGTATGCTGTTTTGATTTTGTTTTTATGTTTTTTTTTTAATTTACATTGACTGATTTTATTTTTATTATTATTATGTGTTACCTATACGCATTTGCTATACCTCTGTTTGAGTGTCTGGGTTGCTGCTCTCTGACCCCCGCAATCTGTTGGCTTCCCTCGTGGTATCTGTAGAGACCAATCGACAGTTTTAAGTCCGTGGTCTCTGTGGAGGCTTGGGAGGATTTCTGCATGGGTAGGGGTTTGAGAGCTCGGACGCAACACATTTACGCCTGTAAAGGGACACAACATTGTTCATATTTCATGTATTGTTGTATTTTTAAGATGTATGTATATGTTGGGCCTGTTGGCGTATGTTTGGTTGAAATAAATAAATAAATAAGACACAAAAAAACTAGATTGATTGATTCTGTAAACAACCTTAAATACGTACCTACATGAATGTATTATTTTTTGGAGCAAGGACGATGCGCTCTCAATTAGGTTTGTGAAAATAATAATACCGACGTTTTTTGATTGAGTTGACGTTTATTTTGTAAAACTCAGTATTAATTTATGGAAATAAAAACAAACTGTTTGAGTTTTACTATATTTTATATCAACTCTTTCAAGTTTGACAGTGACTTTGTAAATCAAAACCAGTTTACTAACTCAAACATTTCGATACATTAATAAGGAGGATTCGGACTTTCAATTGAGAGGTTTTAGACTCAACCCTACAACAAACCTACACCGCTTTAAGGAGAATTGGGATTTAATCTAAAATCAATTTTAACAAATTTCAATACAGTATTATTGTAATAGAATTAGTATCAAACTATTTACATTTTATTATCACATTCATAATCTTGGTATGAACATGTTTCAAATGATGCTGTGCGCCGGCGCACCCAGCAGAGACCTGTAGTCTCCGTAATACAGGAGAGACGATATTCCTGGCTGGGACATGTTTTGAGAATGCCCAATGATAGTTGGCCAAAAAGAGCTTTATTCTTCCGTCTGCAAGGGTTCCGTCGGCCCGGGCGCCCCTTTTTCACAATACACCGTTCCTATGACAACGATATCAGAGCGCATGCCGTGGAAAAAGAGGTGACGCAATTGGCGCAGAGACGCTCTGAATGGAGGAGGCTGGTTTCTGCCCTGTGCTCCCGAGAGGAGCGTTGAGGGCGATGATGATGATGATGATGAATCTTACAAAGGGGTAACACTTTTACATAAGGTACATCCCTCAAAATTGAGGAAATATTAATGAATATATCATAAGTAGTAGGTATAAACTGAAATCGCCTACGACAAATAAAGTTGTTATGGTTTCAGTGTAAGGCGTAATTTTTAAAATAGTAACAAAAAAGATATTGCACAAAATTACCCGATGGTATATTTTCACTATGTATGTAATGTAATGTAGATAGTCCCCGTGTTGTAGGTACCAACGTTGGTACTATTAGTACATTTGGTTTGTTATAGAAGTGTAGTAGGTAAGTTGTTAGCTGGACAATTTTATTTATCGCAAGAAAAACCAATCAAAAAGGAATTTCTCGGTAGCACTGGCTGGCGGCCCATTGTTATTTCACACTGAGCGCCTTGTTCAATTCTACCCTATTCTGATATTTCCACACCCACCCGTTTGTCACTCTATAATGGCGAAATGACACTACCAATCATAGATTACTTTGACGTTTATTTTTATTTTATTTCGAAAACGGACAGACGAAACAATGATACACACATAGTTGATAAATAAGTACTCAATAAACTCGTAAATAAGATTTATCCAACAAAGTTCCCGTTAGTTATTTAGTTTTCAACTTATGGCGAATATTGCCATTTATCAAATATTAAACATAAAATCTTAAATTATCCAATAACTTAAACTTACATGTATAAATCTATTTTTTATTTTATCGTATCAATTTTCGAGTGGTCTGTAAGACATAATTGTTTCCTAGAACATCATTTGTAAGAGCTTGGGCATATTCAGGGAGGGGGGCAAGGGGAAAGGGGCATCGAAGTGGAAAACTATCCCTCCCTCCTGAAAGTCAAACTAAATACAGTATATGGTGGTGGCTCTAAAAATGTGGAACAAAAACTAAGATAACATGAACAATATTATTGATAGTTGTAACAATAACAATATGCTACCCCCCCCCCTCCCCTTCCCCTTACAATGAGGTACCTTACCACCTTGAATGTCTTATATTTTATAACATCGAGAGAACAACCCAGATAGGCATTTAGTAGGTAGGTACATGACCATTACATAAAATTGCATTATAAAATGAATAAAAACAACTGAACATTGTATAATATAGTACAATTGCGTACAATGTTCGCTATCACTTTAATTCATGAGTAAATTTTGACAAAGCACAATATTACTCACTTGAATCTAGAAGATTGCTTTAAACAAAAAATAGGTAATAATTGTCTAAAACTATTAACAGTCTCACTTAGCCATTATAATCAAAAGGACACGGAAGTGTTGGGTACAGACCTACTTAGCTATTATTTTTTTGCGTAAAACGATAAAGATAAAATAATTACATACACTCACCTGCCCTGCCACTAATTGAAATATAACTGAAATATGATTGCAAGGGAACACAATTTGTACCTGGCAGTGGCGTGCTTCCTATATACATCCAAAATACCAACACGTGTATGCATGACAGTACTTCCCATTTTTACGTGAAATGTTTATGCAAAAAAAAAGATCGTGTTTAAGTTCATACATAAACTTGTTTGTATCTAATATGTCCTTAATTATTAAGGCTTAATAGATTCCACGATCTCATCCACTGGTCCAAGGTCTCATCCACTGGGCAGGTTTTAGGCTGGAAACATTTTAATTATCTTATTTGTTGATAAATGATAATGAAATTTTGATGTAATCAAATATTTTCCCTGTACAAATTGAATTAATAAAAAAGACAAAACTGAAACTAAATGTTTAGGGATTATTTTGTTTGCTATATGGTAGGTATATTATTATCAGGGTTGCTAATGACAAAAAAACCTGAATTATTTACTTATTTATTCTTTTGCACATCATCAATAAGCATACAATGTAGTGAAGTACAAATTTGAGATGATCCTGGATTTTCATTTTGAAGATCTTGAGCTTGAACCTTGCAGATTTATTTCACCATAACAGCCAGGGTTGCCAGGTCTTTTCCAAATAAATACCGAACAGTGAGCAAAAAATTTTTTTTATTCGTTTATTTATATTATGACCTTAAAATACAAAGTGCCATTGCACAACAGCTACTAGCTCCCCTAACTTATAAAAAATATATTTTTCTCACTAATGCACGCTTCCAGCAATCTCTTATTAGCTTTAACTGCCTCATGCATTTTGCGACAAGTCAGACTGAAATTACATCGTACACATAATTCAGCCTTCACCATGTCCACACTTAATTTATTATGGCTGTCCGTCCACAAATGATTCATATGGCTAAATACTCTTTCCACATAAGCATTACTACATGGTACTGCCATTATCGTTTTAATTATCTTTTTCAAGTTAGGGTTTACTTTGTTTATTAGGGAAAAAACTAATCAGAAAAAAATACCGAACCCCCCATACTTTGGTATTTTTGTCATACCGAACACGGTGCTAAAATACCGAACGGTTCTGTAGAATACCGAACACCTGGCAACACTGATCACAACACATGCATAAGTATCACTTGGTATGAGGATGTTTAGAAGGTATTCAAGTATGTTATGAAATTATAAAACATTGAATTAATTAAAAATATGATATATTATTGTTCTGTAAATTGAAAATGAACTTAAATATAATGAAATCTAAAATATAAAACATTAAAATAATATTCGCACATTAAAAACCCTATACACCATTTCAAACATCCAAGATACAAGAAGTTTCATAAGAATATAATAGATAGCTTCATCAAAATGTCTTAACTTAGTGATTTCATCAAACTAACCTTCACAGGGCAGAAATAAGCCTTCTACATTCAGTGTCTGTGCGCCAATTGAATCTACTTAATCCACACCATTCCCAATCCTCTGATGTGGTTGTCATATGAAAAGTATATTGCGAAAGAGCCACCCAGGCCCTGACAAACCTTATAGATGAAAGAACAGTGCTCCATTTGACCAACCATCATTGGACATTCTCAAAACATAACCTAACCGGAACAATTGCCTCAAAACAACATCAACTACATATTTTCAATGTAATCCGTCACTTTTTGTATATCCATATTAAATGAATTTAAAAAACTTAAACTTTTTAGTCTCTTGTAGACAATTATATTGATAATGTCTCATGAAGAGACGAAACAATATTGTCTACAAAAATAAAAATATAAGTGTGTTTGTTTGTTTGAGTTTTTTAAATTCATTCAACATCAACTAAATGATAAAGGGACGCTCTGTATGTACCCAGAAGGATATTTACACCAAAATTCTAACTCTCTTCTAAACTTTAATACAGTAGAAGCCCATTAGTCCGGCATCCAACAGTCCGGAATGCCCGATAGTCCGGCATCGCTCCGGAAAATTGTAAAATTTTGGTTTTTTCCAAAAGTGTCATTAAAGCAAATAAAAACGCTGGAGAGGCGAAAACAGCTTCTAATCGACGAGAATGAGCCTGTTGAACAAGAACTAACCGATGAGGACATTATCAACATTGTAGAAAGCCCTCAGCCAACTCGTAATCTTGAAGAAAGTGACTCAGATGCCGAAACGAAAGAAAAGGAAAAAATCAGCTGGGCAGAAGCTGCAAAATCACTAAATAAGTTTATCTCTTTTGCTGAGGCTAGTACTAGCTACAGTGCTTCAGAAATTATTGATTTCCTTATCATTAGAAATAAATTTTATACTAAACACCAAAAATCAAGAAAACAAAAAGCCATTCGTGACTTTTTTAAATTAAAGTGAAATATGTTTTACAGTACGTGTACATACATCATATGAAATGTAAAATAAACTTTGTTGTATGTATTTGCACACTGTATTTGTAGTTTAATTATTAACCTTATTGTTCTTATAATTACCGCCCGATAGACCGGAATTTTCGATAATCCGGCACCGAGCCGGTCCCGAACGTCCCGGATTATTGGACTTCTACTGTATTTCTATTTTGCTTTATGGTACTAACACTCATTGAAACAAAATTCACACGCATAAATATCAAACAAATCAAAATCAAATTGAAATTTTGTGTGAATGTTACATTTAGGTCAAAATCATATTAAAATTTTGTGTTAATGTTACATTCAGATGTGAAGGTTACATTTAGATCAAAATCACATTAAAATTTTATGTGAATGTTACATTCAGGCCATAATAAAGTGTAAAACACAAAATTTTAATGTGATTTTGATCTGTTTGATATTTATGTGTGTGAATTTTGTTTCAATGAGTGTTAGTACCACAAAGCAAGTTAGAAATATTAAAGTACTGAAGTTTAGAAGCAAGTTAGAATTTTGGTGCGAATATCCTTCGGGGTACATACAATGCGTCCCAATGATAAACTGTCAACAAAAGTAAATAAATTCGCTACTTGTCTAATCCACTATTCTGATATTCCTGGAAAGAAAGGTTTAGAAAATGAAATACCATAAGACTCTAACCTAACTTAAGGACAATAATATTTACAATATTTTTTGCTATTGCACAAAACATCATTCAACGTAAAAATAGGTACCTTTATACACTTTAAAATGGTCAGAAATACATACATATAAAAAATTAAGAAAAACATATAAATATATATGTTCTTATCTATGAAATTCGTAAATATATTTATCCTTATTTAATAAGACACATAGAATCACATATCGTTGATTAAAGCACTATAAAACAATATCCGTCGATATTCCTGATTAGCATTACATTGGAGTCTTTGTCGCAGCTCCTGGAATGGCCATAAGTTCTTTCCATACTGTTTCCATATCGGGCCGAGTAGCTGCCTTACTTTGTACACACTGCATGCCAATATATATAAATGAATGACAGAGTTCTGGATTTGAATCTCCCATTTCAATGAGACGGACATCTTGTAAGCCACCTGAAAACAAATTTATTTATTTATTCTTTGCTGTACACTGATAAGAGCAATTTTACAAAAAACCACATTCACATTAATTACAATCAATACACAGAGGGTGGGTTTATCGCCAAAGAGTGATCCCTTCCAACTAACTCAAATAATATTAATTAAGTCATTCCAGATATATTGTTGACTAAATAATATTCTGCAAATTTTCAATGAAGCACAAAGTTCTCAACAGTCTAGAATCCTCTCACAGTTTCACAGTTTATCATTCCAATAACTTATTTGATATTGAAAATAGCATAAATCAGTACAAAATAGGCTTTTTATCATTACCCAGATAAAAATTTAAGGGTAATAAACAAAGAAGCTTCTTTCTTTGTATTACGTTAGAAATAATAATAAAGACTGTTTTGTGCTCTTTTGGCAAAAACTTTTGTTAAGCATATTTCTTAAAATATGTATTGTAATAAACCAAACTTACTAAGATCTATTGAATTAATTGTACAGTACTCCAAAACATGGTCCTTGAGGAACCTTTGTTTCCTTCTATCATCATACGCAGGAAGAGCAGTGACCAACTCAAACATTACCACACCAAAACTATAAGCATCTACTTTAGTGGATAATCTTCTACCACGAAGAAACTCATCTGGTAAGTATGGACGGGTGCCATGAACTCTGAATGAAAAAACAAACATAAAAAATTAATCAAAATTTAAAAATTAACAATAAAATGTATCGTATCACGTGGCAAGTTTAGGACCAACTTTACGCCAAAGAACAAGCAATAATGAAGAGGTGAAAAGGGCTAAAAATTTACTTTTGGACATATTGATATTCTTTATTTCTCAAAAACATTGTCTCTACATATTGCAAATAAAAACATTGTGATAGAATCTCTAACATTTCACTTACTCTTTGTTCTACACCCTTTAAATCAAAAACAAGGTTTACCACACACTCATCGGTTTAATCATATATTTTTAATCCATTGCCAATGCAACTCTAAATATCAATGAGATTGTAAGGTTGAGACATATGGTACATGTATGGCAACATTATAAAGTACATAAAATGTTCCAGATCTTAGTTGGACGCTGTAGGTGTGGCTCCTGATACTAGCAAGTGTGCTGAATGGGGCTGTGTGTTGATTATTTATATGAAGTATGATTGATATCTATGTTTGTGTATAATTTAATTAGTGTGTAAATAAATATAAAATAATACGAGGTAGAAGAAAATAGTATGAAATATTTCTGCTCATATTGATTGTTCACTGACTTATGGAAAGTACAGTTTAACTTCAATAATATATCACTATATGAACAGTATAAAACACTGATCTAAACTTATTTTTCTAAAATAAAAAGGTGAACTAACCTCGAAACTTGTAAATGTGAAACATCCATATGAGGTCCTTCTCTTGCTAACCCAAAGTCTCCAATGCGAGGCTCATCACACAAGTCGAGGAGAATGTTGGCTGATTTGATATCCCCATGAATGAGAGGTTTCTCAGATACTGTATGTAAATACTGCAAGCCCCTATAAAAAAAAAGAAACTTGATTAGGTTTGACTGTTCAATATTTTCAAATTTCCATCAAATGTTATATTTAGTTCCAAGTTATACCACAGTGTTAATATTGTAGTTTAGAGCCATCTAGGGTGGCATTTATAACTGAGAATCTTAAAAATGTACAATTCTTGCTATCAGAAGGATATAAGTACTCACTTGGCAACTCCCTGTGCTATTCTGAGTCTATTCTTCCATAGAAGTGGTGGACGTCCATTTTTACATTTGAGTCTCTCTTCCAAAGAGCCCCCAACCATCAGCTGGTACACCAAGCAAGGCTCTACACCTACAAAACAAAATGACAGAGTCATTAATAAACGGTATTTAGGAGTTAAACTCCAGTTTTGACACCTGTTAGTGCTTTTATTGGGCTATCAATTTTTGTTTTTAAAACAGATTTTTATGGTAGACTGCTGATATTTTCTGTATGCTTTCTGTGAACCTCATTTTTGAACATCCTCAATAACTAAATTGGCATTTTTTTCTTGCATCATTTTATTTAAGTATATATTTATTTTTATGAAACCGTCCACCATCAATACTACAAAAATCATATTATATATTCTAGAAAAAAAAGAAGACAATCCGTTAAGTTTTTGTGGAACCATAAATGATGATAATATGTAAGATTATCGGGCTGTATTAAGATAAAAATGTTTTGATAGCAACTCAGCCACTTTGTTAGTATTGACATACCTCCCATACTATATCCATAGAGGGGTAACACATTGTCATGTCTACAGGCATTTAGATATTTAAGTTCTCTCAGACTCTCATCAGATACTCCTCCCCCATGTGCTGTGCTCTTTAACCTCTTTATGGCTACAGCTGTGTGCTTCCAATCACCTGAAAGCATAATCCAAAATGTTTAGCAATAAATCAAAAACAAAATTGGTGGGAGTTTTAATGGTTGATATTTTCATAAAATGTTAAAATAGTAATAACAGCATTTATTTACGATTCGCTGGTCATTGGTTGATTTGATTTGAAAGAAATTCAAAATAAAAACAAGTTGCAATATTTTTGAAAATCTATGATTAAAAACACAAAAACCATTTTATATAAATATGTAAACAGCCTCAAATACAAATTGTTTTTTTCCTTTAACATTAAATTTGTAACCAATTGTTTTTACCTAAAGAAAACCAAGATTGATTTCAATTGACCATTGATAGAAAGACCAATTGATTGAATATTCAAGATAGTACAACACAAACAAAACAGAAAAATATTTATACTAGCCCCTATAAACTACTCCAAATCCACCCTTCCCGAGTATATTGGATGAGTTCCAGTGATTGGTTGCAGCCTCCAACTCTGAATATGGAATCCTCAGCAGAGCACCAGCACTCTCTGCAACCTTTTCTAATGCAGACTCTGATGTGTTCACTGAACTTGTCACCTAAAGAGTTTGTTTCCTAGTTTAGTTAATGTTATTATTTTTGAAGTAAATTCAAACTTATAATTTGCAGTTACATAATATGTAACCATCAGAGCCAATTGAGTAGTAAGAGTAAAGATTAAACAAATAAGTAAATGTTTAAATTTATCTTACATTTGATGTGTCAGAAGTCTCGTATCTCGGACCATTGAGTATTTTTGAAGATTCTTGTTTCTTTCCCTAAATTTGAAAAAAGAATAACAGTAAACACATAATAATGAGCATACAATAGTAAAAAATAATAACTTTGTATGAAGAATGTTGTCTCTTTTCCATTCCCTTAGAAATAATTTGTAAGACGAACATTTAATATTAGGTATGTATTTATATTCACATTTCTCACCTGTTCTATATATTTAACAGGCAGAGGTACCCCATTGGATGAGGTGGTATTTGCAGAGGGAGGTATTCTATCTGTTGAGCAACTCATGTTCTGTGAATAGGACTCTGAAAATATTTATTATCATAATTAACAAACGGAGGTCTTGTCTCTTAAATATTAACAACTTTGTATCAATTAGATTAGTTATTTATGATAGTTATGTATGATCGTAGTTAGTTATGTATGATCGTAGCTTTTTGTGTCTAAGTGTAGGACTATACAATAAGCTTCCGGATACAATTAATGAGATGATGTATTGATCTTCCAGAGAGGGGTGAAATCGTATCTGGTTGATAAATCGTTTTACTCAATTGACAAAATGATAGATGAATAATATTTCCTCATTGAATTATTTATATATTTTAATATTTGACGTTGTGGGTCCCGACTCTTTACATCCATGACTACAAAAATTATTTAATTTGATATTTTGTTTAACTTCAATTGTTTCTTTGATTGACTGTATTTGAAATTATGATTAATTATATAAAATGTATATATGACGAGTCCAAGTGCCTCCATAATAGGGGCCTAGGGACAATAAGAAACAATATGATTAATGTAAGTAGGGAGGTACATAAAGACAAGAAAGAGGTATAACATGTAGGCCCAGCAACACCAGAGAATGGACAGGAATTTAAAAGACAACAGGAGAGTTTTATCGGGCACAGGATTAAAAGGCCTAAACCAGGGTAATTACCCTAATAGGAATAAAAATATTTTAAAGAGACTTTGTTTACCTTTAAAAGAATCTACAAGTTGTCTATATTCCGGACTCACTAAGTTCCTAATGCACTCCAAAGCTGGATAGTGACCTGATCTCAGAAGAAGGACAAATAGCTCCAGAAGTTTGTGATTCTTTTCACCCCACTCTGAGAGCAGGAGATCTGAGGGGGAACTTCCGGAACGACGTGCTCTACTCTCTATTTCCTGAAATGAATAAAATAAAAACTCATTAATTTTTCCTCAATATCTCAAATGAAAAATAAAACTTTGTTTATTCAGTGTGAATCTACGCCAACTGGGTTATTTCTAATGATCATTCTATATAGCTAACTGATTCTGTACTCAAATTATGTAAATTATTTTGAGATATAAATCCACACATAAATATTCTAATGCGTTCGTATGTATGTTCGTATGTCCTTTATGGACTCTGAAATAAGGAAAGACAGAAGTAAAATAATACACTCTATACGAGGTCTCAACTCCTGGGCACGTTCAAGGCTAAAAACATCCACACATAAATATTCTAATGCGTTCGTATGTATGTTCGTATGTCCTTTATGGACTCTGAAATAAGGAAAGACAGAAGTAAAATAATACACTCTATACGAGGTCTCAACTCCTGGGCACGTTCAAGGCTAAAAACATTTAAAATATCTTATGTATTGATAAAGAAATTATAATAATAAAATTTGTATGGGAAAATCTATGAAAGTATTTGTAAGTAGCAATATTCATAGTCGAACATTTTTCAGTGTATTGAATTAATTACAAAATGGATGTAACGAGAAATACATCAGTACTGAAACTTAACATTTAGGGATTATTTTGGTTATAAATTATAGCGTTTGGTTATGATAAAAACTCCTGAATTATGCGAGTTAAAATTGCATATTTATGACATCTTGGGCTAATTTCATAATGGCCGACATGAATGGCATAGAATCCAATACATTAATATTTTGGTTGGTACATCGGTTCATTTGTTTGTTTGTTTTTTGACTTTTATGTCCTCTGTACGATATGTGTCATCCAGTATGCGAGCTGAAAACATTTAATAAGTATTCTTTTATAAAGATTTAATTTATAAATCATGATGTATTAACATTTTTTATTTTATCCCGTGGAGCACCCGGTAAAGAATTGGTCTCCCACTCTTCTGCATAAGTTTTCGAGTGTCCTGTAAAAGGCAGGTGTTCGAAAAAATTAAGACATTTTTCATCTTAAATTAAGTGATGAGGTATGCCACCCATCCTGAATGTCTTGATTTTATATTGGCACGAAGAGGACAGTTTGCATGTTTCTTACATGCAGCTGATCTGCTGGCTACCCCAGTTGTGGGATATGCCGTGATGGTATAGTATAGTAGTAGTATGTATTAACAATCTTTTGTCGATGTTATGAAAAATCACAAAAATCTCATATTATCTACAACGATCGACAATATGCATTCTTATTTTATTGTAGGATATTCTGAGTTTCTTCTTATTTCTAAATATAGTTATCTGTTATATCAAACACAGAGAATTTAGAAAGATTTATCATATCAAATGATGTGTATCATTTTTAATAAAATTATCTCATAATATGTCATCATAATAATATATAATAATTATACCAAACATTAGATAACATTATTTCTAAAACTTGCATATATTATGTAAGTAGGCACTTTTGAAATACTGTATATCATTACCTACTTATTATTATGCTTGCATCAATTTGTTTTTTATACCATTCCATCTGAGTACACACTATCACTTTTCCAAATTTAAAATATCAAATTGTAAAAACAAATGCTGGTTAAACTTTTGAATAGAATGCTTTTTTTCAATATCTTTCATTTCAGTATTTGCCTTTGTTGTATGCTGTTATACGTATTATTTATCGACTTTTAAACCACTCAACACAACTTATTGATAAAAACGAAATATATTAACTAGATTATTTAAAATCTACAAGTTGTTAACGTATATTATGAACCATTGTTTACGAAATATGTTTTGACGTTTTTGACAGATGGTACGCGCGGCTAAACAATCAAATAACGTCGGCGGTTCTTTGAAACCTGTTATGTGCTGCAAACCAATTTTAAAATTTGGTTTGGAGCGCATAAGAGGTTTCGTAGAACCAACGACGATATAATATTTTTAAACGTTCCAACTAATATTATATTTTTTTCTCAGTCCAGCGTGACCAGATTTGGTAGTTTCCTACTTTTTTGGTAGTATTGGCAACAGTGTTTAGTAGTTAAATTCTTTGGTAGATCAATGAGCCTGGTCGGTAACCGGTAGATAAAGTATCAGGAATTCGGTAAAAGTACCCGATACTTAATGATTCGAGTAAATTAATATTCTTTAAGAAAATCGAGGATTTTTTGAAATATTTAAAATCAATACCATTTTGATAATTCGTTGACGGGGGGACGGACGGACTAGGGACAGAAATATTAAAATTGGATGACGGGGGGGGGGGGGGCAAGGGACAGAAATATAAGCACGTAACATTTTTCGTCCGAAAGTATCGTACCTGGTATTGAACATAAATAATTGCCGGTACAAATACCCGAAACCCGTTATGTTCTAGAAAAAGGTATTTTGAGAAAATAATCTTAAAAAACCGAAGTGTTTAAAATATTTCAAAAATTCTACACCACTTTGAAGAATTTAACAGTTTTTAACCTAGACAAGCAATAATTTCGTAAAATAAAATTTGGTCACACTGGTTCTCATTACAATTATTATAAATCCACACATAAATATTTGAGTCGGTTCGTATGTGCGTATGTCCTCAATGGACTCTGAAATAAGGAAAGACAGAAGTAAAATAATACACTCTATACGAGGTGTCATCTCCTGGGCAAGTTTAAGGCTAAAAATATTTTAAATATCTTATGTATTGATAAAGATATTACAATTTTAATGAGATTCCCATACATTCGCTTGACAAAATTGCCAAGCGAATGTATGAAAATCCAATATTTATAGCCAAACATTTTTCATTGTATTGAATTAATTTCAAAATGGATGTAACAATAAATAAAACAATACTGAAACTAAATAATTAGGGACTGTTTACATAATGAAACATTGTGATTGCTAATGACAAAAAATCCTGAATTATGTGAATAAAAATTGCATATTTTTGACATTTTGAGCTATTTTCATAATGGAGGATATTATACTAGCGTCTAAAGGTAGAAGAAGAGGGATGAAGCTACGCATGCGCAAAAATACTGAGTTTTGATTGGCTACTGTTATATTATGTGTAAATACAAATTTGGAACCGCCAAACAAAAAAATCAAAAACCAGAGAAGCTTGTTTTCTAATGAACAAAAAAAATTATGAATAAACACCAGTTCAATTAGTATGTGTATTATTCTATGCTCAATACCTTCCATTAAAGAAACAGAACAAATAGCAGTTAGTACTTTAGTGTATTTATTATTCTATGGCAGTTAGCATGATATTAAATCACAAAAAGGATCATTTTGATGCCTGTCACAATGTACTTGTTTTCTCTTCAATTTATTTGTTGTTTTTAATTTTCTACTTCTATTTGTAGGTGTGTTGATGCTCCTGTTTGATCTTTTGAAACTGTTGTGTTGTTTGTGGCCTGATCTGAGTGTATGTGTGAAAATAATTATTACTACCTAGGATATCACTACACAAGATATACTTTCAGTATAATAATGTTTTATCTTACAATTTATTATCCTAAATGTATATGGTGTGTGCCTATTGATTTTTATTATTTTATTTCATTGATTATTGAAAGTTTTTTTATAATTTTAAGCGGAATGTTACAATGTTGATAATTGCAGAGGGATTTTGATTTCCTAATAATTTATTTACCTCATTAACACCCAACTATCAAGTTTAGATGTACATAAAGTTGGTCAGTTTTTTTGGAATGCTTAGTGCAAGGAATTAATGTGATTTTGTATTATTTAGTTTTAAATGTATGATTTTATTGAATATTTTTTTACAGTTTTGCAGATTTTCTGTCAACTTTATTGTTAGGCAATAGGCTCTCATGCCGTAAAATGTATTGAGTTTACAAGCTTACGGGTGAACATAGTGACTATAAACTGTTTTCAAGTAAAAAATTAGCTAATGTATTTTATACAAGATATATGAATAATATTGAGGATTCAATTAGTAGAAATACAAAAAAACTTATTCAAATACTCCTATTCTTTGCAATCGGCATATTACGGGGACTGTGCAATTTGCTGGAAGAACTGAAGACACCCCCGATGAAGTGGTGATACAATAATAGACTAAGATTAAATACAAAGAATTACCTAGTTATGCGTTTCTGCAGAAGTAAACATCCTTTTTTTATAAATATAAAATAAATGATTCTCCGCTAGCATCAGTGAATGAAATAAATGATTTTGTATAATTTTTACCAGCGACTTACGTTTTGTTAATCATGTGGACAGTATTTGTAAAAGGTCATAAAGAATGTTGGGTTTTGTGCTGAGAATCAGTAAGCCTTTTTCAAGTCTGTATACATTGAAAATTATAAATACTTTTTTGATTTGTAAAATAATCTTTACAAGATAGAGAGTAGGTTTCTGCGGTACATTAACTGCAGAATTGGTTTGCCTAGGGAGAACATTGATTATGATTATTTGTTGATGTCTCTAAATCTCACAGCGATAACGTAAGTTACTTATTCTCCATTACTCTCACCTAATATATACAACTAGTAGGGTTATTATTATAATTATGCTTACAGATATTAGTTTTGCTTTTTTAAATTTAACTACAGTTGTTAAAATCTAAATATCTCTTTTAATCATCACCCCTGCTAACAGATAGACTATTGGAACAAAAGAATTAATATTTCTTTGTTGACCCTCCTTCTCTCACCCTGAGATTGAGCTAGCTGGCTGAAGGTTCTCGTCTGGGAGGAGGACCTGGTTTAAGGAAGAGGAGGGGTGTAACACAGAGGCAAAATTGACAATGCCCGGCTTGACTGGAAAGGAGGTGAAGAGAGAGCAGCAACAGTATAAAAACTTAACATATGCTTATGGTGTTCTTTAGGAACATATTGAAATAAATAATATTAAAATTATAAAAGTTAGAGAGCTATAGCATATTACTATTATGTGAGGCAGGTGATGTAAACCACAGTAATTAATTAAACATACTATTTATTTATAAAAAAAAACATTTAAAAATACCATATTAGAATAAAAATATAGGAGTGTAAGAAAATAATTAATTAAAAAACCAATCTTAGTCTAAAAACATCTTATCCTTGGCGCATCTTCCATCCCTCACAAACTTCCTAAATATACATACTCGTCCACTTGCTCCAAACATTCATTTTCAACCTTTATTTCACATATTGTTCTAATGTTCGTGCAGAATACTTTTTAATTAGGTATTCTTTATCATCAAATAACACTATCAACTTTCTCCTTCCCCACTGAGACGAATATTAGGTTTGTGTAATTTCATCAATTTACCTACATCAAGTTTTGAGATTGATCATAAAGTTTTTTCTTGAATATAAATCATTAATCGTATGCACTTAGTTTTTTCTCCTTTACTTCAATGTTATGCACTATCAATCTAGTATACCTACCCTCGACTATCAATGTATTTTAAAAAAGATAAAATCTTTACACATCCAATCTAACAAAATTATTACTTCGACAATGAGGTGGCCAGAAGTCTGATGGTAGTCTCAGACTTCCAGGAGGGATGCTCATGGTTTGAATCCTGGAACTGATTCACCCCATCTACACAGCTCTTTGAAAAGTTACTTGTCACTCAAAATCAGTAAAAATCTCAATTAGTTTTAGGCTTTTCGCACTCTGACATTTTACTTCAAACAGATTTGTGCACTTTCATTAGAAAGCCACTCAGATAACTTACTACTTAATCATTTAAAAAAAAGATATATCTGGGTTTTGTTTGTTATAAACCCAAATACAACCTTATACACCTTTCACAGTAAGCTCTTAAAAGCTAGTGTCGTGAAAGGGGAGTTTGCCGGTATCTGGTAACGAACCACGGTCCCCTTGTTCACGAGGCCGAGACTCTACCTCCAGGCTACTGACGAACTCATGAATTGGTTATTTTTAAATGATTTCCAGAAAGAAAGGAGCTGCTTGGTTATAATTTCATTGATTTCTTATGAAATCATGTTTTATAAAATACTATTATTATGAACATATGTTATGTTGTTGTTACATATGTTGGTATGTATTGAAGTTACTTGCTGAAGTAATTAGATAAACCCTATATACATGTCGTCCTTTCCATGCCATAAAAATTACATTATGGATACCATGCCTCATAGCCGAATTGGTAATACAAAAAATTATAAGTATGTAGATAATTCACACTAAATATTCGAAATAAATAATTGTAACTTAACCTCATCACACAAAACGAAAACAGCCTATGTGACAGCCTGACAGCTGTCAACTTAATCATAGAGTATTTCACTAGTTTGTGCGCATGCGTATTTTTTATCCCTCTTCTTCTACCTTTAGACGCTAGTGGATATTATGAGACCATAGAAATCCATACTGTAGAATAAGAATAGTATTATGCAAAAAATCCATAAACAATGTTAATTGATTTTTTGTATAAATAAATACAAAAGTACCTCGGTACTAGCCATAAGAACCTATTTATTTTCGCCTAATATTTTTCTTTACTTTTTTTTTATTTCATGGCAAATCACTTGAAGATTTATGTAGGTACTACAAACTAAAAATACCAATTCGAATGTGGCAATTACATAACATTTAGGTCCAAAATTACTCGCAAATGAGTGGATGGTCTTGAGAAGAATAGAATAGAATAACGTTTAGGTACCAACAATTTTTTTTCAGAATGATATAATTTACCCGCTTTTTTTCTTATTTAAGTACGGGATGTCAAACTTTAAGTTTTTCAGCACTTTTTTCGATGTAGGTACCTACTTTCTTTTGTTTTATCGGCATGTGAGGTGTCAAACTTTAAGATTTTTCATTGGGAAGATGTTTGTAACACTTTTTTCATGAAGGTACCTACCAATTTTGTTAGTTAAATATGGGCATGTGGGGAGTCAAACATTAAGTATTCTCATTGGCTATAACTTTTTATTACTTTTTTCCACGTAAGCGCATACTCCATTTTAGTCCAATAAGGTTATGTCATTTTAACCCATGTATTTGCACGGTTTCTGTTTATTTAAACCCGAGCAATGCCGGGTTACAAAAGCTTGTCAGTAATAAAGTTAGATTTATTGACAACAAACATTTCCTGGTGAAGGCTCGAGATAATAATTTTGACTCTTCAGCCAAAAATGTAAGATTGATAAAAAATATTTGCCTGACAATTAAAATGGAAGTGGAAGAAACTGGAATTACTGAATAATGTGTTTTAATTTTAATGTCTCATTCGATAATATTTTAAATATATGGCAAAAATAACTGTAAAATATGTGGAAAAGAGGGCAAATTCAAAATAATAACAATAATGACAATCAATAATTTTATCAGCACCTGAAACCTTTGATATAAAAGTTGATAACATTTTATATTAATAATATAATACATATCATTACACAGATAAGAGGTAACCTAATAATTGTTTTGTACGCAGGTCAGTAATCCATAAAAATTGTAATAAGGAAGGGATTGCCTTTAGGCAAGAAGCAAGCCTATTTTATGTATTTTGTACAACAACAATATTGCTGCACAAAATTTACTTTTTTAATTTAATTATTAATTATTTTTCTTTTAAATAAACTGTCAATCAATTTTCCAAAGAATATTTGATTCCATGTAGCTAAAATGAATCTGTTTATATTCAACCAAGATATTCAGTTGTAAATCTAATAAACAAACTCTTTATTAGGTGAAAAATAGAAAAACCTAGTAAATTAATTTGATTACAATGGAATACAGTGATAAATGCATTGTCTGTGTATTAAACTGCACCACGTTTTCACACCATCACAAACATATTTACGTAATTAATGTAGGTAGTGTCTCGGTCTCATGTTCAATCCCCTTACACAACAGAAGCTTTTAGCTTACTGTGAAAGTTGTTTAAGGTTGTATTTGGGTTCATAACAAAAATCCTGATAATTCATTTTATGAAAAAAAAAGTAAAGAATTAAATTTAATAAAATATGCCAAAATGCTATAAAAAAGTAAAGAATTAAATTTAATAAAATATGACAAAATGCTATAAAAAAGTAAAGAATTAAATTTAATAAAATATGCCAAAATGCTATAAAAAAGAATAAAATCAATAAATCATATGTCAACTAATGAATGGTCTTGTTAAAAGTAGGATAGAAGTTTATAATCAAATATATGTAATAGGCTATCATTTAAACGATCAGCATAATATTGATGTTATGTTCAGCAGAAAAATGTATTCTGCCGACAAATATATCATGTTGATATGCTACTTATGCCCAGCGAGAATATTATATTTCTATTGTAAATAATATGATATTGTAAAACTCTAAATTTAATCGACCAGCAAAATCATTATTTGACCGGCATAATGATTATTTGTCCAGCAAAATAAATAAATGAGCAGCATACCGTGAGCTAATTATAATTAAACTTGTGAAAGCTAAATTTTTAATCTTGTTCAAATAATAAATCTTTGTATGTAGCATCTTTTTATGTGATTTTATATGTAGCATCTGAATGAATGACACTAGCGTTTTTCGACATTTCAGTTAGATATTTCGTTAATACAACATTAGGCATTATTTTCGTAGTCATCATTAATTTGGTAAGAAATCACAAAAACTTCATGTGGATCCGAAGGTAAATCGGTGTGTGAAAAATATTGTTTATCTAATATTTTCTGCCGGTCAAATAATAATTCTGCTGCTCATATAATAATTCTGCTGCTCAAATAACAATTCTGCTGGTCAATTAATTATTTTGTTGTGCGAGTATTTATTAAGCTGTTAATTTTTTTAATTTGCCGATATAACCATGTTTGTTTGTAAAACAAGTGTTGCGCTTATTTTTTATTTATTGCTGATGAAAACATTGTTTGCTGTGCAAATGACTTAAATGCTGATTTTTTCTTGCCGAACGAATGGATTAATAGCCGTACAAATAATTAGTTCCCAATATAATATACCATTCAATAATAACTTCCATAGAGCTTTTAGTCAAGAACTCCAAAGCCTCTAATTGTGTAGCAAATTTACTCACTCAGTGATTTAAAGTGTTGATATTTATACTATTGAACAAATAAATATAACAAAATAATGATTTCTAATAATAACATATCACATGGCTTTTTTTCTTACTACGCACAAGTTCTAGACTATCATAAATATAAATTCCTTTTCAAATAAAAAAAATACTTGATTTTTCTCATGTGCTCTATTTCTACATACTAAAAGTAAATATAAAATCAGAATACCTCCCGATTTCCTTATTTGCGCATCATAAAGACATATGTAGATAAAAATATATACATAATATAACACACTATTGAAAATGGTGCATATACAGAACAGATTTTAAATTTTTGAAAAGAATACTAATTATTATTCTCTCTAGTTAACTCTCAAACCGCAGAAACACAAACACCATCTCAATATAACATCCTAATTTCTTATCTTATCTCGATCCCACGAATAACAGCAAACATCAATAATTAAGGCTGTAAATTCAGGTATTACATCAGACAGTATACTAATAAAATAAATGTCCAAAAGTATGGCAATGTAAACAAAGGGTACATCACAACTTAACCGCAGAAAAATATATTTATTTTCATGGTTATACAATTTGTTCAAATGTCATAAATGCCTTTAGGAAGTGAGGTTGCTATGTTGATTAAAAGCTAAATACCACAAGGTTACCTCGATTCGGGAAAAGATAACTTTATATGCCATAATTTTATGATAAAATTCAATTTTTAAGGTACAATTATTCAATATTAAGTGTCCACCATCTTGCGAGGTAGGCAGAAAGGATCTCTCTCTCTCTCTCTTTTTCTGGCATTGCACCCAATAGTTGAGTGATGCTGCCATTATCAAAACGGTGTGTATCAATCCACATCAAAAATATTTCAATACAAAATATAAAATGAGAACTTGTTTTCTATCAGATATATATTATTTGCTTTGGTACTAATATCATACAAACATCAAATACATAATCGTACACATACTAGCAGAAAGGATCAAGCACCACTTACTTTATGATTGAGTACTATTATCCTGTAAGATCTGGTTTCCGTGATCTCGCCATTTAATACTCAGCTGGCCACATCCCTGATAACCATTTCTCTCAACTATAAACATTTTCTTAATCATTCCATCCTCATTCATTCTTTCCACGTGCCCAAACCATCATAGTTTAATTCTTCTTCTTCTCGATGGATTGGCTTTTCACCCGGTAATCAGAGTGATTCCGCCAAGAAACCGCACTAGATACTTTCCAATTATTCTTGAAGTTAGAAAAGCTTAAAGTTAGGACACTAAAACAAAAACACCACACAACAAGTATATAATCAATCTCTTATTTTTATAAGTTTATTCCATTCTGCGCTAGAAATCTTGTCATCAATTTGAACACTGGTTTACAATTAAGGGACAGGAGGTATGGGGCGCTGACAGGAAATTGAATATCCAACTTTCCAAGATCCCGGAGGAAGCTAGGGTATTGGTCATTTATTGGACATTCGAAGAAAATATGGTTCAGATCTTCCTCCGCCATCTCGCAATCGCATAACGGACTCGCCACCACGTGTATCTTATACAGATGGGCTCTGAGACATACATGCCCAATACGCATCCGACAGATTGATGAAGTTTCGAACTTGTTTAGTCTCAAGCTTGAGAACCATGGTTTCCTCAAGATATTGGGTTGGATAGCTGCAAAAAATTTGCCCTTAGTGGCCGAAGAGCTTTCCCAATGTTTGGTCCACTCTCTCCAAAGCCTGTCCTGAGCCACCGTTACCAAATCGGAGACGGGGACTGTAGAATGAGCCCTACTACCACCCTCCAGAGCCATTTTTGCGAATTGGTCAGCAAGTTCATTGCCCCGGATGCCACAGTGGCTGGGAATCCAGGCCAGAGTGACATTCAGATCCCTATCCCTACAGTCGCTCAGTAGCTTTACAATTTCGATAGCGATACCGTCACCGGGGAACTGAAATGGATCAGACTTGAGTTTTTCTAGTGCGCTCAAACAATCGCTGAGAATGAGATATTTGATACCAGCAGAAGACCCCAGGATATACCGAAGCGCCTCCAGGATTGCAATGCATTCAGCTGTAAAGACAGATACCTCTCCAGGCAATTGAAGCAATTTGAAGAAATTGTTGGTCTCGGAAAAAAAGGCTGCACCAACAAACGGGACATCCGGAGCTTTTGAACCATCTGTATAGATTAAGTGGTACCCTTTCCATTCAGAGTCAATCAAGGAATGAAATACATTCGCTGCAAAAGGACTTTTTTGGATGCCCAAAGACAGAAGAATATTTGGTCGACCCGAGAGAGTCCGATACTCCACCCGGTAAATAGGTAACTCCCTTGCACTGGGAGCTTTAGTGACAATCGTTCGATAATGACGATGACTATTGACAAGCAGTGGGGCAGGTTTGTTCCTCCAGAATTGGGAAGTATCATACAACGAATCTAGTACCTGTAACCCTCTATGTAACGGGTGGTTACTGAACCTACAACGACCCAGATAAAACTTGTCGGCAAGTAGCTGTCTACGCAATGCGAGTGGCGGCTCACCGGCCTCCACTTGCATAGCGTTAATGGGTGAAGATCTCATTGTACCCAGAATAATACGAAGACCCTGAGCATGAATTCTATCCAACTTCAAGAGATTATTTTTGGATGTCGGCTCAATAAGAAAACTAGCCATGTCCAGATGACTCCTAACGTAAGCATTATAAAAGATTCTTTGGACAAATGGGTGGCAGCCCCACCAGACTCGTGACACTGATCTCATCGCATTCAGCCCTCCCAAGGCTTTGCTACAAATATAGTCAATGAAGGTGTTCCAGGATAACTTGGAATCCAAGATTACCCCCAGCACTCTGACAGAAGACTTAACAGGTAACGGAATATCGCAACACAATATATTTATTCTCGGCATACTAGTTCTCTTTGAAAAGACGACTACCTCACACTTATCAGCAGAGATTTCCAGTTCATTAGTGTCAAACCATACCGAAAGTCGCTGTAAATTAGCGTTTAATATTGATTCTGCCTGTGATATATCCTGACATTGCATGTATATAAAAAAGTCATCTGCGTACTGAAGAATTTTACATGGCTCCCCAATTGAGTGATCCAAGTCGTATGTATAAAGACTGTACAGAATAGGGCTGATCACGGAGCCTTGAGGAAGGCCCCTGTGGACCTGACGAGACTCCGACCCCACGAGAATAGTCCTATCTACCAGTAGATTAACAATAAAACTGCTCAACATCAGGGGAACCCCTGTTTAAAATTATTTTCGCTCCAGTATGTCGATCTTTACTCTGTCATACGCAGATTTGATGTCCAGGAATACCGCCACCAAAGAATGTTTCTCTGAGAAAGCCACATTAATGTCAGTGACCAAAACCGATAGAACGTCCACAATGCTTCGCATCCTACGGAAACCAAATTGAGAATTCGAGAGGATATTGTTGTGTTCAAAAAACCATTCTAATCTCCTCTTGATTAGACGCTCCACTACCTTAACCAATGCTGAGAAAATTGCTATAGGTCTATACGAGGACGCAGAACTAGGATCACAATTTTTCTTGGGTATAGGAATAACCAATTGGGTTTTCCAATCAGAAGGGATTCGACCACACTGAAGAGCGCAGTTTATCAAGGAGAGTAAGTACTCCTTTGTCCCTGTATCACACCTCTTAACAAAACTATACGGGATATCGTCTACCCCCGGGGATTTGTCGTGAACTGTTGACAGTACCCAGTCCAGTTCGTCCATGCTGAATGGAGAATCCATCCAATTGCGTTCACTGAATGCATACGCAAACGTTACCTCATTCTTGTTAGGCACAGATGGAGGGGCCAATCTATTAACGAACTCTTGTCTCCACTCTCCATCTGCTCTATGCTGGTTATGAGAATATTTAGGGTTATAGAACAGTTTGATTGTTTTCCATACTGAGGACATAGGTACCTCTGGCGATAGAGATGAGCAAAAGCGTCTCCATCCCGCACGCTTCTTGTTTTTAAGAGTTCTTTTGGCGCTTGCGGCCACATTTAGATAATTCATGTAACTTTCCATGCTCATATTAGTTTTGTAAATTTTGCAGGCGGCTTTACGCTTGTCAACCACTTCTTGACAATCTTTATCCCACCATGGGGGCTGTGGAATTGCTTTTTTTGACTGTTTTTTTATCTGAGGAACGTGGGACTTTCCAGTTTCTATCAACGCCTCTGAGAATTTGGAGTAGCAGAGTGAGAGGTTATCATGAGAGGGAGAGGGTAACGACTGAACTCGTGTTTCTAGGTTTTTGGAGTAATGCGGCCAGTCGGCCTGGGAGGTATTGAAGCGAATTCGTTTTCGTCGGTCCCCAAAAGCTCTCGGTTCCTCTAAATAGGAACCTATAGAACCATTGATTAGAACAGGGAAGTGGTCACTTCCACAAGGGCACTCCAGAACCTGCCAGTCAAACCTGGCGGCTAATTCCGCAGAGGCCAGACTGAGGTCCACTGCATTATGTCTGTGGAGTGGAGTGTCAATTCTCGTGGGAGATCCATCGTTCAGGACACATACATTAAACTCTTCCATCAAATCGACGAGGTCCCTTCCGCGGCGATCGCCGAGTTCGGAGCCCCAAAGTTGATGGTGAGCGTTAAAGTCGCCTAGCACTAAGTAGGGAGGTGATAAACTTGAAAACAACAAGCGAAGAGTTGAACTACTGACTCTGCTACTAGGGGGGATGTAAATAGAGAGGATAGACAATTTATTAATCTTAATTCCAACTACATTAAATTCTTCGAAGGAATTCAGCGATAAAGGGATGAAAGGCAACGACGAGTTGACCAGAAGGGCCACACCGCCCCTACCATCCGCCCTGTCCTCCCGGAGACACTTGTAACCCCCAATCTCAAAATGAAACTCGGGCCTCAACCACGTCTCCGAGAGGGCCACAATGCAGGGCTTGAATTTGTTAGTGAGGTATATGATGTCTGTTTTCTTTGGAATAACACTACGGCAATTCCACTGCAGCATTGGGGTTAGCCAAGCCATTGTTCAGAGCTTGAGTGAGCAGGGTAATAGTGGAGGCAACGTTGGACGGTATATTTGGGATTAAGGCTATCAATGACATAAGTAGAGATGTGATGGTAGTTATGATGTTTTTAGGATCCATAGATAAAGACTCTTCAGGGTAAGAAGGCCCGTTGAGTGCGCAACCATTACTTGGATTCAACGGTTGCCCATTGGTGTATGATAGTAGGGGGGTTAAATTTTCCCTGTCTACTGAGAGAGCAGGATGGGGTCTTTTTTCAGGGATTAGCCGCGTCCTATATATAGTTGACCGTTGGGACTGGGTGACCTTAGCAGGGGTCTGCTCCGCACTAATCACACTGGAGAAAGATTTAGTAGCTGGGGGTACTCTACTGGAAGCCTCGAAATATGAGATGTTTTCCTTTGCCATAGTTACCTTAACCTCCTTTTCTCTGATGACTATCGGACACGACGCACTAACAGCAGTATGTTCACCAGAACAGTTTATGCACTTTTCCACATTTTCCTTGCTACATGCAGCCCCCACGTGGTCTTCTCCACCACATTTAAAACATCTGGCCGTAGAGCGGCAATTTTTTATTTGGTGTCCAAATCGACAGCAACGAAAGCATTGTGTAGTAGGGTATGTGTACAGATCTATTGGTAAGGAGTTGTGGAATAAGTAAATATTCTTGGGGAGGAACTGACCCTCAAAGGTCAAGACCACCGTCTGCGATGGAACCCAGGAAGCAACACCTGCAGACACCACTTTCCTGTTCAGTCTTCTCACTTTGATTATACGTCCGCAGTGTCTAGGGATTTGGGAGTATTGTATGATTTCCTCATCTGACACGTCAGTGGCAATACCTCTGACGATACCCATCTTGGAAGTCTTATATGTCGGGATATAGGCCTCTAGGTTATTTGAGGAGGCAAAATTTCCGTTGACAAAGGTATTGGCTGTCGCAGCTGAGGTGAAGGTGAGTTGGATTTTGTTCCTTCCCACCCTCATTACTCCACCAGCTTCCAAGCCATTAATTTGGTAATTAATGAGCAATCGTCCGAAATAAAGAGGGTGTAGAGGAGACTCATTTTTATTTACAATGTGCACAATGTAGGGAGCAGCAGAAAATTCCGAATACAGGGAGCGTTGAGGACTCTCCGTATGTTCGACATGAACGAGGTTGGCAGAAGTGGCCGAGTGCCCATTACCGGAAGAGGAGGAATAGGGAACAGAGGCATTAGTAGGCGCGATAGCGTTTGTTGGGGTTTGTATATTACTTGGGTTCAGGTTGGAATGACTCGGCGGTATTGTTGTTGTTAGCGAGTCATCGTCAGACGTATTTACCGCCTTCTTACGCTTACGCCTATGAGACCTCACGGTAATAAATTCCGCAGGTGATGTAGGCAACTCTACGTCAGACACTGAAAGCATAGATCCATCTGTCTCAGCTTCGGATCCATCTGGAGGCCGGGAAGGCCCATCTGGAGGCCGGGACGGCCTATCTGGGGGTTTGTCCCCCATATTCTACACAACACACCAGACAAAGTACACGTATGTACCCTAACCTATAACAGTATTAATATAATGAGGAATATGTATATAAAGGGTTTTTCAACAAGGACTTTGTTTTTTAAAACAAAATAAAACAAAAAAATTTGATGAAGATGATTAAAATTTTTATTGAATTACAAAGAGAAAAGTTTGGCAATTATGCATGAAAAATGATATCTGACAAATGTCCACCACGAGCACGCTGACAGATGTCGATTCTTTTATCAAAGTTTTTAATCACTTTTGGCAAAATGGCGGGACTATTTCGCTAATCACATCACGGATTTTGAGTTTTAAGGCTGCAATCGATTCGATTGGCTCCGTATAGACTCTGTCCTTAACATAGCCCCACAAAAAATAATCCAGTGGCGTTAAATCACACGATCTGGCTGGCCACTTAACAGCTGAGTTTCGTGAAATCATGCGATCGGGAAATTTGGTTTGCAATAAATTGATCGTTTCATTGGCTGTGTGACATGTGGCACCGTCCTGTTGAAACCACATGTCAGTGATATCCACGTCATCAATAATAGGCCAAAATTGAGTTGTCAACATCTTGCGATAGCGTGATCCATTGACCGTTACCGCATTTCCAGTCTCATCTTCGAAAAAAAACGGCCCAATCACGCCTCCAGACCACATAGCGCACCATACAGTGACACGCTGAGCATGCAACGGCTTCTCAATAATTGCTCTAGGATTTTCAGAAGCCCAAATGCGGCAATTTTGCTTGTTGACGTACCCTGAAAAGTGAAAATGGGCTTCGTCTGAAAAAATGATTTTTTCAGAAAAACCAGCGGGTTGTTCCTGAATGAATTGAGCGAATCTACGGCGATTTGAATGGTCGTTCGGCTTCAATTCCTGCACCACTTGAACCTTGTAAGGCTTCAAAGCCAAATCCTTACGCAAAATTCGCCATGTGGTGGTTTTGGATAACCCCAATTGTCGAGAACGTCGAGGAATTGACAAATTTGGATCTGCTTCAACACTGTGGCTCACGGCTGCGATGTTTTCAGTTGAACGACCCGGTCGTACACGCGTTGGTGTTAACACATTTTGTATCGAGCCTGTCGACTCAAATTTAGCGACTAAATTCTTAATAGCGGTCTCAGAAGGACGATTATGTTGTCCGAAAATATCACGAATTTGACGAAATGTCACTTTAGCAGAACCACCATTTTCATAATGGATTTTAATTATTTTAATGCGATTTTCAAGCGAAATTGAATTCATTGCGACAATTGCCAATGCATCCACTACGAATACGTCAAAAAATTAAATGTCAAAACTATCATGTTGCTGGTGTTGCCACAATTAAAAAACAAAGTTCTTGTTGAACAACCCTTTACTAATAAACTTTTACCAGCTCCACCTCCCCAACGTCAATATATCGATTGAATGAAACAAATGTGTGCAAATGACAGAAAAAACACTCAATCTATCGAGAATTGATAGAGCACCAAACGTCACTTTCTCAAAAAATACAACCACAAGCTCATAGTTTAATTACATTCAATACATAATTTCAAATACTACGTATATGTTTATTTTCGTAAGCGTGCAAGATTCCAAACTACACTTTTAAACCAAGTATGTGTTTATGAACCACTAAATACACAAAATCGAATTGAAAATATATTTTGGTAGCTACAAATACACTCTACTAATAGATATAAAAAATGTAAATGTTTTTGAATTTTTTCTTTATGTGATTGAAAGGCTATTTTTTCTTTATTTATAAGCCAAAAAAATAATTTTGAATAAATTCAGGCTGTGGCTTAGAATTGGAGAATCCAAAAATTACACTAATCATGCACTTTGTTTTAAAACCTTGAATTATAATTTGTATACCCATAAACAAAAGAATAATACCTACAACTTGTTATTACTGGGTGTTTGCATAGCTGATATGGTGCATGCTGCATATTAAAAAGTCAATGCCAATACAATGAGTGCGGAATAGTGAAAAATGTAAATTCACATGGTGAATCAATCAAATCTAATTAATAAACAAAGAAGTGAATCATTTAAAATCCAAAACATAGTACAGAATAATATTTGTTTTCCATTTTTTAAAGAACAATCTGGGTTCAAAATAAATCCAAATACACCCCATATTCTTATAGTATATCAGTCATGTTTCAAGTCAAGAATCTCTTGAATGAAAATCATCAACTCCAAAGAACTCAACATCAAATAATTTATAGATTAATTTTTTCTCAAAGATTCACATGTAAATTGCACAAGTCATATGTCAATTTAAATTACAGAAATTTTAAAAGACTGCATTCAAAAGATAAACCTATCTTTCACTATGTATATATACACTCACAGGATCTCCTGAAGTAGAGCAGTCAGTGGATTAACTGGATGTATTGTACTCACAGATATTCTTCTCCATAGCCATAAGAAACAAGCCAATGGGGAGTCACATGCCTCAACATCCAATTGAAGACGTCAAAAAGACATATTAATAAAAAATATTAATTAATAATTCTATAAAATTACTTACCAATATTTGATCAACACGAAACTGCATGTGACAGCCTCCCAAATCTTTCCAATCATCGTTCACATCCAGAACTCTACATAATTGTTTCCTTTCTGGATAAGGGATGTCGTAAACAAACAAATCGCCTCCAGTTCCATTGCTTATACTCATATCAGTTGTCATGTTGTTTGTCTCATTCATTTTCGAGCTACTGAATATTAATGAAATACTTCTCAAACCACTTGTGGCTGATAGATACCTACAAGTCCAGACACCAGTTGAATCCAAAAGATTCAAATAACAAATGGGAAAATCTAAAAAGATATCAGGTAGGTCTATATCAGTAGATAATGGTATTATCATATGAACATCATAATTGACAACACAGTGAGCGAGACGCCAACCTTGTATGTAGGAATATCATAACATAATAACTCAATTGGCGATAGTAAATAATTATTATGTATTATGAGTCATGATAAGGAAAATCTTAATATTATTATTTACGCACTTTTAAATAAATTAAATACCAATCGTTAGCAACATACAATTTGCTGTCACTTAATAATAAAGTATGTAACAAAGTTTATTGAAATTATTTTCTATTCTATACTATATACTATATATTTTCATAAAATTATTAATTGTGCTAGAAAAACAGGTAGTCAAAAATCACAAAATGTCAACTTGACACTTTAGTGCCATGCTAGTGCTGCCATTATCTACAAAAAATTGAGGACGGAAAATTAAAAAAAATACAAAACAAGCAATTCGTTTAAATATTTTAATAGTGTAAAAAATCAATCAAAAGTTAACGATTATTATTTAAGATTATTTTGCTTTTTATTAAATAAATAAAGAAAACTTTATGTCAACACCTTCTATAGATATACTTTATGTTATCAAAATATTACGCAATATACAATATATACAATATGTTTACGCAAAGTACTAAAAAGTGGGCTTATCGCATGTACGATTTCTTCCAGCCAACCCGGTTTTTTTAAAAATGAGATGAGATTTATATTATTGTCTTTGCTTTTATTTTCGTTTATGGTTCAAAAATCATGAAAGCGAAATGTCATTTTTGAAACGAAACGTCAAGGGGCGAAAACTAAAGTGATTTAAAATTCAATATCTTAAGTAAAAATGGTTTCTAAAAAGAATGATAGTAAGTTGAAATCAATTACAATATTATAGTACTTTATTATAATGTAAATATTGATTTATATCACCATTTTCAGGTAATGTACCGGAAAGTAGTATGCTGGTTATTGTAATAGACACAAATCCTTATCAACGTTTTATTCAGGACAACCCTCGATCTCTTGTCTTTTGCTTAGACTCAGTTATTGCATTTGCTAATTCGCATTTGATGCAAAAAGCTCAGAATAAACTAGCTGTCCTGGGATGTCATCAACAGAAAAGGTAGGTTATATTATCTGTATTTTAATCCGTTTTTAAATACAGATGATTCTGAATGTATTAAAGTCACCTTTAGTATATTTTGTTAATTTGTGTATTCATTATTTACTGTACATTGATTACATGGGTTAGTTGGAAGATATCACACTTCTGCAATAAACTTGACCATTGTACAAATTTATTAGTTCAGTAATAATGATGTCATGTTTTTAAATACATAAATATATAATATTTTCTTGTATAATTGTAGTGAATTTCTATATCCATCGCCTAATAAGCCCTTGGATGTAAGGCAAACTGACGGCCAATATGAAGGATTTACTCTTGTAGAAAAAACTGTTAAAGCTAGGTATGTTGAAACCATAATTATTAATAAACAAATTGTACGGTGCTACTTGACTCCCTAGTACGCGTCGTACACAGACTGTATCTCCAAGGTGGACTGGAGTCGGGGTGAGTGGGGGTTTGCTGGCTCCCACGCTGCTTGTAACCACCGATGAAGATGGTGGTAGTGTTACCATGCGGGTAACGTCGATCAATCAGATCGTCGTCAGCCAGTACGTCGATGGGTGAAGACACTCAGCTTACACCGCCAAAGCACGTCGGAAGGCTGCCTAATAGACCACCTGCAGAGACCCACACTGCTCGCGGCTTCTCCGTCAACACCTAGGTACACCACAATGACACACTCGCAAACACACACACCACGGGCAATGAACCAATGGTGCAACGGCTATCTTGAGTGTCCAAATAGGTATACGGCGGCGTATCGAGTGAAGCGTTGAGTAGGTAGCCACCACAATGTGAATCTACGTCGGGAGCTTCGTCGGTGCAGAGGAGATGCTTGCTTCGTGTATGCCAAAGAAAGTCCAAATCCGTTCCAATGGTCGTGATCAGCAAGAGTATCCAATGTCCAGTCCGGTCAGTCCAACAGTCAAACGAAGTCCAATAGAAAGCAAGGTAGTGGAGGGTGGTAGAAAGAAAACACGTATATCCTTATCGTACAACAGCTCAGCAGTGAGTGACGCGCTACTGAATCGCATCCCCTTATATACACCGCCCGACCGGCGAGTCCCGTCTCATCGGGCACCTCAACCTGGGCGGTATACCGTGCGTTCTATGTAACACGGTGTGTCATGCGTTCTCAACCCAACACACCGCGTGCCGCTCGGGGACCGACTCAGTAGTCGTCTTTCTTTATTAAACATAATATATTTACATTTTACATCATTTGTACATTATTACAAGAAATTGCAATATCGCAAAATGCCTTATACTATTACATTTATCAACAATATCAACAGTATGACGACATCTCGTCGCGTTGACTTTTTTACTGTATACATTTACACACATTACACAATAAACATATATATTCACAATTTGGTTAGACACACAGTCTTTGCATTATTATCTTAACAATCATCCAACATTATTAAATAACAACACAGTGTGTAGGCTCGCGTCTCGGTACAGCGATGCTGTGGTGTACGCGAGGCTACACTGGCCGGCTGTGTATGCAAGCGCGTGTCATGCACACACACTCGGACCCGCAAAATTAGGAAAAACACTTTAAATTCTGTAACTCTTGTTACAGACATCTCATCTCCTCGACCCTGGTACCATTATACGCAGAATCGAGAGAGCTTTCTAGTGATATAACACACATGATTCTAATCTCAATATTCGAATTAATCAGTTTTTTCCCAATTTTGCGGTTCGTCGGCCGTCAATACCACTGTATCGCATGATCTGTAGGTAGGGGACGCGCGCTACCCAGCCAGTGCTAGGTACACACACGTCGAGGGGAGCTACGTTCGATACACAAATGTTGTTATCTTGTAAGTGAACCTCAGAAATAATTAACAGACTTATTAGCTTTTTTTTTAAATTTATTTCATTACATATTTTTGGTGGATAGATTCTGTAAAGAATATTCAAAAGGTTGACACTGCCGCCATTTTTAATATTACAGGAAACTATTTTTGAAATATCATTAATAAGTGTATCATTTTATTTTCTCGAGATTTATTTAATTTATTATCATGATGTGATATACCTATCTACTTAACTGTTTATTTATATTACAGGCTAGGCCAAATGGTGAAGTCTTATGAAGATAAACCAGATACAGCTCCTGGAGAATCTCTTTTGGCAGGAACTATTGCCATGGGTTTATGTTATATTGCTAGGGTAAGTCATATTAATCAATTTGCTAAACAACAATTTACAGTACGATGACTGATAGTTTTTTTTTTATCTACATTTATTTTCATTTCATCATTTCCAAAAACTTTATTCTTTACCACATCAGTGTTGAATATTACATATTTAATTTATAATAATTCATAGTGCCATCCCAGTAGGTAGTATATCTATTTTCATACAGTACACAATCTTTCATCTTCAAAAATATGTAACCTTTTGAAAATTTGTGATATTTAGTTGCACAGTTAAAAACAGACGACACCAGACAACACTCACATACCACCTTGTGTTACCTCAGAAAAACTGCAGCATTTGAAATTACTAACGTTTATCTTTTTCTTCAACCTTTTTGATCCATTGTCCAACAGATTTTCAACTGTTAGTATTGTTGATATGTTTATATTATCTTTTAATAATTTATTGTCATAATGGTTTTAGATGAAACGTCAGGAGCCCCCTGGTATGAAGATGAACAGTAGAATCCTGGTGATTACAGGAAGCAGTGACACAGCAGCTCAGTACATCAACTACATGAATGTTTTCTTCACAGCACAAGTCAGTCAGACAAAAATCTTTTATCTACTTCTGCTACTAACTATATCATCATAACCTTTCCTATAAGTGAGGTAGCCAGCAGACTAGCTGTATGTTATGAACATGCAAGTTGTCTTCTCTGTACCAATAAGAAAAATATAACATTCAGGTTACATGGCATATCTCATCATGAATTTAAGATGGAATATGTGTTTTTTTAACACCCGCTTTTTACAAGACACTCGAAAACTTACGAGGAAAGAGTGGGAGGTCTATTATTTCCTGAGTCCTCCATGGTTAAATCTTTTATCTTTGTATTTATATCATTACTACATTTCACCCAAATTTTAGCTACAGAAACTTAGTCAATAGACACCTCATCTGTGCAACTAGCAGATCAGGCTACCTCCCTTTAGTAGAAAACATAAAAAGTGTTCTGATACTTACAAATCCACTTCAGCTAAGATGGATGAAATGATGGGTGGGATGTTTGTTTGAAGCTGTTTATTATCTTATTTGCAATACTGTACGAATATAATATGTCTTGTACAGAACACTCAAAAAATTAAAAAAAGAGTAGGGGCTAATTCTTTGCTTAAGACTCCATGATAATTTTTTACGCGGCGGCAGAATTGCCATCCACACTTCTCAGCATTGTACAACCAGATAAGTCTCCATATGATCAGTCATGATCACACAAAAACTTAACAGTCTAATGCCGGGAAAAATTCACCTATCCAGATATACAGGATATCAAAGGATTAGGCTCAAAACGCGGGATCAAAATACCAGCATTGTGCCTGAAATATCTGTGTTCAAAAACTTTTTTACAATATTACAAGTGTTTATTATAATAGATTTTTGAATTTTAATGTACAAATTAACCGGTAAATCTAATTTTTGTAAATTATTTATTAAAGATTTCGGAGTTACCCCTGTAGCTGACATGACTAAAGGTATTATATAAACGGACCTAGAATGCCAAATATTTTTATATAATATTCTCATTACAGAAACAACAAGTATTAATAGATGTATGTTCTCTGGACAAGCATCTCAGTTTACTACAACAAGGATGTGATATTACAGGAGGACTTTATCTCAAAGTGCCCTCATTAGATGGACTTCTACAATATTTGTTGGTCAGTTTTTTAATATATACCTTACCTTACTTTCAACCTCTTTTTTGTGTCCAGTATTTAAAGCAGAAATTTCCATTTGGACATTCACAATGCTCTATCAGTCGCCATCCTTCTTCAATGACTGTCCACTACCTTGTTATTGCCGGATTATCTTACAATAAATTCATTAGAAAGTATTTTAAAATCGTAATGCAGGTTATGTGGTTTACTTTAAAATCTTTATAAATGAACATTTGAGATTCATAAATATTTCTACCTAACTTTACTATCACAGCATCTAAAATAAGACAACCAGTGTAACATAACTCAAGGTAACATAACATAGTAACAGGGAAAATGTCTTATACCTGTGTGATGTTTTACAAATACTTTTAAAAGGAAATTTTAAAAGTTAAATAATAAAGTGTTATGCCTATTCTTTGCTCGGAACTTTGCAGAGAATTTAACCATCTAATAAAGCAGGAAATATATTTACTAAAACTTTGCAGTGGGTGTTCCTTCCTGAGGTCCCAGTAAGAAAAAAACTTGTCCTGCCCCCAGCTGGGAGTGTTGACTACAGGGCTGCTTGTTTCTGTCACAGAGAACTCATTACCATAGGATTTGTATGCTCAGTGTGTCTCAGTGGTAAGACTACTGAAAGATTATTTATTCATTCATTCTTTACTGTACATTGATTACAAACAATTACATTGAGAAATACGTTCAAGTTAAATGCAATGATTATACAGAGGGGGAATTCATCGCAAAGACATGATCTATTACAACTAAACCATTATCTATTATTGAATGACAAATAAATTAAATCATTTTAATAATATTTATTTTTGAACACTGCAAATTAATTTGGATCACAATGCAATGTTCTATGATGAGAAACTGATGTGATGATGTGTTAAATAATCTATAACATACCTAAAATAATAATATTCAAATTTTTCAATTGTTTCAGTATTCTGCAAATTCAGTCCAATTTGCACAACATGCCAGTAAGTTCCTATTATTATTTTAATGCATCTATTTATATTTATTCAAATTATAAATGCAACTTTCAAAATACTATTTTTTTTCTTATAATGATTAGTAATTTTTTTAATGATGTTTTTTGGTTGTCATAAGCATTATTCAATATTAAGTTTTTGTGTTTATCAAAAAATTTAGTTGCTACCTTTTAGTTCCCCATCATACATTTCCGATCTCTGTAGACAACAGGTTCCAAATCAAAGGCAAGCCACCCTTAGATCAGGCTCTGACGCAGGTGTCAGGCTGACGGAGGTCAGTGTAAGAGGAAGACCAAAATATTCCTATCGAGCCTTCAGCTCGGCCGGACCATCCATGTGGAATGATCTTCCTGAACAAGTGCGTAAGACACAGTCTCTTGCTTTGTTTAAGAGTCGGTTGAAAACACACTTGTTTGGCGTATCATATACCTAACTGATATAAATTGTAAAATTCGTTTTTATTATTTTATATGTGTAGTTTATAACATAATCTGCTCATAAATACATATGTTTTAGGATTAAGTTACTAGTATTAACACAATATTTTAGGATGCGCCCTTGAAGTGGATTTATTCCACAAAACGGCGCATTATAAGTTGTCTATTATTATTATTATTATTGATTTTTTAAAGTTTACACATGTTTCCTTTCTTGATGACACGCGCTTGCATAGATCAAAAAATATGACAACTTTATTATTTAATACTATCCAACATGTCTTATCGGAATTTAAACATTAAATAACAACTTTTGAAAGGATAATTTAATTTAACTTTATAAATGCACCTAATTTCTTAAAATGATTTTCATTTCTTTACAGCACTGTCTTCAAAATTGCTGGATCATTACCAATCAAACCAAAGAAGAGGAAACTGAAGACTTAAATGTACTTAATATTTTTGAAATTTCATTTTGAAAATGGAACAATATGAATATTAGGTGAATTCAAAGATAAAGAAATCTTTTGAAATACATACCATTTATTAATTTGTTGTGCTATTTTTAATTATTTCATTGCTTTTATTTTATCTCCACATTGTTAAATTAAAATAGTATTGGTGTAAATAAATTAAATATTTTTATAAGTGATATTTTTGTATAATTTATTAAAACATAATACAAAAATTTATATGATAGATCATTACTCTGATATCATTAAATCTATTAATAATGAGAGTTCACATTTTTTATTATTGTTTCATTCACTCACATATGTTTTACAAATTGTTAGATCCAACACAAAATATCCACTTTACATAATTAAGTAAAATAAAATTTTCTTTAGATGCCAATTTTCTTTGACAGAATAGTGTCCTATCTATTTACAAATTATTCACCTTGTTTCATTCATCCTAACTACTTTCACTTTATCTAGGCCAGTGCAGAATCATCGTGGTGGATCTCTAGTGAATGTTGCTAATAATATTAAATTATAATGAATTTCCATCTTACTCTAGTATTGCTACTAAAAAAAAGTCGCCGAATTTCTGAAATATCCATAAAAGAACTGTCCACATCTAAATATACACACATGCACAACATTCATCTTTTGCTAGTCAAAAGTTGTAACAATTTTGCTGAATAGTTCTTAGCTTACAATTTTATATCTAAGTTTATCAAATTAAAGTTTATTTTTAATACACAACTAGTGCAATTCGTTAATTGCCTTTCATATGTTTTGCTTTCTTCTAGTATGTGCAAAATTATTTTACTATGAATTTTAATGTTTAGTATCAAAATCCTCCAAAATGATTTTGATTTAGAGGTACTATTGATAAAACTGTAAAAGTATTAATAAGAAAAAAGTTATATTTGTACATGAGGACAAAAATTATGGTGTTTGAAAGAACAATTTGTGAAACAAAGACTGAAAATGAATGTTTGGAGCAAGTAAACAAATATGCATATTTGGGAAGTCGCAATAGAGATATTGAATGAAGAAAAGTGGCCAGTGCTAAGATGAACGGTGCACTTCAAACCATTGTCAGCAATGGTGATCTGTCGAACATGGCGAAAATGCTGGTGCACAATACCATTCTGGTACTGACACTTATGTATGCAAGCGAAACCTGGACGTGGTTAAAGAAGGAAGAAAGTGGAATAAATGCTGTGGAGAAGCGTTCACTGAGAAGAATGGTTGGTAAAACATTGCGAGGAGAATGAGAGGAGTGTTGTGGATAGAATGTGTGTAAGTAAGTTATGATGATTTGGACATGTCGAGCAAATGGATAAAGAAGGATTGACGAGTTGATTGTACACATGTGTCAGAGGGGAGTGTAAGAAAACAAAGACATGCGAGAATTAAATGGTTTGGCTACAAATTCTCAAGGATGGCCGATGTTGAGTAAAAGAAATTGGTGTGCATGTATGAGAGTTAAGATACGGCATAAGTGTATAGAAAGATAGATTATTTATTTGTAATTTGCTTGATAAAATTTTATCTTCTGGACTGCAAAAAATAAAGGTCTGTTTCATATTAAAATCTTGTACCGTTTTATTGAGTTACAAATTTTGTTTGAACCATTTTGAGAGGATTTTAATATGAGGCTCACAAATCAAGATAATGCATCACTTCCTTTGAAGTGTTTTTTATCATTTTCAAATCAAACACTTGTACACAAATATTTAACATTAATGTTTTATTCAACAGTTAAACAACCATATTTGAAGTGTTTGTTTAAATACTTAATTTCTTAACAAATTATTATTTATTCATAGAGCATTTTTCACATTTCGTCAAAACAATCTTCTATAAAGCCACAGGTATTCAGACTACAGTAGAAGTCCGATAATCCGGCACGTTCAGGACCGGCTCGGTGCCGGATTATCAAAAATTCCGGTTTATCGGGCGGTAATTATAAGAACAATTAGGTTTATAATTAAACTACAAATACAGTGTGCAAATACTTACAACAAAGTTTATTTTACATTTCATATAATGTATCTACACGTATGTACTGTAAAACATATTTCACTTAGATTTAAAAAAGTCACGAATGGCTTTTTGTTTTCTTGACTTTTGGCGTTTAGTATAAAATTAATTTCTAATGATATGGAAATCAATAATTTCTGAAGCACTGTAGCTAGTACCTACTAGCCTCAGCAAAAGAGATAAATTTATTTAGTGATTCTGCAGCTTCTGCCCAGCTGATTTTTTTTCCTTTTCTTTCGTTTCGGCATCTGAGTCACTTTCTTCAAGATTTTGAGTAGGCTGAGGGTTTACTACAATGTTTACAACAATACCGAGCGCTTCCGGATGATCCCGAAAACTTCCGAATAGCTTTCGAGCATTTTTATTTGCTTTAAAAACACTTTTGGAGAAAAACAAATTTTTTACAATTTTCCAGAGCGATGCCGGACTATCGGGCATTCCGGACTGTTGGATGCCGGACTAATGGACTTCTACTGTATTAGAATAAACCTTAACATAAATTAATTTAATTGAATACAATTGATGTTTTGCTCATTTGTTGCAACTGAAATGTCATTTTTTCCCACTATGTCTGTATGTTGGATTATTTATTCGGCGCCGTTTAACGGAGCATCCAACTATACTCTCCTTTTGAAAACATCAGAAAGAACTTTACATTAAAATTTATAGATTACAAGAAACTTGTCATCTATAAATTGACATGTGTGACTCAAAGATGGACTAAAGTGAGCCATAATAAATAAGCTTATAAGTCAGATCAGTATACTGAGTCATCAAGTCCTCACAGGTAGTTAGACCAGTGAACTGAAGTATGAAACCATGACCCATTTATTGTTATCGAATCTTTAACTCACCAAAATTATTCATAATATTGAGATAACTGCCTGCTTTTGCACTCATACCCTAATGGATGAATCCATTGTCTTTCACATATAATGAAAATCTCATTGTAAATGTATCATTCATAAAAGACTTCTGTTGCATTTAATGAGCATTACACAGATATCAAAATGTAGTTTCAATGAGGACAGGCTTAAACATTTTCTCTATTTCTTGATCCATATCAATTTTCTCATCCTCCGCATCCTTTCTATTTTCTCTTTTAACTGATTCATTATGAATTTCACTATTGCTCGTTCGCTTTGCCATATTGTAAACATTCTCTAATGATTTCTTAATATCATCATTTGTCATCGATTGTTCAAAGAGATCCTGCGTGATTGTTTGTCCTTGATTTTCTAAATTAGCATCACTGCGATACTGAAAATAAAAAATAAACTTTTTGATCAGAATAATGTGCATCGTAAGTGATATGGGAAATAATTTTTTTACTGACAATCTCACCGCTTTATAATTACAGATTAGATCAATACTTTTAGTAATCCTAATGTTTGTACATTCACAGAGTGAAAACTTCAGCTCAAAAAATAGTACAAAAATTTAGAAAAATTGTGATGCTTTTTATTTTTTAGATGTACATTTTAAGGCTTTTATCATCATTTTAAAAAACAATTTTCACATTTCGCCGCAAAAAGGTTCACCCATGGCGGAACAGTGTGTGATGTCATCAGCCGCTAAAGACAGTACTATGAGTCAAATGTGTGCCAATACAACATAGTGCCTACCGACATCACAACGGGCTAATTCAATAACACGGCATTTATAATTATGACAGATAATATGGATTTTTAAAATGAAAATAATGGATGAAAAGTTTTATTTCATCGTTTCTTATTAGGATATTCGTGATTAGAGGGTATCTTTTCCCGGATTATTTTTGTTCCCGGGAAATTTTAAAATGAATTTCCCGGGAATCCCGGGAAATTCATTATTATATTTATAAATATTCAATTTTCAACAAATTTGGTAAAAAAACTCTCATAACTTGTTGACCCTTGCAAACATTTTGATTTGATAAAAAAAAATCAAATTTTTGTTACCATTATAAGTAATTTGCTTAAAAAAAACTAAATAGCTGACTGACGAGATTTATTTAGGTACTCTATGTTATATCAAAATAAAAATTGTTTACAAAATATATAAACTTTTAATTTTTGATCATCCTATCAAGCAAAAAAATGTTATGGATTTTGGCAAAGCTTTTTAAAGATTTTTGACTTTAATAAATGAGAAATTTCGACAAAAAAAGATTTTTTATATCGGTTAATATCCATGAATAAAACAAGAAAAATGACAGTTGGCTGCACTAATATTTTTAAGAACTATCTAACTTTTCGAAATATGTAAAAAAAAAAATGAAAAATTGTAGGATTCTTATACATTGTCGGCCAAACACACCTCCGATTTCGAATTATATTTAGAATAATTATGCTTCTTTCAAAAGAATACATTGAAGCTATAATTAATTTTTTTTTTAAAGTATAACACTTATATTGGTAATTAATATTATTTTTCATATTTTCATATCAAAATATTCGTCAGCTTCTACAAGTTTATCACGACTATTACAGTTAACTAAACAAAGATTTCGGTATCGGTATGGCAATCTGCATGACTAATAATTTGTATTTTTTCCCGGGAAAGGATTCGTTTTTTTCCCGGGAAACGGGAAATAAAAATTAGAGGGTTTTCCCGGGAGTAACCCTCTATTCGTGATCAGCCTATATTTATTAATATAAATTGATAACATTTATTCACATTTTTCTTACATGCATGTTCCCCATTATTAATGTTTTCGGAGGTTAATCAATACGAATAAATAATCTTAAATTATTTAAACTTGGTATAATAGAAATAATATAACCCCTTTCTATACACGGTTCAGCAATATGTTGCAAAATTTTCTCTGTTTAAAAAGTGATTTGTTATCTTTATAACGATTTGTGTAACAATTGTTTGATTGAAAAGCTTACTACAAATCAAAGATAAAATTAATACTGTAATGTTCATGGGATTCAGCGTGATAATACTTGCGTAATCAGTGGGAGATAAACTAATATAGATAAATGGATTAGGGAAAACTACAAATTATGAATGATTATTTTTTTATCAGAGTTTTTCAAGTATATATTTAAAGTAAGTAAATAACAGTTATTATGTCGCATATTATTTTCTATTTTAATGTATTTATTTATTTATTCGCTCTTTACTTGTACACAATACATACAATTTTATCGAAAAATTTAAATTAGGTATTTTATGAAATTATCAATATTTTTTACATAATCTGTAATAAATAATTAAAGTTGTTGAATCCCCAACAAAGAATAGGTCTCTCATTGTTTTCTATACATTTATACATTTATTCATTAACTCTTATCCGTTCCCTAGGATAAAGTCAGTCAGACGATCTCTACACCCTGCGCGGCCTCCATACAAATACTATGCAAATGCTCACATTCCGCGTGATTTATTTATCGTCATTTTACCTATTTAACTACGTCACAACACAATGATTGTGTTTCAATAATAGAAAGGACACTTTCAAAGTTTGGAATAATGCTATGTTATTGGTTTTAAACATCACAAAGACCTTTAGATGAATAAAAAAAAACAATGCGTTTAATAGACAAAAAAAAAAACAATATAATATTTCATTTGACTCAAGTTGAAATAATACGCAGTACAAAATGTGTAAATGACAATAGATATAGAAGGAGTATATGTAAAAAATAAAGTAAATGACAATGGAATAGATTGATTCATTGTTTTTGACATTTTTTGTAAAAAAAGGTATGTACTTAAGTACTTACCTATCAGAGTCTCAGTAATAAAAATAGGGTTGTTAAATCTTAAAAACATTATAATGAATGAAATACCATGCAGACGGAAAACAATGATGACAGTAAAAATAAAAAAACCATTATGAAACAAAGAAATGAAACAATAATGTGCAATTGTTAAATGCACTAGTGAAGGATGACTCAAATATCCATTATGGTTTTCAAAATAATTCTTTGTGGTTACGCAATTTAGAGATCACCCAAAAAATGATTATCCAATAGCATTCAAAAAACCATTGTAAAACTATTATTCAAAAATAATGCACACTTCAGTGTTAAAAAAAAAGAATAGTCTATTGTTATTATCGTAGATTATTATTTGTGTATTTAGAAATACATTCTACATAGTATGTATTAGTAGAACTTAAATGGTAGTCTTTGAGTTTTTTTTATTATTATTGAAATAAAAAGTGCGAGCTACTACGTGTTACCCGTATTTCATTATACTTTTGATTTGACTATAAGGTATGATACCCATAATGTAGTTTTTACGGCACGGGAAGGACAACCTGTATAATAATTTACGCAGTTAATTTAGCAAATAATCATAAAACAATACACACTATCATACAAGTATTTTATATTACATGATTCATAAGTTGTTTGTAATTTTGTACTGACACGGAGAGGGCGACTTGTATATTTACTACACATAGTTCATCTGCTGACTAACTGAATTATAACACATTTATTATAATTTATTTTTAAAAAAAATCTCCATCATAACTGGTGATATAGTATTTGCAGTATCAATTTTATTACCAAAATTTAGCATTTTTTACCAAATCGTTTTTTTATTATTTAGTTAGATTAAATTTAAACATTGTTTCTTTCACTTAAAGTTTCTGATCGAAAAAAATCTTTTTCTTAGCGAAAAGGATGCTGAATTCTGTACAATTAATGTTGTATCACGATTTCATATGAGAAAATCCATTTTCATTGCAAGTATTGCTTCTACTAGCCATTTGATGCAAGGAAACAGATCGAAAAAACTATGTTTCAAAATAAATGTCTGCCATTTGGTCCTCTTCGTCTATTCCATGTGAGATTACGTGAGCAGAAAGATTCTTATTCAACAAAATGAGATCTTATTGTACATAAAATCTTAAAAAAAATAATGAAATATTGAAATCAATGCAGACAAATAAGTAATATTATTTGAATAATTTAACTTATTTATGAATGTTCACATGTAAATATGTATTATGTGGGTAAATAAATATAATATATTATGTTCACGATTAATAAATTATGTTTTTTCCCACATTTTTGTCAGTAACACTGAAAAAAAGGTCTAATAATGACAAGGTTGAGATTTCATAGATTCTGTGAAAGATTTATTATATCACTAATTACTACAAAAACTATTTTTTGCTGTAAAATTATTACCTATAATAATGTGACTATACACAATAAAAAAAAACAAATCTTACAAACATAATTTAAACACTTTGTAGAAGTCATCACAGCTGGAAATCATAAAATATAAATGAATACTTTACTCAAAACAGCTGAAATGTGTTGGTGATTTTAGCGGCCCTAGAGAACGGTCTCCGTATGATTTTTGAAAAAGTTAAATAAAATCGATTCTAAGAACTAAAATCCAACTTTTTTTTCATAAATAGTTTACTGACAAATCATTCCAGGAATACTGAAAATTATTTGGCGATGAAGTGATATTTAGTAGTATTTTTATTGATTTTTCAATCGATTTTGCCGCGGAGGCCCCAAAAAACGGATGGCGGTTAAACATGTTTTCTATACATTATACATTTATTCATCGACATAGTATATACAAGACAAAAAATCAAATATAAATCATTAAAATCGGCTGACTCAGGAGTTAACCAATAACACCGTGACATGGTCTAGTTTTTTAACAAACTTTGTTAGAAATTTGAATAAATATTTCGATTTACTATTTTAAGTGGTATATGAGTGTATATTTGTTGATAGGTGAATGGTACATACTTCAGAGAGAGTACGTATCTATTGGAAATATTTTTATTAGGAAGGTACATAGAATACCTACTTAACACGTGTCGATGTTTAGATCACAGAGTAGTAGGTATGAGTACTTACTTGGGTGAAGAAAGTACCTAATTGAATTTAAACAAAGAAAGATGGATGAACTATTAATTACTTTAGGTAAGAGGTTAAATTTTGTTTATATTGATATGTTATGTATAAATATTTCAATATAAAATTATTTCAAGGAAATGATGAGGACACGTGTGTATGTTGAGATGGAGAATAGGAGACTTGTACTAGGAGGGAGAGAGTAGGTATTTTTGTGGTGAGGACAAAGAAATGAATTTTATAAAAATGATGTCACAATTCAACTCGAGGTAGTTTTTTCTTGAAATTAGAAGAGAGAGGTTAATTCTTAAAAGCAGTGTTTTATTTGATTTGATTTTCATTTGTGTACATTCCTTTCTCTCTGTAATAAATACAATATTTTAGTGATTATTTTCACATACGAAAATAATAAAGAAATTTTCATAAATTAATTAGAAGTAACGATAAATGCAGTGATCCTGCCTGTACCAAAAAGCTAAGATTTTAATTCTATTTTATTTTTTTTGTAGAATTTAACTGTTATGAATATTTCATTTTAAATTTTTTTATCTTACTAAATGTTTCTTTTAAAGTAAAGTTTTGATGATATGTTGTGAGATTGACTTTGTTTAATATCTTATTTTCTACATTGTTAGATTTGTAGATTGGCGTTATCTGCAAATTTAATTCGTGGAGGATTACTCAATTATGTGAACAGAGTCGAATTCAGAACATAAATTTATTTTATTTTCCACAATTAATAAAATTTGAATAACTAATATTATTTGTAAATTAAATTTATAGAAACTACTTGATAATATGAACAGGAACGGACTCAGAAACATTTATATATTTTATTTCCCGATAATTTGAATTCTAACACGAGCATGAATTTTAACCTCATTTATTTTATGTTAATATATTTTATTTTATTATAAATTAATATCCAATCTATCCCACCCCCCTGATCACTAACTAAAGGCCAGCTGATCTCCTAGCGTGAAAAAATTAAGGTTGGTGACTGCCATGCCTTATGGGTCACAAAAAAGCCAACCCCCGCAGATTTATACATAAATATTTATATTATTTGCATGTCATGTATTATATTTTATCTTAATTTATCATATTGTATACTAATGAGGCTGACAATAGTGAACGAAAGGCTGTGTCAGATCGAAATTTGCGTGTGCAGGGGCAAATTTCAATAACAAAAACAAGATTTTATTGTTAAATTAACAAAAATAGTCAGTGATTGAATTTTGTAAAATTTTGGTTCAGTAAAATATTTGATCTCGATACGCCTCTGGTTGTTGTAGGATAATCTAGTTATGTAGGAAATCATGTGTCTTTTATAAATAAAAACGCATCCAAAACTAATTTGTAATATAATTACAGAAATAAACTTTCAATAACGTTGAATCATAAATTTAATGAAATATTATTTCATTGACTATTTCTAACCAATAATAACTTGGGGTACTGTTGTGTATAAAAAAAACTAAATATTGATTTTGAATTGTGAATATGTGTTATGTTTCCTTTTTTTTTTGTATATATTTTCAGCAAGTAAGGTAAGTTCTTTTATATCCGCTAACGTCGGATGTAAAAGAAAATAATTTATTATTACTAACCTTTATACACAAAAGAGATTTATTTTTGATTGTTATAAAAATATGCTTTTATGTGCTCTGAATAGAAAATATTGTTTGTTTTCACTGATAAAATTTTCTTTTATAAACCGTAAACACAACGTAAAAAGAGTCTTTACGTATTTTTTTAAACTAAATGTATCATGTGCCAAAATCTTTTAAAAATGAAATTTGTAAAATTTAGCGATCGACACTTTTGACGGGTCTTACGAAAAGCGTTTGAAATAATTTTAATGACATTAGGTGTGAAATGAGTTGGGTTAAACTAGCGAGTACCTACATATTATTATGTACGTATGACATCTCTACACACGAATATTATTATTCATGGGTCTTATTAGTAGGTATCAGATATGAAAGTATTTCATATTATTAATTTTTAATCGGAATATTATAAAGACGGAATTGCGAAAAGAAATTTATTAATTTGTATAGATTGGATGATTTTGATTCTTTAGTTTACGTACTTCCAAATCGAATAAAAATACGTATTTATTCTCTCGTCTAGATTAGGAATTTATTTATTTATTTCGTAGTCAATATTGTTTCAACGAGTTTTCCTTCTGTGAAAAGCGAAACCATGACAACCTGTAATAGGGCACATCTCTGTATTAAACTTTGTGTTTATATGTATATGATGTGCCTGTTGGTGTTTGATTGTTTTCAATAAATAAAAAAAATAAAAAAAAATTACATTTTAAATACTAGGAATTACAAAATTACAGAATTGTCCCCAGGCAGCATCTTAGAGCTAGTATTAGGGGTGTGAAAATCTTCAATTATACTTTTCTTCAAATAAGCATAATACAAGTCTTGTTAAAATCTTGACACATATTCAAAGCATAATACAAGTCTTGTTAAAATCTTGACACATATTCAAAAAGAAAAATTAATTAGTCACTATCTCTTCTTTCTAGCGTTTTCTTTCTTAACTGCCTCTTGAATGTATAATAACTAGGTATTCCCATTTTTTAGTTATTCCGGTAGATCATTGAAAACTCTTACAGCTTCGTAATAAAATTATTTTCTTTCTTTGTCAGTCCTTGGGTACACATTTATTTATTTATTTATTCAGATATTCACGGCCGAAGCCTTTTACATGTAAAAAAATGAGTATACATACAATACATGCATACAAAAAGTATTATTTTTTTTTAAAAAAGACACATTTATAAAAATTAGAATTTAAATACTCGGAGCATACTAAACTTTTCAAATGAAATATTCAAATCAGGATCAGAAAGATAGGAATCAGTTTTTGCAATACAATCATCATCATTTTGGATAATTTTATTTTTCGCTTTTTATCAAATATAGTATTCGGGATATGCCAAGATGGTCTAGTAGTATTTGGGTTGGGTGGTACTTCTCATTGCTGAATAAGAGATGTTAAATGCCTTAACAGAATGTTTAGGAATACCTGCCTTTTACAGGGCTATTGAAAACTTAAAAAAAGGAGACATACTTCTTGCTGGAATCTCTATAAAATGTAGTATTTACACTTCCTCTCCATTTTTTTGACACATTATTATAGATATCGGAATACTATTCTCAAACACAGACATATTAAAGTACCCGATATGAAGAGGGGATAAGGCAAGTGGGACCATCCACGAAACATTATTACATGTGATAAACAGAAAAATCTAAATATTTATCTATGTTCAAGCGATTTAACATTGCAGATAACAACAATAATTATTATTATTGAGCAAATGTCTCTTCAGATTTTATTTTAGGAAAGTATTTTATTTTGCTAAAATATAAAAAGAATGCTGAAGATTCATTGGTCGGAACACGTCGAAAACGTAGAAGTGTTAACCAGGGTAGGCGAAAAAAACAAATCCTTAAGAGAATTAGCCAACAATGAGCTAACTGGATTGGCCACAACATCAGGCACCCAGGACTGTTCATCGCTATCGTGGAAGGTAAGACCGAAGGCACAAATGGCAGAGGCCGACCAAGAGACGCGTATATGGACCAACTGAAGAGGGACATGAACTGTGGCTGAAGAGACTGGCTGAGAATAGGGAGGAATGGAGAAGAAAATCCAAACTCGTTGCAGACCAATCCAATGGATTGTAACTCTTTATATATAAAAAGAATGAGGAGAAACTTTATCATCAGATTTTATTTTAGATATGTATTTTATTGAAAAAATAATTGAGTGATCTTCTATAAAAAAATTGCTGTGATTTTTTGATGTGTTTTTACTAAATACTAAGAGATAAAAAACGCCAAAGTTATGGACCAAAACTATATTGGAGTCAGTATTATTTGGCTAAATTCGTTTTTTAATTTATTTCCACTAACGCATCAAATACATATTTAGGTATACCATCCTGGCATTTTACATGCATGGAAATGCTGGTCGTTCTTTCCGTATCATAAAAAATAAAGGATTCAGGACGAATAGCGTACTTCATTGCTGAATTTAAGATGTTTTGTAAATCACACCATAAAAAAATTAAAGTTCTATTTTTTATCAAAAACTCCATTCAAAAAATTTTTCCAAAACAGATTATTACCAATTTTTTTGGCAACGGCTTAATCAAACACAAACTGCTTACGCTGTAAAAATATCTCTTTTTTCATTTTCTAATACTTGATATAGTAATTGACATAATATACTCACTTCACCATATAAATCCTTCCTCAATGTTCCTCTAACTTTCTGGTTGTGTTTCATTCGTCCAGATCGTGATGTAAACATCTTTCGTCTCGTATCATACGGAGCAAACTCCTTTTCGTCAAACTCGGGATGAAAATTTGGATCAGATTGCGAAGATACATCAGGTTTACTTTTCGATTTCCTTTTATCTAATGTTATAGATGAATGTGTAGAAAACCAATTCTTGAAAAACTTTGCCATTTTGAATTTCTTTTAAAGACAATTAAATACAAATGATAATAAAACTCAGATATGACTAAGATTGTAAGAATACTTCAAATATTAATTATTAAGTATCATAAAACACACAAAAAATATTTCCTATGCATTACTACGCAAATTCACATAACAATTCAAAGTCGTTGTTTCGTATGAACGTGTATTATTTTATCACTTATCTCATAACAGATTTACCAAATGATTAAATATTATTCACATACAACAAAAAATATTGTATTTAACACATTTAATGGAGAACAATTTAAAAAATAAAAATTTCACATCTTTGCCATCATTTTATGCATATTTGACACAATTTAAGTAGATTTCATAACAAATAGTTTTTCCTTTAGTACAATAATCACCTGTGCAAAATTTTCCAACTAACTATTGATAAGAATGTAATATTCAAAGACCTGTATATGTGTCTATGTGTTAGCTGTTGTTATCACTTCACTAATACCTCGTTTCTTATCTCTTGTGACAGAGATAGCGGTGTGGAGTGATGCACAATTAATATCTTAATATTAGATCAAACATCAGGTATTGTTTGTGATAATAATTAGTCGTAATGATTATCAACAAAAAGTGTTTCTGATTTTTATGAAATTAATTCAGATGTATCCAGCATGTGATGTGCTCACTAGGAATACCAGAACATTACCTACACATGGATGAGATTTATAAGAAAAAACCAATAAATATAAATAAAGTGGTTTAAAATTTATTGGATTGGTCTGCAATATGCTTAGATTTTCTTCTTCATTCCTCCCTATTTTCTGCTAGTCTCTGTGTATGTACCACAGCTCATGTCCTTCATCGCTTTATTTACGTAGGTGTCTCTTGGTTGGCTTCTACAATTCCCACCTTCGTTCATGCCCTCCGTGATGGTGATGAACAGGCCAATCCATTTTGCTCGTTGTCGGCTAACCTTTTTTTTGTTGCCTACTTTCGCCTACCCCAATCAACACTTCTTCGTTTTTGACATGTTCCAGTCAATGGATCTTCAATATGCATCTATAGCACTTTATCTTAAAGACAACCAACTGTCCACTTTACCCAGAAAAACTTTAAAGTATATTACCGGGTATTTTCACTAGGCAAAATAATTTAAATAATTTAATTTTAAAAAAGCTAACATTAAAGGGAATCCCAGTATTATTTTTTCTTCTATCAAACAACCCCGCTCACTTCTTTGTGTAGTCCATTGTAAGGTTCAATTCTCACATGTCTTCCCACAAACCTGTTTCCATAAAGAAATACAGAATTTTCTGTGGTTTATTTTCTCCGATTTGTTCCTAATCAGAGATGTGTGAGTCCATTATTTTGGTTATATTTGCATTATTAGTTCACTTGAGTAATTGCAATCCAGTTTCATGTTTGTCCATGCATAATCTACATTTTCAAGACTATAATAAACAGTCAAGAAAATAATTTATCAACAACTGACAATACTTTATTAAAGTTCATGTTCAAAAATTTCACTTCATGTGATAAGCAGTACTCTTAACCAAGCCTTGAGTCAATTCATAAGCGTCAAAACTCTGTATCATGCACTCCTAAAGGAAGTTCACATATATGTATGGGTATCGCATACAACATACCTACCTAGATAATACCTATTCAAATAGGTTGACTAACGGTGAGTGTAATCAATTGGAATGATTAATCTAGAGTGGTTCAAAATGTTTGAAAATGAAATCCTTTGAAAATAATACAATCTGTAAAATTTTGTACGACTTTATTGATATATCATTTAAACGGCTTGAGAACACAATCATAATCATAAAATATTTTATTATACACATGCATATTATGAATTAATAATATCAAATGTGACTGCCTGAATAATCAAAAAAAGTAAAGATATTACAAAATTAACTGCCGACACAGAATTTACCCTTAAGAACTAAAATATTATTTACACAAACCTAGTTTTCACACATATACAACAATACCTACACTGCAGGATACATCAGCTGGAATAATCTCTCCAAGGAGTTTCCCGCACCTTTAAGATGGATGCTTCATTAAACGGTGGCACCTAAGAAATCATCCATCATCATCAATATTTTTTGTCAGTAATCCGCATGAAAATAATAGTATTCTTTGTAAACAAAGAACTTTGGAACTATTTAACCGTCATATTTTTATTTTTGACCCTAGAATAGGAGCTCCAAAATATTTAGAGATGAAATAAAATTATGACTAAATAAAAAACATTTTTGTCATGCAGCACCTGACAAAGAATTGGTCTCTCGCTCTTTTTCGTAAGTTTTAGAGTGTCCCATAAAAATAAACACATTTTACATCTCAAAACAAGCTATAAAGTTTGCTACCCATCTTGAATGAATTTTTCTGTCGGCACAGAGAGGACAGCTTGATTCTGTATTACATGCAGCTGGTGTGCTGGCTACTCTATGTGTGGGGTATGTTGTGATGGTATAGATGGTAATATAGATAAAATAGGAAAAAAGAACATCAATTGATTAATTGTGTCGGTGCACACGTAGTAGAATTCCATAATTATGTAATTTGAAACAAGTGTTTCTTTCTGATAAGTCGAAAGACATCTCTCGGAATCAAGAATCTATAGTAGAAAGAAACACTTGTTTCAAATTACTTAAGCATCAATTGAGTAACAATACACCAATCCAATTTTTTTTTATTTTAGTTTTTAAATGCCAATTTATCAAAGTCTTAAAAAAATTAACATAAAATAACCTAAGGAAATACCTTACACCTACAGCTGAATACTTGTAAAATCATTTTGTATAAAACAAGACAAGCTTAAATCTAAACAGGAAACTTACTAAAATACATGATAATATTATACATTCTGCTAATAAATTCCTTTATTTAGCCATAAAAACGCAGACTTTATCTCTAGAACTACACTATTATACGAGTCGAGTTGCCAGGATGCAAAACCCACTCTGGAACTAATTCCTGTTTTTGATTCATTAATGAATAATAATGAACACTTTATTTTCAAAATAGAATTGTCCAAAAGGTATACTTATTGCCTTGAAACAATCATCTCATCTCATCTCGCCCTCAACGCTCCTCTCGGGAGCACAGGGCAGATACCAGCCTCCTCCATTCAGAGCGTCTCTGTGCCAATTGCGTCACCTCTTTCCACGACATTTCCTGCGCTCTGATGTCATAGGAATGGTGTATTGTGAAAGAGAGACGCCCGGGCCGACGGAACCCTTGCAGACGGAAGAATAAAGCTCTTTTTGGCCAACTATCATTGGGCATTCTCAAAACATGTCCCAGCCAGGAATATCGTCTCTCCTGTATTATGTAGATTACAGGTCTCAAAGCTTAGTATCTTCCGCTCTTGAGCCTTGGTTAAGTGCCATGACTCAGCCATATAGAAGGATTGGGATGATGCACGCATTGAACAAGCGACGAACGAACTAAACTCGTATGTGGAGGTACCACTGTAATTGGAATATAAATAATATTTTCAATCAGGGGTGTATGCATTAGATATAAAAATGTTATTATTCCAAATACATACTCAAAAACAACAATTTGTTCCAGAGCGGGTTTTACATTTTGACAGGTTGTATGTTACGTCATGAATATGAAAATGTATATTTAACATCATTGTACACCAAATGTGGATTAAGTAACATTGGACAGGCTTAGAGAAAAGGTTCATTAAGACAATAAAAATATTAATATATCTAAATAATATTATATTTAAAACATTATATATCACTTGATATTTTTTTTTTATTAATATCGCAAAATGTCATGAGGGTTTTTTTCTATTGATTTTGTTTTCAATATTGAAAGGGGGGTGCACAAATATTGTAACATACACCCACAAATACACATCTGGTTTCAGACGCTATAACTCTAGACTTACATTTTCACTTATCCACTAGTTTTATACGATGTCTTATAAGTGATTAATTTCTATGCATTGTGACATAGCAAATGGCGATATAACTAGACATTAACAAATGCAGTTGATTTGCTTAACGATTAATTATATTTTCAATATTAAATCTATTTACAATTATTTACATATTCACATAGTAAAATTATTTACAAGTTTTTTTTTTATCATAACATAAAGATCCTGGCTTATGGCAACTGAAACTATCATGAACTTAAAGTTATTTTACTCCTCTATCACTTATAATAAATAATAAAAAAAACTATGCACAAGGAAAAATGTATAGTGTAAATGTAACAGACATTATCAAAATGTAATTAAATGTGACCAGAGTCTCGTAATCATAAATATTTACAAAAATATATCATCTTAGAGCACATTTACAAGTGGGCTACATATTTTATATTTTTTTTTACTCTCTACTTCTTTTTGCACATCGTCATTATACAACATGTTAACAAATCAATAGGAAATTTGAAATACTAAGACAATATGCAGTGATGTGACATGTCTGTTTGGATCACATTGTGAAAAGTGGCGAGATTATCACTATATAGTGATTTCTTCCACCTAACAACGAAATGACACACTTAGCTGACTATTTCTGTTTTAATAAATAAAACTCACAGTAAGCAATATGCTTGTATTATGAGAGGGAATCAAGCTTGAGATGTCTATTATTAAAGTCAGATGCTCAACAGTAAAACTGTAGACCATCTCAGTTAGGTACTTATTAACCGAGTTTTTCAAGAAAAGTTGCAAAATATCAAACAAATAAGAACATAATGATAGCTTTTAGCGTTGACATTCCACCAGTGCAAGAAATACCGATTGACCATGATGATGAAGCGAAGAAATATGCTCTAAAGATTTATGAGCGTATAAGACGAATTGAGCAACAATCAACTAATGATATTAGTGATGTAGTAGCTCTGTCAACTTCAACTTCAAGTTCATCAACAGACTTACCATTCTCAGACGATTCCTAAGAGGATGAAGTCCCAGAAAAGATATCTATTGAGCAATTTGTTCATTTGGATATAGATGGGAAAACCTATCTTGCTCCAACATTTAGGAGTGTATCACAACTAAATTCTTGGCGAAAGATCACTGAACATCATGAAAAGCGATTGCGAGAAACAATGCAAGCTTTATAAGATCTTAGGAAAAGCAGAGAGATAGAAGAAAAACTAAAGCATGTGAATGCAACGTTACAGAATATGTCTGTCGGAGGACTAAAGGATAAGTCCAAAATCGATCTAGTTCGAAGGACAATATATCTAAGCAAAGCTGAAGATATCATTGTTGGAGAGATAGGATCGTTGGGGTTGGCTTTGGGAGACATGACAGAATATATTGACCCTGTAACTGACAGCTTATGGATAAATGGTAAATAGAAGATATAAGTTTAACGCAAAGCAAACAAGCAATCTGATTAGGATGGTATTTTCATCTCAACCAGATGTGAGGGCAAGCGGAAAATTAAATTTATTTTCAAGTTTACAAAACGATATAGTGCAAGAACTAATGACTGGCCCTGAGAAGGTTCTCGAAAGAATTTGCGCTGAAGCAAACCTAACACAAAGTGAGATACTTCATATTATTTTTCCGAAAGGAGAGAGAAGTGACAATCGATCATGTATGGAATGCGGATCAGCTGTGAACTTGGGACCTGTGGTCTTTCATAAATTCTGTAGACCAATTCAATGATTAACGCAGAGTGCTAGGTTCTCGTACAAAAAGAAAGATAGTTGTTTAATACCAAAGATTGGGATATACTTGAAACCGCAAACATGCGCAAGATCATCTCAAATTCTAAAATTACATGCACAACTAACGTGAGACATAGTGCAAGAAACAGAAACTATTATATGAAAACGTTGTGATGATGGCACCCTAGAGAAAGTGACTGCTCGAAGTCAGCGAGAGTCAGAAATCATTGGGAGTTATGCTTGGAAACGAGCACGCGGCTTACAAAATTGAAATTTTCTGAAAAGAAATCACAACCTGTTCTTAATGTATAGATATGAGATTTTTCGAAATATATATGTAGAAGAACGCACAAAAGTTTGTGAAACTATAAATACAAAGGATCTAAGACCAGGTTTGGAATCAATGGACATGATTTTGAATATGCATGCGTAGAAGAGATTTTGTTTTTAAACACAATGATTTTTTATACGCAGCACGCCTCAATACAGGGCAAACTAGTGAAGCTGCTGCAACTTAATTGTAGCCAATTGGTGATATATTGTCTCAATGTTTGTACATTGATATTGATAGATTGAATAAAGTATTATTATTATAAGGAAGGAGGATGTAGAATGTCTTGCAGTCATACAGTTTATATACACTATATGCGAAAAAGTGTTTTCGAATATAGTATATATAAACTTGTAATAAAATATCTTTGGCAGTACTATTTGTAGGTATCTGGCTTGTTTTCATGACATTAAAAAAGGTGACATTTAAAAAAAAAACAAATTAGGAAAATTTTGTTTCCCGCGGTTTTTCATTTATTTTTCTTTCTGTCAAAATGAGCGATCGAATGAAGAAATCATATACATTTTAAAATTTTATCACAAAAAAGAAAATCGGTTTTTCGGAGTTCATTTCTCCAAAATTTTTTATAATATTTTCTGATTTACACAGCATACCATAACTACTGGTAAGTGACATTTTAACTGTTTATTGGACATGTATGTAATTAGTGATGTATTTTACAACAAAACACAACCTAAAAACTTAACCTTCAATTGTGATCATTTTTGTTTTTATAGATTCGAGTATGGGGCACAGTAGAACGGGGCACAGTGGAACATGTTCCATCATCAGTGGGATAATGGCAACAAATAATAATGACATTTATTATTGTGTTTTTCTTTTGTTCAGGAAACATCTCAAAATGGAAAGAAACCGCATAAGGAAGACTGAAATAGGTCTACACAATGAAAAGGCTATGAGAGAGGCTATTGAACTGGTCGAAAAAGGAATGAGTTTCAGAAAAGCAGCTGAAATGAAGAATGTGAAGCTTACAACACTTCATAGATACGTCAAGAAGAAAACAGAGTCCCCAGATGAAAATCTAGAAGATATGCGTGTAACTCCGAAATATGCTTCTCATGTAGTATTTTCAGTGGACCAAGAAAATGCTCTTAAAACATATTTGGTCACATGTTTTAAAATGTGTTATGGACTTGACACAGTAGAGACAAGGAAACTTGCGTATTAGCTAGCCAAGCATCACAATCTGACCACGCCTCCAAGTTGGAAAGATCATGGAATGGCTGGCATTGATTGGCTTTATGGATACCGTAAAAGACATCCTGAACTAACATTGAGAAAGCCGGAACCTTGTAGTCTTTCTAGAGTGACATCATTTAATAAACATAATGTCAAAATGTTTTTCGATAATCTGGAAGAAGTCATGAAGCGACACCCAGGATTTGGTGATGGCACAAGGATCTTCAACTTAGATGAAATTGGCACTACTACTGTGCAGAAGCCAAAAAAAGTTATAGCAGCTAAAGGCTCAAAACAACTGAATAAAGTTACAAGCGGCGAGCGAGGGACCCTAGTTACGACTTGTTGTATAGTTTCAGCGACAGGAGCAGCCTTGCCACCAGTAATGGTATTTCCTAGAAAGAAATTTCAGCCACACATGCTTAATAAAGCCCCTGTTGGTACATTAGGACTCACCCAGCCCACAAGCTGGATAAACATCGAATTGTCCCACAAGTGATGGCACATTTTGTAAAAGTTACTGGGTCATCAAAGGAAAATCCTTATATTTTGATTTTGATTTTGGATAATCACGAGAGTCATTTGGCTCCACAAGCAATAAACATTGCCAATGGGTGCGTCCAGATAGTAGGATGTGAACGTCAATCAATCATTAATCTTCAAAGATTCAGAGCATTCTCCGAAGAAATATTCGAATGAATGCGTTTGTTTCCCGTCCTTATATGGGTTACGAAGGCATTCATTCAAATATTTTTTCGGAGAATGTTCCGAATCGTTGAAGATTGATGATTGATTGACGTTCGCATCCTACTATCTGGACGCACCCAAGGATAATGGTGTCACTATTTTGACGATTCCACCACATACAAGCGCAAAACTGCAACCGCTGGACGTTTCTATCTATGGACCTTTGCATACATTTTATAACGGAGCTGCAGATTCATGGATGCTAAGAAACCATGGAGTACCAATAACTATATACAATATATCGGAAACACTAGGAGTGGCATTTGAAAAAACAATGACGCCAGGAAACATAAAATCAGGGTTTCGGAAAACTGGGATATTTCCTTTTGACAGATATCTTCACAGAAGACGATTTTATGCCGTGTAAAGTTACAAACCGGTCCATGCCTGAACCAATAACAAAACATCAACAAAATGAAGGAGATGGTGATAAAGCATTTGTTGACTTGACACTGCTTTCTGCTAGCTCAGTAACCCACACACAGACACAGGATTACACGATTCAAGAATCATCGATCAATCTGACTGAAGAACAATCCACAATCTTAGCAACTCACATGCAACACGTCGAGGATGGAAGTTTGATAAGTCCCATAGAATGTAGAGCTTACCCAAAGGCTAAAGAAAGGAAGAATATGAGAAAAGGTAGAAAACGAGGAAAATCTTGCATCGCCACTGATACACCTGTAAAAGCAGAGATTGAGAGAAATGCTGAAATGAAAAAAATAAACTTAAAAAGCCAATGCCAAAATGCAAAGAACGAATCACAAAGAATATTTTTAAGGACTCTGAAGAACATTATGAGGTCTTCTGAATCTGATGATTCAACAGACACTGATTAAGACATCCCACTATCCTGTTACGATATACCAAAAAAAAAAATGATCATGTGGTCGTCCAGATTTCATGAAAACAAATTAAGCACTTTATTGGACAATTGCTATCGGACTATGACCCAGGACTAAGAACATTTTACAGTAAATTCTTTAATTGATGGTGCCTAATTCTGTACATTATGAATGTGGCCAGACACCGATATAAAAAATAATTTTATCTCCATACACATAAAATGTGAAATAATTAAAAACTATTTATTATCGAAATAGTAACAATTCAATTAACCAATGACAATAGTATCTTCATCTTCATCATCAGACAAATCAATACATTCCTCTATCTCTTCTTTCTTCACAACACTTTCATGTATTTCTATTTGTTCCGCCTTCACACCTCTCATTATATCATCCACGGACACAATAGAAATATGTTCGGCTGGTTTAGGCTTTTTTACAGGAACAGTAAGATTAGTCACCTGTTTTCTTTTGTTTTGATTGTCTTCAGATTCCGTGACAGTTTTTGGAGCTTGGATGACGGTTTCCGAAGGAGTGACTTTCTTTATCTCTGATAAACTATATGATGATTGTGATGAGTTATTTTCAATTACAAAAAGATTTGTATCACCTTGTTTAGCATACTCTTGAAGAACCTCCGAGTTGGAAGATTTAGGAACAATGGATATAACTGGCATACCTTGCAAACTGGAAGACAGTGCCTTCAATATTAAAGGTTTTAATAAATTTAACTGTGCAGAAGTTAACACAACTTCAGAATATAGAGGGCGTATCACAAACGGTTTTTTACTGACTAATTCAAACTCTTCATAAATCATGGTGTCTTGTACCATATCTACTTTAAACCTTGGCCTCAATACATTATCTGGAAAAGGCTGTAGGATGATTAAATCTACTTTGCTGTTGGTGGTCGATCGTAACGTATGTTCGGGAACAGCCTCTACTTGTTTGGCTTTAGGCTCCGGAGATTCCTGCAAAGATATTTTAAATGAAATATAATCCAATATGATAAAAAAAATATCCACTCAACACTCCACTCAGGGAAAACAGGGCTGAAGCCAGACTCGTCCATACAGAGCGTATCTGAATCACCTCTTTCCATGACACTTCCAATGCTTCAATGTCATATAAACAGTGCACTGTGAAAGAGGAGCTTCCAGTTATTGGAAACCTTGTGTCTGAAATTATGTTCTTTTTGACCAATTATCACTGAACCCAGTCAGGAATGGGAACATTGCCTCTTGTGTACTGAAAAGACGACGGATATTTGCTAAGAAAACTAAAATAATAACTGCCAAACAAATATACTTACAAATTCCTGTAAAGGTGTTGTACTGTCCTTGGCAGTGAGTATAATAGCATAGTATCTAATGGAATGATACATGTCTTTGGAGAATTCATTCCGACAAACAGTCATGTCCTGAACTAAAATATTACCATCATCAAACAAATACACTCGCAACAATCTATTATGCTCACAATCAAATGTTTGTTTCAACATTGAATAAGCTTTAGAGCGTTGCAATCTTCTAAATGCCGACACTACCATATTGACATCTACTTTTCCGCAAAGATACTCCAGTATTTTCACTTTTATTTCCGGAAATTCAAATTTCAAATCTTTATTCTTAGGACTTTGTGTTGTGACACTGGGTGGTGGTGGAGGCGAAGGTGGTGAAGTCTCAACGGGAGGAGATGGGGCACGGCGACGAAGTTCTTTAGCAGGCAGTGAAGACACGCTGGTTTTCTTTCTAGCACACTCTTTACTCTTTTCAGCAACAACGTACTTTTTAACGGAATCACTATCGCTATCAAGACTCTCCCCTCTTTCCAATTTTATTTTGATCGGCGACACTTTCTTTTCAGATTTCATGTTTTCCATTTCATTTTTGAATATTTGGTAAGTATAATTCTTGATGGAGTCTACATGACTGGCAAAATTAGCATCCATTTTATCAGAAAAGAAACTCAATAGTTGTGATGCAATATATGTGAAGTTGGGATCGTAATTAGTATTTTTATTAACTTCAGGGGCTTTCTTGCCTTTTTCTGATTGCACAGTTTGAGCACAGTTATTGTAGATAACATTTTTAATATTAATGGAATCTTTGCTTGAGCTGGGAGTATTCTGTGCCCTATTGAACTTAGAAGGCTGAGATTCTTCCATTAACTTCTTGTATCTCATCTGTAACACTTCTATATGCAGTAAATTATTACTTTTTCTCAAACTCTGAATAGCTTTCAGTTCTTTTAAATTTTCTATTTCCAATTTTAACTTGTTTATTTTAAAAATCAACGATTCTCTTTCATTCTCTTCCCTAAAAATCATTGCGATTAGATTTAAAATACAACTCTTCCAATTATTGTACAATATATAAATATAAATCAAATGTTTTTATTGCTAAAATTTACTCACTCAGTCTTTACAGGTTCATTTTTCAATGAGGCCATAAATTTTTCAAAGTCTGATTCAGGAAATGATTTCATTTCTTCTGTCACAACTATAAATAAAAATAAATTTATACAGAAAATACAAAAGATGCAAACAATGTCTTGCTCTCCCACAAGTGAACTGGAGTAGTCAGTAGATTAACTATTTATAAACATGCACATTGTCCTCTCTGTGACAATAAGAAATATGACATTCAGGATGAGTGACATATTTCATTACTGAATTGAAGATGTTACATATCTTATTTGTAATGTTTTACACCCGTCTTCTACAAGATACTTAAAAAAGTAGCAGATCTATTCTTTGCCGGATGATATAATATTGAAAATAGTAAATTCACTGCTCAGTTACCCAATAAATAAGCCTAGTATGTGCAACACTACAACTATACCATCACAGCATATTACACAAGTGGAGTAGTCAGCAAACAACATGCAAGTTGATCACTATGTGCCAATAAAATTAAACATTCAGGATGGGTGGCATATCTCATCGCTAAATTGAAGATGGCAAATGTATTATTTATGATTTTTTATAACACCTGCCTTTTACAGAACACTCAAATATGTAACATTTACCTTTTAATTTATTTGGTTTCCTGCCACCTCGTCTCTTCCTCCTGTAATCAGATGCCCTGAAAATAGTAATGCATTAGAATATTTTTTAAACAAATATTGATCCTAGATATTCTGATGTTGAGGGAATACGGAGACAGGATTGTGGTATAAAAAGGTCTAGCCATGGGGCAGTTAGGCTTGATACTAACATCATGTTCTAAACAATAAGGCAGCAGCAAATGTAATGACAAGGGCGCGAGTTGTTGTGGAAGCCATTTGGCGTATCGCCACTGCTTATCCATGAAAAAAAATATTACGATAAGTCAACTGAAGAACTATAATCAGTCAAGTATGCACAAACAAAGCACACACTTTGGTAAAATAAAATTTAGATAAAAATGTAAACAGATCAGTGATGTATTCGTACATCTACCATATTTGAAGTTAAATATTTACAGTCACGGACTTAAATAAAACTTTATAGTTTAACACTTCTTTAAGTCTGTATACTTACATAATTATTAAGGCTCAAATTCCTCAATACATAAAACAATAATAGCAATATTTATAATTATTGCAAAAAGTTCCAACAAGAAATGCTCAATAGAATAATAAATATACCGAAGCACCGCTACCCCGCCACCATTTGTCAAGTTTATTGTTTATTATCTATGGATATTTCAAAGATATGGAGTATATCGCCTAAAACCATAGATATATATACTACATGTATATCTATGCCTAAAACCAAAATCTTTGCTTATAAACCATAGACACGTCGTTATGCACAAGATTTATAAAGCGCAGTTTACATGCTCAGTATGTTTTTTCTTAATATCAATAATTATTATTGCTGAGACAATTTCATTGTTATTTTTTACTTTTTTGGTGACTTTTAATATAACTTGCTGTGTCTTAATCCATTATACATATACTTACCTTATATAAACTATGTATGTAAATCTTATACATGTAAAAGACTCGAGCCGTGAACAAATAATAATAAATAAAACCGACTTCCGCAGGCATAAAAATTCTCATAAAACAAAATAGGTGGGTATACCTATATGGAAAATAATGACTAAATTATCGACATCACGGCAATGCGATATTTTCACATCTCGTCCAAATTTTGATTCAAGTTTTCAATGTACCTGCACAGGTAGTTAGAAATTAATGATGAAGTAAATGATTCTATGAGAATATTTATATTAACACAGAAATAAATTAACTGTTTTTACGACAGAGAAATAGAACAACCGCCGGGGCCCCCGTATATATGGGAACCTTGCGCAAATTACTGAAGATATTGAACTTTTATAGCTCGGATTTAAAATTTAGGGAATAAGAATAAGACAAGTGCCAGTGTCACCTTATTATTTATTAACATTTTTATATATCAGACTCCTGTGGATCTCTCAAACTAGACTTTAGTTCAGAGCACAATGGTATATCACATAGTATACTTATTATATAGATAAGTTTACATAATATGATGTATTTCAGCTATGGCAAAAAAATATTATATTATATAGGAATATGAATAAAATATAATATATTATGAATAAAATAACTTATTTTTCAAATAAAAAGTGTTTAAAATTTATGCGCATGCATTATGTGGTATTTATATCTATCACCGTTGTAATTCCGCGGTCCACAATGTGAACTGTCCTTTACATACAAAATCCTTATGTGCATAACAAAAAACACGTGATTTCTAATGTGAATTTGTTTTTTACTTGAAACTTCGCGCAATTTCTTAGTGTTTTTTATAATTAAATACAAGTTGGGAGTATTATCTTAGTGTTAAATATATTATTTTAGCGATATACTCATTTTCCTTGCCAGAAATGTACCTTTTTTGATACAAAAAGAAATGTCTTAATTATACTACCTCTAATATAATAAGCTTTTGCGGTCTTTTTTCCACTTGAATGATATTTATATGTATTTAAATGAAGAAATAAAAGTTGACAGCATACTTAAAACAAAAAAAATATCGTTTTATGCAAAATAGAAAAAGAATTTTATATAAAATATCGTTATGCACAATTGTGCATAACGCAGGAACACGCAGATATTTTTGCTTTTTTTTATTTTGGTGGTAATAAAAAGTGTAATAAATAGAAAAATAACGAAATTAACTATAGTTTTATTAAACTAGACACTTTTTTCGTTGAAATATAATGGCATTTTTACATTTTGCTTAAAAAAGCTATCAAAGTGTTGAGGAACAATGTCAAATTTGTATGGAGCGCAGAATGAAGGATATTTTTAAAAATCAAATTTAATAGTTATAAAGTAATGAAAAATTAATATCTCCAAATAAAATAATCAAAAATATATGCAAATTGAGATTAAACCATAAGTTTTTTCGCAATGATATTCCTATATTTTTTAATTTAATATGAAAGTGAGGAACCATCGGTTATTTTTACAATAAGCAACGATTTTGGTTTTGGGCGATATGGACCGATATCGGCAAGGCCCGAAAACTTTGCTGACGAACCATAGACATGACATTACGCAAAGCGCCTTTCAATTAATTATTTTGTAACATTTCTAATGAAATAAAATGTTTCCGTATACGCATTTTCATCTCCTACGTGCTCTTAAATAATTATATTGTGAAAATTTTATGAAATTACTGAAACAAAATATAATACTCACGCAGTCCGCAATGTGAACTGTCTCTTACATACAAAATCTTGAGATTCGTAACGAAATTTGAAATACGGATCATTTTTTTTTTTATTTAAAACTTCGCACGACTTTTTTTAAATCAAGTGTTTGTATTTGTAGCGTCGTGCTCATAATCAAAGTTTTAGGGCTTGTCGATCTAATAACAATATAACAAGACTGCACACTCTGACCAGATTCAAGCAAAAAATCTTCCGTGGTTTTGCAATAAGATCGATTTTCCCATATAAAAAAGTGCCACATGAGATAGATGCTGGGGGGAGAGGGATAGGATTTTAATGAAATCAGTGGGCTTATAATAATTTGTATTGCTTACTTGTTTTAATAATTTATTGAATGGGGGGTGGAATCATGAGTCTTATCCCAGTTACATCTTACATTTTATTAATAAAATAAGCGGCATTCAAATTGTTTCACTTTGGATGATTATCCAAAGTCAGGGTCTGGTAATGCTTGGTAATGTATGTCCTGCAAATTAGAGAGCATTGCAATAATATAAAATGTTTTTCTTGTAACCATTTGTTCTGAAGAAAAGAATATATCATGATTTGCATACATGCTTGAAATAAAAATCACATTTTTTATAACATTTATTTTTATTATCATATCAACACCAATTTATTTACTTGTATAGTAACATTAACATATAAACATAGACCAGAAACGTAATATTAATTATCTCACAATATAGGTTCCAAAGTTAATATAAACACAACAGACATTTGCTGTTTCAATGGCGGCGTACAGACAGCTGGATGCAAACGTCAATCATCAAGCAAAAATCTCAAATCTCTCGGCGATAATTCGGAGCATTCTCCAAAGAAATATTCCAATGAATGCCTTCGTTACCCATCCATGAGACGTAACAAAGGCATTCATTCGAATATTTCTTCGGAGAATGCTCCGAATCGTCGCCGAAAGATTTGAGATTTTTGCTTGATGCTTGACGTTCGCATCCAGCTGTGTGTACCCAGCAAATCTATAACATATTTGTATACCATTCCTATTTCTCTCTCACCTCTTGTAAGCATTGCACATCATACCTCAATTCATAATAATAGACCATTTCACAACCTTAGACCAATGCTTGATTTCAGACTGATTGAGATGAAAAAATTTAGACCCAATGCGGAATATGTTTTATTTAGCAAATTTTCATTTGAGTTTCTAATCTATGCATAATATGACGCTGTGTATTAATTATACTTTATAATGATCTTGAAAACATTTAATTAGAAGATGTATGTCTTGCAGACCCAAATTATATTTTATGAATTAGAATACAGGTTGTAGAAGGGAGGAGGGGAAGGGGCAGAGTATCAATAAGATGGAGCGACCAACTAAGGAGGCCACACAGAGTTCACTTCACGGGGTCTTACACATGGCGGAGGATCGCTCAACATGGAGACAGATGGTTTACAGAACGAGGCATGATGGTCATGATTCTCAGGATTGAGGGACCGACAGAGATGATGAGAATACATAATCCATACAATAAATCATTATATTTTAACACAGGTATAGATATAATAATTATGGCTACATAAACATAATTTGAAAATAGACACATAATTTTAAATCCACCAATATTGCACATAACCGATGATGTACCTTCATTGTAATACTTCATTTCATTATATAAAACACACAAAACTACCAAAATAAGGCTTAGAAAAGTCAACATCACCTTATTTAATAGCTCCCGAGACATGTCTTGACTTTATTAGTATTTTTATGCTATTACATACAACATCAATATAATTTTTATCAAATAATGACATCAATTTTATATAAATTATCTACATAAAATATTTTAACATACATTATGGTTGATAAAATATTTGTTATCTCATAGTATTGAAAAAGTTAGAGACATTAAATGTAAATAAAATAATGTAATAAACTAAATTTTAGTAATCATTGGTTGATATATTGGATACCAGTGTTGGCAAGAATGTTGCATGGTAACAAAACAGACATAAATTTTAGTTGATAGTAAATTTAGGAAGGTTTTTCTAGCATCAATTTACAAAAAAAAAACACGACAATTTTTGAAACATAAATGTCAAAGAAATACCCAGAAGCACCAAAATAATACAAAAGTAGGGAAAAATGACTTCTTATGTATGGTGAATATAGCACCGAAATGAGTGAGCAGCTGCCTTCCCTAAGAAGTTAGATATAACATACACTAAATATAAAAACATCTTGAAAATTGCTGGGGGATCTCCCATACCCATGATAAATACAATAATATCAGTAAATTGCCAAACACTTAAGTACGTAACATAAAAGTATGGAATAAATAATTGTAATTTTAATATATATATTTGTAAATTATTGAACTCCATTGAATGGAGTCGGACTATTTGTAAATCAATGTTTTGCTATACTGGCTAAAATCACGGTTAAATCTTAATCATTGAAGAAATCATTACATGATTATAATAAATATTCTTACAAAAATAAATAAAACATCACAATTTAGTGTAATTTGAATGTTAGACATTCCAACTTGTTCATGTCGATAATATAATATAAATTTACGAGCACAATTATCGAAAACCTACAATAAAGCTGAAAATCTTCATAATAATTGTCAATATCAAATTAGAGGTGGGCATAATTTATTAATGAAAGAAGTGATCAACTGTCTGACTTTTAACTTAGCCTTAAAAATTGCTAACAGACTTATTAAATATTTTGTAGGAGATCCAATGGTGAGTCTAGTCTAGAGACCATTTGTAACTAATTACTGGTACTTACTTTTCTTTAACACTCCTAAGGCCTGAGTCAATAACACACTTTCCCGTCACGTTCCCGCTCCGTTGGCGTTCGGGTGCAGACGATGTTGCGCCAAAGTGTTAATTATCGAAACTATTGTGTATCTTAGCAACGAAATTGACACTTGCTTGCAACTTCGTCTATACTCGAACGTTAACGGAGCGGGAACGTGACGTGAAAGTGTGTTATTGACTCAGGCCTCAGCTCTGGAATTATGTATAACTAGCATCACATTACATTCGCAAAAAAGTAATGAATAAATAAGTAACAAAATTAACTAATCCGTTGATGAAATAACAAAGATAAATTTTTGATTAACAGCTCTAGTTTAAATCTTATATTTATTTCAAAATGTATATCTTCTATGGAATTGTTGGTTATCAATGTACAGTAAGGAATGAATAAATAAAATAATAGCATAAATACTTACATAAAAAGCAGTGACAAATAAATGCTGGTTTTAAGTAATAATGAGTCTTGTGAGAAATAAATAACTAATGTCCTACATATTTTACTGTTCTTAATACAAGTTTTATAGAAGTATAAAAAATATATCTAAAGTATCAAACACCGTTTTAAGATATTTAACAAGAAACTTGTCTTTTCATATACCTGCTAATAGGTATCTTAAGAGTCATACTCTATTTTAAGATAAAAATTAGACATAATAACTAGTATTATAAAAAATAATAAAAATAAAAAATCAAAATGTATTACAATAGTAATACATAAATAGAAATAAATTAACAATCACTAAATATCATAATAGTACCATAACCAAAAAAGAGTTTCCATCAAATTGCAATAAATTTTTAATTTATAGGTGGGAATAATAAATGAACTATCATCAGTCATCATTAATAAACTAGTATAAAAATAATTTCATCAGATATGAAAAATAATTGATTTGTAGATTTGTCCCTATATAAGACTAGAAAATAAACTGTCATGTAGTTAATTTATGTTGTGATGAATCTGTTTGTGACTTCAGCTATCTGCCGAGACTGTCCCATGACAAAGGCGTGCCTAGTATACGTTTGTTCAATATGTAAATCAGGAATGATACGTCGAAGTTTCCTAAAGATTTTTCCAGGGGCCCATCCATCTTTATCATTAAAAAGTACTCTGACTCTATGAGTATTTTCAGATAATGCATTGGTATTCAATTCTTTGATAGAATCCATTTCATCAAATGCCAAATTCATACAACGTCGAACAACAGGAACTTGCAAGTATAAATAAACATATGGAATGTATTCATAAGGATAACCGAGAATGAGAAAATATAAAGAGACAAATATACGCGAAACAAAACGGGGGAGGATTGTAAATATATATACACCAAGCAGCACAATTGATGTTGTGTTTCTAACAAAAAAATTCAGCCAATATCCATTCGGTGTATCTGCAATATACTCCAAGGTTGGAAAGAGAAGACTAGCTGTGGCTATTCTCTGTTCCAATTGACTGTTTTGAAGCATTTCCGTAGACATCCACCCACCAACTGAATGTCCCACAAGGTGCACTTTGGAATTAGGTGCTGTGTGCTTCTCCAGGAAGTCTATCTTGTGCATTAGCTGCTTATCCAAGTCATAAGCATTCTTTCTGATTCGCAGAGGATCTCCATAACTATGACCTGCATGACCTGTAGATTCAAATTACAGAAATTAAAAAACTGACCACCGTATTTTAAAAACAACCTTCATTTTTAAAGGCTATGTTGTTTACCTATTGTCCAGACAGGCATATTGGTCATCCTATGAAGATAACGGGCATAGTCATAATAGAAATTGACCAAACCTGGATTACCAGGAATGATCACAATCACCTCTTCTGGAGCATCATCGGCACTGGGAAGATAATTAGTGCCCCACATTGAAATAGTGGCTCCTAATCCATCACGTTCACTCTCAAAATACACATTGACAGGTGAAGTTGATGTTCTATTAGGCATATTAATATATTATTGGATAATTAAGTCAATTAAAAAATCTATGTCCACTGGAAAGAATACTAAAAACAAAGCAGCTTGTGGAGCAGTAAATTCTTCCAATAATATAATACGTTTCACTTATGAACATAAAGCAGCCGAGCAAAAAACTTCGCAACGTATTTTGAGCAGACTTTCCAGATTTTCGTGAAAATTATTGACAACTGCTGTCATTTATATCCATAGACTGTAAAATTATTTCTTATTTTTCCATAGTCTACAAAACTATTCCAGCGTTTCTCAAACTTTTATATATCGGAACCACTGGACCAAGTAATTAATAAAATAATAAAACTTTATTTGCAAAACATGCAGTATAAAAGTATATTGTGTACAGAGAGTACTAAAAGGCAGATCTATCGCATATGTATCGATCCAAACAAAAATAACCAAAAAATGGAAAAATCGTTGCTCGATGTTTTTGATTTTTATTTATACTTTGCCTGTTAATTGCCTGGGGGCCTATTCTCCAATCTCGATTGATAGATGTCACAAGCGAGATTTTATTACTTTCGACTGATTTCTCAAAAACCCTATTCTTGAAAGTCGTGGACGACAAATGTCACACGATATCATGCGAGAATATGTCGAGTGGTGTTTTACCACTCGAGATGAATGTCACACCAATCGACATGTCAAAAATTGATAAAAATAGCCGCCGTGAGACACTCAATGGTCGTTTACATTTTGCAAACGGTATTAAATAAAATAAAGTGATGCCGCATTTATAAAGTATTTTAGTTTAAGTAAAAATATAACGAAAAATTTGATATTGATTGTGACTCCTCATATAAAAGCGCCATCTTTGTGCGTCACGTGCCTCCCCACACGAAAGCGCCATGTGACGCACAAAGATGGCGCTTTTACATGAGGAGTCACAATCAATATCAAATTTTTCGTTATATTTTTTATGTAAACTAAAATACTTTATAAATGCGGCATCACTTTATTTTATTTTATAACGTTTGCAAAATGTAAACGACCATTGAGTGACTCACGGTGGCTATTTTTATCAATTTTTGACATGTCGATTGGTGACATTCATCTCGAGTGGTAAAACACCACTCGACATATTCTCGCATGATATCGTGTGACATTTGTCGTCTACGACTTTCAATAATAGGGTTTTTGAGAAATCAGTCGAAAGTAATAAAATCTCGCTTGTGACATCCATCAATCGAGATTGGAGAATAGGCCCCCAGTTCTTAAATAATAAACGTGTCTTAAATAATGCTAATTTTAATACTCAAAAAATCCATAAACCACTAAAATATATTGTAAAGTGAAAAAACCCACAGAATTACAGAAAAAAGTGATAAATTTCAGTGCTGCCAAAGAGATGCAATTTTTTGAACGTTTTAGCCAGACTATGCGCATGTGAATGGCCGGAGAAAATAATGAATCGTCATGTGAATATTCTGAACATCACTAATTTACTAATACATCATACTTATGTGCAAACTTGTACAATTTTAAAAATGTGCGGTATTTTTAAAGTAAATGCGCACGAAATAAATAAACAACTTATTATATTCTGCTAAACGATTATCATTATTATACAAAGTGCTAACATGATTAACTTGCGGTTAATTAGAAAAATAATATTGAATATTCATAAATAATATTGGACTTGATTTAAACACGAAAAATTAACATAATAACAAAATTGACATTTCACGACCACATTATTTATTTTTGTCATTTGCTTGACATTTTGATCATTAGCCATGTCGTAGGAGTTATTTATTTTTCTTATCAATAAAAACAAGTGTTATCTAAAAGATATAATATTCGTCGTTAATTTTTACAATATTTATCTCGGTAAGAGTACATAATGCACTCGATAAAACATTTCATACATAAAATCTCTCCCCTGCCGGAGCAGTCATATTGTTTACGTAAGTGGAATGTACATAACGGAGGAAATAATATAAATAAGTGGACTCCGACCTTAACCTCAGTTGTCAAATATCTGTCGACGGGGCGGGCGCTGAACATGAGACTTGTACAATACACAACACAGGGGTCCCAGGACCGGAAAATAGGGGAACTCAGAGATGCACAAGTCTATGATCTGAACAAGGCCGATCCTAGTTTGCCAACAACATTGCTGGAAGTATTGAGAAATGGGTTGCTGGATAAATGCAAAGTGTTAGTATGGAATGCTTTATTTGAATAATTAATTGGTTTCTTACATAACAGGAGTGGAGCAAACATATTATTTGAGTAAAAAATTGTTTAATAATGCTGTTTATAGTATAGTACTTGTGGTACTTACTGAAGACATGGTGGCTTGATGACATTGATTATTATTTTCTAGGTATCTACTCCATTTATTGAGTCATTAATTTTCTTTTAAAGACAAATAATACTTTTCTGTACAGTGATGGTATAAATGTTGATTGTACAATTTTAGTGCTAGCGGCAAGGCATCCAATGGTATCCCTGTATCTCAAGTGAAACTGTTGGCTCCAGTTACAGGAGGCGATAAAGTCATTGGTGTGGGGTTGAACTACAGGTTTGTATAATTGTGTTATGAAATTAAGTGTATTACTAACCTAAATGTTTTATTGTACGTTCAAAGGAATGTTGTCTAACGATTCCGCACATGGGGGTTTTCGGCTGGCCAGCCCGTTAGGCTGCCCATTATGGTGTCTCTCATGTGGACAGATTTGCTAGGCGTAGAATCAAATAAATGGAAGTCCCCAGACTTCCGCAATATTCGGGTGCTCAGTGTGTCCACCAATGTAAATAAATCTAAATACACCTCCAAAAAAAATCACACAATAAATCATATTGTAAATATATTGCTATATCATGAAAGTGGAGCAAATCCGCAATTAATTACTAGCTCCAGTTTTTCTTACTGAAAGCCTCATACAGAATTTTAAATCAATGTATCACCCTTTTGGTAAATTAGTTTTATTTTTTACTTGGCGACTGAATAGCTTTTCTGCATAACTCAGTCAAATAAGTCTATTCTTATAATCAATCATAATCAGACAAAACTTGAACTAATGTCGGGAAAAAATCATCTATCCAAAAATCATTAATATCAAAGCATCCGGCTCAAAATGTGGGATAAAAATATCACCGTTGTGGTTGTAATATACATAACTCCCAGTTACAGTATTATTTTTTTTATGTTTCATTTTGAGGTGTAAATAAATAAAAGGCACCTTGAAAAATACATATGTGTTTTGGCCCTTAAAGATTGCCTTCATATGAAGTAGATGTAATGAGTATTCATTTCCATATTGAGTGATAATATAATAGATATGAAGATACTCAGAACACTCACAAATGAGTGCATGCCCTCATGAACAATAGGGAACATGCATGTGTGAGGATTATGAATAAATGTTATCAATTCATATTAATAAATATACGCTGACCACGAATATCCTAATAAGAAACCAAAAAATAAAACTTTTCATTCATTATTTTCATTTTAAAAATCCATATTTTCTGTTATTGAATTAGTCCGGTGTGACGTCGCTAGGCGCTATTTTGTATTGCCACAAATTTCACTCTTAGTACTGTTTGTAGCGCCTGATATTGTCAAAAACTGCTCCGCCACGAGTGAACCTTTTTGCGGCGAAGTGCGAAAATTGCTTTTTTAAATGGTGATAAAAACCTTAAAAATGCACATTTAAAAATATAAAAAGCACCATAATTTTTCTTATTTTCTGTACTATTTTTTGGGTTGAAAATTTTTTTTTGTGAATGTTCCCTATTGAATGGATAATTAAAATGTTATTTATAATAGTTATGTTACATAATATTTGAAGTATTCATCAGTTAAATTATCTCTCATGAGATTTGGGCATGATCATATTTTTATAATTATTATTTTTGCAAGCATTGTGTTGCGAGATATGATTTTATCACCCACATTTTTAAATTAATTTTGTCAACCAAACATTATAACTTAGTAACATAGAAAAAAATATGATAAATTTAGTCATGTTTAAATTAGTATTTATTGTATGTTTTATTATTTCGGTGAAAACATAATGGAATTAACATAGTAGGTATTATGCTTTTTTTGTTTGCAAAACTAATGGTTATAATGTGAACTATGATTAAATGTAAATATTTTGACATTTTGTAAAAAAACATAGCATTGATGATGCTAGAACTGTTTCCTGTAATTATTTGAGATGAGCAGGATTTTCTAGTGCAGCTACTGTAAAAGATGAAATGTGATCTAGCAGAGCCCTAAGACTTACAATTTTACTGCCCGCTCCTTTATGTAGAAGAGATGTAGTGTAACATTTTATTGACATAGATTGTCACCTCAAGATTGTTATTAATAAAACTATACTATTCTATTATAATTCGTATTACAGCACAATTTCATATTTATACTTTTTCTGTATATTTCTTTCAGAGGCCACTGTGAAGAGCAGAATCTGGCCATCCCAACCGAGCCAATGTTTTTCAGCAAATTTCCTAGCTGCATTGTAGGACCACAAGATGCTATTGAGCTCAGAGAGGAACTCACTCAAGTTAGTTTCAGTTTTATATTTTTTACAGTTTTTGGATTTATAAATAGTGTTTATTTTTTTTAGATGTGTCTGAGTTTTTGTTGTAAACCCAAATACAACCTCTAAAAAGCTTATGTTGTGAAAGGGGAGCTTGTCGGCACTTGGTTTTGAACCGCGCACCTCTTGTGCACGAGGCTGAGACTCTTCCTCCAGGCTACCAACGAACACAAACATATTATGTATATATTGTATGTAACGCACTTTTGATAATGAATTAATAAAATTAAAATAAACATAAGAGGAGCCGGATCAAAGTTGAGATGCGTTTTGAATACCTACTAAATCGTTAATATTTTACTGATACTTAAATAATTATGAATCAGTTGAAATAAATTTGGCATTTTAAAATTTATTTATAGAAAGTGGATTGGGAAGTAGAATTGGCATTCATTATAGGCAAAGAGGCAAGAGATGTTCCAAAAGAGAAGGCTCTGGAGTACATTGCAGGATACTGTGTGGCTCAGGACATCAGTGCCAGGGACTGGCAGAAACAGCGCAATGGAGGACAGTTTCTTATCGGAAAAGTAACTTTTAAATTTTTGCTATATTATGTTTTGTTTACAGAGATCACATGTGCCATCTAATTTAGCTTTAATGCCTACATATAATTATTTTCAATAATCTCTTTCTCTTAGTTCTCAATAGAGTGATTTTATTTATTTATTTATTTATTTATTCAATTTACGGCTCATATAGCCATTTACAATATATATACATATATAAACATACAAATTCACAAATTGGTGTTAAGTAATTCAAATATATATAACCAAAATAATAACAACAACAAAAATGCAACCAAATATCATCAATAAAAACAACCATGTATAAATAAATGGATTTTGTGCCAATCAAATTACATATTGGACCAACACATCCTTAATGCTCTGATGTCATTGTCATATTAACAGTTTATTATAAAAGAAGATCATTTGGGCCATCAGACAATCTTAAAACTTTACCCAGACAAAACTATTGTTTTTCCTGTATTACAGCAATTACGAGTAAACTCTTTGCTGAGTGCGCTGGCATAAAATATAATGTGTTGTTCTACAAGATAATGTATTTTACAGATTTATTATTTTTAGTCTATGGGTACTTTCCTTCCAATGGGTCCTGCCCTAGTTACAAGCAATGAAGTGAGTGATCCTCATAACCTTCCTGTAAAGTGCTCTATCAATGGACAGCCGAAACAGAATGGCAACACCAACGAGCTCATCTGCAGGATTGATGACATCATTCACAGACTTAGCAGGTGCTTACACAATAATTACTTTTCATCATTTGTCATTACAGAGACTGCAAATGAACGAACAAATGTTCTTTATCTCTTGATACTTCCATTATTAATATAGACAAAGAAAAGAGGATTGCACTAAACATAATCATAGTAAAGTATCTATGAACATTTATAGTATTGGTACACAGATAGCAGATTTCCATAAATGGATACTATGGATATTGAGCTACTATAAAAGAATGAAATGCTTGTTTCAATTTATCCTAACTTTGAATATATTTTACTGATGTTTCTTTAATTGTTCTTTGTAGTTATTTCACATTGCTACCAGGGGATATCATTCTCACGGGAACACCAGCAGGTGTTGGTTGCCATCGTAAGCCACCAGAATTCTTGAGGCCCGGAGATTCTGTTCATAGCGTCATTGATGGCATCGGAGAAATGACTAACCCCGTCATAGCTTACAAACGCAAAGTCTAAAAAGATATGAAGCATTACACCGCTTCATGAAATATTTCAGCAAATCATTTTTATACAAAGAATATTTACATCAAACAATAGTGTTACCATACAAAAATATAATGAATTCTATTTATTTTCTTCCATTTCTGCTTATTTCAATGCGCACTTTGCACCAAGTGATTTTATTTAATTTCCATTTCAATGGAAACTCTTAGCCCTTACATTTTTTTATCTTTCTATCTACTAAATTACTGTTTTTTCGCATAAATACTAAATTTCTTTGATTAGTTAATACATAATTGATTAAATCCTGATTTTTTTTATTTTGGTGAATGTTTGGAATGTTAAGAGTTAATTATTATTTTTATTTGTTAAAGAATAATAATGTTCATTGTTGTCAGGTGATTTAGATTTGACTTGTAATACTTTCAATATTAGGCATATTATTATAGTAATGAGCCACATTCCCGCACTATGTGTATGCTGAATATATTTTCATATAGCGGAAATGTATCGTTGCATTATTTACTGGATACTAGAAGTCATATTGTAGATACTACACATCATCTGAAAGCTGCTTGCATAAATAAACACTGTTTTTATACATATAAGTACAATAATAATAAAATATTCATATTTATTTTTGTAGAATTTTTATTGGTTGATTAAATATTTCCAATTTTAAGGTTCGTTTTTTTCAAACCATTTTCATAATGGATTCAGTTACTCCACTGTCATGGACGTACCCAGCATTTTCTGGAGGGGGAGGGCAGCACTTTAAGCAAATGGGTCAGGCCGTAGATTTTGCCACTTTTTTTTCATATCTCGTGTCTCCTTGAGATATTTTATTTTTTATGGTATATAGAGATATTCTAATTATTGAATATTGAAACATATTGTGTAAACAAACCACACAATATAATTTCGCATCGATTTTATTAATATTAAAGTGGAAAAATAATGATTTGTACCAAAAAAACACATTTTTGCCCAAAAAATCGCGTGTCTCCTCTACTACGTAAGACAGATTTATTTAATATTTTGAAGTTGTTATTATGCCTACAGTTATAATAATAACTTTTCCAAAACCATCATTAAATTGGCTTATTTTTTATATATTATTATATGTAAATAATTGCTTATTTCATTATATAATATAAAGTTTAATGTTGATGTACCGGTTTTTGATTTTATGAAACGGAATTTGAGAACTTTTATTTGCATAAAATCACGTGGTAGAATATTTTTTATCTAGTGATAGCACCAAAGAAAACTGTCATGCAGTGGTCCATGCATCAGCTGCTATTTTATTAGAGTAATCTAATTGTTTGTCGGTGCGGTCGGGCATCGTCACGTCGTTACGGAGATTGTTTTTGAAGATATCATCGTAAGTAAGACACATTCTTATCAAAATTATATTGCAAACTATAGTTAAAGATTAAATTAATCATGTGATGGTGATTTTAGCTAGAAATACATGTGTTTTCATTGATTAAAGACCAAAATAGTGAGTTTATGTAAAGGCTATGTAACGCTTATGTAACACGTTACACAAAAATTAATGTAACGTTACATAAAATCATCAGTAAAGTTCAGTTTACATCAAACACTTTCATTAACATATAGCCATGCGAATACAGATATGACGGGACAACAAGAAGTTGTAGAAAATAGCTACGTAGTCGTAAAATTTAATTCGAAAAAGAGAGCTATGCACTATATTGGGCAGGTTACAGAAATCAATTAGAATAATAGTTACAAGGTAATTTTTTACGCAATAAAGGCAAAGGAAGATTTTCTTGGCGTAATACTGACGATTCTTCAATAGTATAATATAATCGCAATTTCGAAAAAAAATTCCAGGCCCATTATCTAAAAGAAGATGGATCAAGGCGTTCGACATATCAAAAATAAATGTCAAAATTAAATATATAAAAAAAAAAAAAATGTAACCTAATAACCTCTCTATCCGTGATCAGACAATATTACAATATTTACATAGTAGCTGTAGCTTACTATGTACCTATCCGTAACTACAATAATAACATAAAAAATAGTAAACATACATTACCAATTTTAGTCACGCATTGTTCTATTTTTCTCCCTGTAAATTTAACTTATGAGAACTTAGCTTTACAATTTTATGTAACATTTTTGTGTAACGTTTATGTTATCGTTACATATATTCTATGTAACACTTTATGTCACTTTGTGGCAAAATTCACGGCCTGACCCAAATATTTTGGAATCATCATATGGGTCAGGCCGTAGATTTTGCCACAAAGTGACATAAAATGTTTCATAGAATCTATGTAACGATAACATAAACGTTACACAAAAAAGTTACATAAAATTGTAAAGCTAAGTTCTCATAAGTTAAATTCACAGGGAGAAAAATAGAACAATGCGGGATTAAAGTCAGTAATGCATGTTTATTATTTTTTTATGTTATTATTGTAGTTGCGGATACATAGTAAGCTACAGCTACTATGTAAATATTGTAATATTTAGTCTGATCACGGATAGAGAGATTAGTGATATTATTAGGTTGTTACATTTTTTTTTTAATTTTACTCAATTTTGACATTTATTTTCGATATGTCGAACGCCTTGATCAATATTCTTTTAGGTAATGGGCCTGGTAATTTTTTTTCAAAATTGCGATTATATTATACTATTGGAGCATCGTCAGTATTACGCCAAGAAAATCTTCCTTTGCCTTTATTGCGTAGAAAATTTACCTTGTAACTATTATGCTCATTAATTTCTGTAACCTGCCCAATATAGTGCATAGCTCTTTTTTCCGAATTAAATTTTACGACTACGTAGCTATTTTCTACAACCTTTTGTTGTCCTGTTATATCTGTATTCGCATAGCTATGTGTTAATGAAAGTGTTTGATGTAAACTGAACTTTAGTGATGATTTTATGTAACATTACATTAATTTTTGTGTAACGTGTTACATAGCCGTTACATAAACTCAATATTTTGGTCTTTTATCAATGAAAACTAATGTATTTCTAGCTAAAATCACCATAACATGATTACTTTAATCTTTAACTATAGTTTGCAATATAATTTTGATAAGAATGTGTCTTATTTACGATGATATCTTCAAGAACAGTCTCCGTAACGACGTGACGATGCCCGACCGCACCGACAAAAAATTAGATTGCTCTAACAAAATAGTAGCTGATGCATGGACCACCGCATGACAGTTTTCTTTGGTGTTATCACTAGATAAAAAATATTTTTCCACATGATTTTATGCAAATAAAAGTTCACAAATTCCGTTACATAAAAATAGTTACATAAAATCAAAAACCGGTACATCAACATTAAACTTTATATTATATAATGAAATAAGCAATTATTTACATATAATAATATATAAAAAATAAGCCAATTTAATTATGGTTTTGTAAAAGTTGTTATTATGATTGTAGGCATAATGACAACTTCAAAATATTAAGTAAATCTGTCTTACGTAGTGGAGGAGACACGCGATTATTTGGGAAAAAATGCGTTTTTTTTGTACAAATCATTATTTTTCCACTTTAATATTAATAAAATCGATGCGAATTTATATTGTGTAGTTTGTGTATGCAATATGTTTCAATATTCCATAATTAAAAAATCTCCATATACCATAAGAAATAAAATATCTTGAGGAGACACGAGATATGAAAAAAAAGTGGCAAAATCTACGGCCTGACCCATATATTTACAGTCTTGCAGTTATCAAATGTGTGAACTTTTTCAGGTCTTAATTTTCACAAATTGGCAGTCTTAATTTTGCCTACTTTTCTACTACTCCCAAGGTGGGGCATCACGCCTCAGACGTGGGGTACCGCACTTCCACATATTATTGAAAATTTACCAACTGCTTAATTAAAAAAGAGGCCGATGGGACATATGACTTTCGAAAAGACTATGGAAGGGCATGGCATGAAGAAGGTTGAGAAACAGTACCTACTATTCTAAATCCATAAAGGGGCAGCGGCCCTCTTTGACTTTTCCTCCTCTGCATAAGCCCACAGATAAGGTGATGGTATAGAAAAAATTATATAATAGAAATCATTGTGCCGACAAAGAACAAGGTATCCTTAGGTAAGTATATCCTTGAGTGCAAAAGGTAAGTGTTTGGGTAACATCCTGCATCCTGTAGAGAACCTTTAATGTCATCAACTCAGTGATGAGGTATGCCAAATATTTTGAACATCTTCACCTTCATTGGCATGGAGAGAACAATTTGAATATCACTTGTAGTTCATCCATTTGCATAAACACTCATGGAAAATGGCGTTGTGGCATGAATCAATAACAAATGATTTTTTTTTCTCAGTCGCGTCGCAAAGGGGTAGGTAGGCCTTTTCATTCTTCTACACAGCAAATATTCAATAAATTATTACAAAAAACCGCCTTAGTTATACCAGCAAACTACGACGAGTGCACAGCCTATAAAAAACTACAATTATTTAAATGATGCTCACCCTACTGGTTTCATTGAATCGATCGGAATCAGTGATATGTTATACCTAGATTTGCAATGTGAATCTCAAACATGTACCATCAATAAAATCTCGTTGCGGTCCTTGGTGCCGCAATTTTTAGTTTGAGAAAAAGCGACACACATATAAATTGTATGTAGATAACAAGAGATAGACAATATGAGAATGGGGATTATAACAGACGACAAAGGTACAGTAAATACAGGTTATAAGTTATTTAAGCGTTATTTTATTTTCTTGCCTTGCCAGTGATGTGACTTTTTGGGTGCAAAAACAAGTTTTAATTTTATTTCCGCGCATTATCAATTTTTGCGGTCATTTCATCGTTAATGATATTTCTATCTACCTCTCTCTTTTTATTTTGTTGGCTTTCACCCTTGAGGGTGTTCCTAGCCAGAAACTGCAAGTAAAAATTATTAGATCAGGAAAAAATACAAAAATTCAACATAAGTTTCATCAAATGGGCCTTGAGGAACAGGACAAGGAATTTGAAAATGTTTTTGTCTCTAGAACTCAAGAGCAAGGAAATATTTGTAGGTAGTGGAACCATGGTGGAACCCTGTAATCAAAGAGAATAAATTAATTGCCTGTAATGTGCCAGGTCATTAATCAAAGTTGGGTAGATGTTGTTGATCGGGCATTCGAAAAATATATGATCAAGATCCTCCTCCTCTTGGCAGTCGCACAGAGAACATAACTTTAAATCATAAATTATTCTGAAATGATGTTAATATTATTTTTAATGCGGGTTAAAGGAAAGAGACACCGTTTTTCTTAGAATCAATATATTTTGAGTCGTGCCCATGTCGTGCCGACTGCCGAGATCATAGATATATATACTACATAACTGGATGAATAACTCGCCGCGTATCGCGAGCCATTTACAATTTGGCGGCAAATTGTGCTGTTAGGCAAAAGTTTAAAAATGGCCGAATTTTCATAGTATGAAAGGCTATAAAAAATCCTCGCCTCGCAGAAACTGTTATTGTAATCATCGATTTCTTACACAAAAATTAATTATGAACAGTGTACCTACATGATGATACAGATGTCATATTTTTACAGTTGATAAATATTTCTGGAATCGACAATTAAATAAGGTGCCTCCTTTATAGCAAATATAACAAGAAATATTTTATTTCACTTTTAATATACCGTTAATTTTAAAAAAGACCAATTAAACTCAATTATGTGTATTAAAAAATGTAATTTCACTAAAATAGGACATAATAAATAAATATTATAGGAATTATCAGCATTTTCTGGGGTAATTTTATAACACCAGAAATTACATCTATTTACTACTATTATTACTTATTATATGTATATACGTATTTATGCCATTACCATCTTTTTCCCCTCTATATCAATTATTTGAACTTAAATAATATTATTACTACATTACACAACCCTAGAGTATTATTTTTACTTATTTTCTTTTACGATAGCATAATTATAACTACATACACGTATGTAGACTTATTTCATTATCACCATTTTATCTTCCTTCTCTCTATTCTTAGATAATTTCTTATTTATGTTTTAATTATTTCTATTCTTAGATAATTTCTGATTTATATCTTAATTTAAAAAAAAAACATGATTATGGCTGACCATGTTCATCCGAAACGTCGGAAATATATATCCCATCAGGGAATAATCCAAGTACACGGAGTAATCCGATACAAAATTTTATATAATAATTTTATATAACAAATATTATAGGAATCACGGGATTGTTAACACAGGAAACTGAGGTAAATACTTAAATAAAACAAGTTATTTGTAAATACTTTATCTGTATATTTTTGCCATGAAGCAAATACAATAATTTTTGAAGCATTAATAGATCTAATCACGAAATAATTAAAATACATTCAAATAACAAATAATATTGCAGCACATGAAACTATCATACTTAATACATCGGATTCAATTAAAATATAATCATAAAATATTAAACATTACTAAAAGTAATTAGTTATTAGTATACTTTTGTCTTATAGTAGTATTATTTTAAAGTCCCTTTACTCCATCGATTTGTGCAATTATAAGACGAACATGAAATAACCATTTTAGCGATTAGGAGAGTAAATTATAATTTAAAACGTCGAAAAATCCTTAAAGCGCACTTATAAACACGGAAACACGCACTTCTCTTTTGCCTAACAGAAACGTCAAACGCTAGAATTTTTTGGACCGCGCCAAGAACATGGACCTAAATAGAGTAATGGACAGACACTTTGGTAAACATTTTGTAGCTGCGCGGGGAGGGGAATGACGACCATTTTGTAAGAAATAAATTTTGTTCGGTGCGTCGCATTTGGGCTGCGTTCAGACAGTCACCGAGTGATCAGTCGACGACGCATATTTTGAAAGTACCTATACAATGCCAGTACGCATTCATAGTGTTCATGTACTGTATGTTACTATGTTTTCAAAATGTGTAACAAAATAAGAATTATAGTCTCAGAAAATATACTCGATTTCCGCGTAATTGTCATTTATAATTTCTGACGCTGATTCAGTGAATTCGTTTGGATAAATTTAGGATATAAACTTGTAACAAGTATTTGGGAAGTATACAAGCTCAGAAATTTAGATAATGGAATAATTTAAAAAAAAAGTATAAAGCAATTAGTTATAAACTAATCAAGTAGTTATTACTTTAACTGTTAATTTTAAAGATACCTATTAAAATAATTTATTCCTTCGTTAGAGACAAAAATATTTTTATCATTTAAAAGAAACACAAAAGTACTTGAATGCTACTATAAAAAGGCGCCAGTCAAATAATAATAAAAATATTAATTATTTAAATATATTCATAATTTACGTCTTTTACACGTCGGCGAATTTAAGAAATTATAACAAAAAGTAAATCAAAAAAAAAATTTTTTTTAAAAGTTATAAAAGCAATAAAAAAAATAATAAAAAGACGTAAAAAATAATGGCGCCATTACGATAACATTGGGTCATAAAACGCTCTAAGTTATTCACGATTATCCGGATTACATTCACCACTCACTGCAACTTCATGGTCGTTCAGGTCAAACGACGCCGAGTGACATTTATGCTCCCATGAACCAACCCTTGTATTTGTATGTTTAGTTGTTTTAAAAATGTTTCAAGTTTTTGCACATCAGTTGAATTTTTCATATCGGTTTTTGTTTTTATATCTAGAAGAATAGGAATCATCTTATGATTAACATGGTGATGTGCGCTATAAATGGTTGTGGTTATAAATCCAATCCAACTTTCGCAGGAAACAGGATTGTCATATTTTCGGTAAGTTGTTTTGTATTGTAGTTTTTATCTTAATATATTGCGATTTTAAAGTCGTTTATATTATAATTCGTATACTTATAAATGATCATAATAATGTTATAAACGTTCTATATAATTATCTGTCCTTATTCTCCTATATCTACACATGTAACTTGTTTTCCATTCTGTCATCTGACTACAAAGAACCTACAATCTGATGTTTGGTTTGTTTACCCGTTAGAATGAAATGTTTCATGCATACAAATCTGATCAGGTTAATGATATTATCGCATGTTTATAAACAAAATCATTTTTTGTAGTTTTCCAAAGGATCCAGAAAGGAGAAACTGGATATTATCCAATATTTGACACCAAGTAAACTATTATGCATCAGTGTATACAAGTACTTATATGGTATTTTTTTATGTTTCAGAGAAAGATCGCAGAATATTGTCTGCAATTGAGAGTACAACATCAGCAATTGAGAGTTCGGTGCCGGTAGCTGAATATTCAATACCTCCAGTTGACAATATAATACCAGCAGTTGACAGGATAGATGTGAGTTCGTACATCAATCCACCTATGCAACATGTCTTCAACCTACCATAGCATACATCCAGTCACTCAACAAGTTAGTGCTCTTCAGAGGGCTTTGAGTTTGTTGTATGTTAATTACAATGCATTTTGTTATCATTATAAATCACTCAGTTTCTCCTGTTTATTTTTATACATTCAATAAAACTATCAAAATTTGTTTTTATTTCCAGCTATAATTTCTGTACATTTTTTTATATTTTCCTTCAATTGTCATTCATTATCTCCATATTGTGTGTATATGAAAACAAAGTTTAAAAATAAATAATGATTTTGAAATGAAATACTCAATTTTATTAACTCATCCTATTCCCTATTTCATCATGTATATGAAAATATTAAGTTATGTGGCATTTTAATTATTTTAAGAAGTAAATATAATGTTTTCTGATACTGTGTGAATAATCTCCATACAGTGCCCATACAAATTTTAAATAAAGTGTTTCATACAAAATGGCCACCGTCGATTTCCCTTCCTCACTTTTTGGCTTCGCTGTCATTCATACAAATTACTATAAACGTTCCATCCCCTACCTATATACATCTATGGCCAAGAACATACAAAATCATAGAAGTTATTTATCCAGTTATGTAGTATATATATCTATGGCCGAGATATTTTAATCTTTGGTCTACAGCAAGGATCGCCAACCCGCGGCCCGTTGGGTGTCTACTTGTGGTCCTCAAAGCATAAACTTTTTGCAATAATAGTCGATGCAAATACCCGTTACTTTTTTGAAAGAGGTATTTTGAAAATATTCTTAAAGAAAACCGAAGAGTTTTGAAAAATTCCAAATTCCTATACCATTTTGAACATTTGACGACAGTGAGAATTTTTGAGGTGAAGTAACATTATTAAGGGTAATTTCACTTTTTTTTTTATTACTTAAATTTATAGATAAAGGCATAAGAAAAACATCTGTGCAATTATTATTTTTTTATGTTGCCTGGTTATCATTTTATAGGACTTCAAAGTTCCGGATTTTGAATTCCCGCCGAAACGTCAATTTGTGGACCCGCGTGTTGTGACGTCACACGATCTATACGTTTTGTCTTTGTATGACTTGCATGACAAATTTGTACGTCATAGTTAGCGTGAGGCCGTGAGGTCTGTTTTCCTGTTTGTTTATAAAGTAAAAGTTATCTTGTGCTTCGAAATATTTTTGAAAAATACACTGTGTTTATCATATAAATTATAAAAATGACAGAAAAAGGTTTTGTTAAGGCTCAATCAGATAATTTGCCAAAGGTGGACAGTATCACGACGTGCGCGTTCTTTGCAGAAAACATTGACTTCATAAGTTCGGAAATACGTGGAGTTAAAGCCTCAAGGTAAGAAATATTACGTTCATTTCGTAAATTGAAACTATTATTAGTTATTTGTTTACCGCAAATGGGTTCATATTTTTGTTTTTATCGATAATTTGTGAAATTCTTCACAACCTGCTGTCACCTCTACCAATCGACGAAATGATATAATACATATTACTAACGTGATAATTGTATTATTAATGATGAATCTACATTTACATACTCTGCATTTGACGATACAATAAATAATAAGTATAATCAGGCTTATTTTAATCTTTATTAACTTACCCAAAGTGTAATTCTTCAAACATAACCTCTATTCTAACAAACTTTACAAAGTTTTAGTGTATATACTTATCATGCATGATTTTTCTAGGTCCTCGAGGGAAAGTTATGGAGATAATGCCATTGGATATGTGCAAGTTAAACGAGATGGAGCTATTTGTACTGTCAAAGCCAGAATATCACCTGAACACAAAGTGCGGGCAAAGCCATATTCAGTCACTCTGGTCTGCGATGAAAAAGAAGCAATTGTTGAATCTTGCGTATGTGAAAACTGTCCAGCATCTCAAGGTTAGTATTACAATATTAACTTATTTTTATTATTTCCATTTAATGTCCTCCACTCGTTATCGAGAGATCAATACAATATTAACTTGGTGTGCATACATACAAGTGTATTGTGCTGTGTGGTATTTTTTTTTTACTAGTGTTTTTATTAATTTATTCTAATGATACACATTGTATTTTGTTACGTTTGTTTACAGGAGGCTGCAAGCATGCAGTAGCTTTTTTATCATGGGTGAATCGTCGCAGCGAGGAACCTCCAAAAACATCCATCCAATGCTATTGGAAACGTCCCAAAATGGCAGAGATTGGCTCCTCCGTCAAATTTATAAAATGCAGGGAACTAGGTGAAGGACCTCCTCCAGTTAGTGATAGATATAAAAGTAATGGAAGTTTTTTATCGGCTGTAGTCGCCGCAACGAAAGCTGCTGGGGTCAAGGACATATTATTGATGGAATATTTCAGGGATGATGAGCCGATTGACTACCTGAGCATCCATACATTGATGGAATCGTTCATCAACAATAACATAGGCACAACAGCTGAAGAGTTTTTCACATATTGTATTAGCGCAATGAGCGTGGAAGCATGTGAAGAAGCTTCCGACCTGACATTGGAACAGTGTGATTCCAATTTGTGGCACGAGTTGCGGTATGGACGTATCACTGCGTCCAGAATCCACGAAGCCGCTCACTGCCGCACTCTGGATGGGTCTTTGGTGGAGAATTTGTTAGGAGCAACAATTTGTGAGACAGAAGCTGTACAACGTGGACGTACACTGGAAGAAAAGGTTTTCACTAAATTAAAAAGTCAAAACCCTCGACTTAAAAGATGTGGGCTTATACTCTCTAACATTCATCCAATTTTCGGTGCTTCTCCTGATGGTATATGTGACGATTATGTCGTCGAAATAAAATGTCCAAGCACTGAAAAATGGATGGATAGGTATTTTGATGGAAATACGCCAAAAGCCAAGTTTTTGGCACAAATGCAACTTCAGATGCATTTCACAAAGAAAAAGAAAGCTCTGTTCTGCGTTGCAAAACCAGATTTTGATTCGAGTTTTGAAACTCTGGAATGTTTTGTGGATTATGATGAGAAAGCAGGTGAGTTTTGGAAGAAAACAATATTTTGTAAATTATTCCAATAAGTATTTTATATTTTGTTTAACCCATGTTTTCATATATAGGTATATTATATTAAATAGATTGTTATAGTGTTGAGAAGCTATATAAAAGTTAAACATTCTTAATTTATTAATTAATCTTTGTGATGCTATTGTAATTGATAATTTTATTTGAAAGTGGGGTTTTCAAAAATGGTTGACTAACCCTTTATACAAAATGCTGATGATATTGTAAATTGTTATATTGAATATGTTTATTTATTTAATACATTTATACAAATTGCATTTAAAATCCCGGTCTTTTTTGAAATTTTTAACGAGTAAATTTGTAACAGCCATGTGTTCGTTAAAATCCCACAAGACATTTTATATCTTATTCAGCAATGAAACTCGCCACCCATTCTGAATTGTTATAGAAGCAAAGAAAATGTTGTGTGTTTATTTTATGTGCACACAACATTTGCCGGTTACCCCTTGATTGGGATACTCCGTGATGGTATATTAGATTTAAAGGAACATTAGCAATCGAACATCCACAATCTAATATGAGAATAGTAGTTAGAATAAATTAAATGTATGTAAATGTCCATAGCAACAATGTACAAACTTTATAATTACAAAATAAATGAATAAAAAAGTAAATAAAAATGGATATACATTTGTACCACTCCAATAATTTTTTTACATATCTTTCTTCATTGCAAGATAAATATTATGAGTATGTTACACGAATAGTATAATATTAAATAAAAGGGCAGGTTCAGAATGTCATCGAGCCATCGCCGAGTGACATTAGGGTGAGTTTCCTTAGGATGAGTTCAATATAAAACTGGAAGACCAATATTAGTTTTCGAAGTATAATGCTTTTTCTAACGTAATCCATCTAATGTGAACTCGCTCTAATGTCATTGTGGTTTCATGTCATATCTTATAGATTATGTAGTTGAATGCTTATAAATTTTGTATTACCTACTAAAGAAACTATATTATAAAAAATATGTATGAATATTATATAAAATTGATAATATTTTGAATATGATTTAGGTGTCCAATTAAAATCAAAGTATAAAAACTGAATGGAAGAGCCTGGTTGCCTCCCTGTGCTCTCTCATGGAGCGTTCAGGGCGAAATGGAATGGAATTATAAAAACACAATTGAATTACTTTATAAGCTTCAATAAATATATATCTGTAATAAAAGATTATCAAACTTTAATGAGCAGTTTTTGTAAATTTGTCAACCCACATGCAATGACAACTATGTCATCTATCCAAGGAACCAAGTTATGATCTATCGTCGAATGCATAGTCAGCATATTGAACTCACGTATTCTGCTTATAACTCGCTCTACATGAATACGCAAAGCTGCAATTCTTTTTGCTTCCATTATTTCCCCCCGACTTAGTGCATTATCCTTGAAAACGCTTGGAGGGCGTACAAGATAACCACCTCTGCTTTCTAAATCATGAGCAATGTTCTTAAAGCCCCGATCAGCCATGACCCATGTTCCTCTTTGGATATGATCAAAGTATCCGCAGTCCTCTGCAATCACTGTGTCTGTAGCACGTCCACCATAACCACAGGAAATAAAATTAATAAGTCCGTTTGGAGTACAAGACACCATATATTTTAACGTATTGCATGCTTTGTAGTCCGACCATGTTAATGACTGATGCATTGCATTTGTAGGTTTTTCTACCTGAATTTCAAAGCAGTCAATAATTGATTTAATATTTTTGTATCGTGCTCTAAAAGCACTTGGCAATCTAGCCTTGATGCATTTGTCAGATGGCCATATAATTAATTCTTTAAGACAATTCGACAAAATAGGAATAGTTTTCGTAAAAATTCGACAAATTGTCGAGTCTGACATACCAAAATGTGCCCCTAGCACCTTATATGAAAAATCTAACCTAATTTTTTTTAAACTGATCATTACATCAGTGATAGGAGCTTGGGCATTGTCCTGCAAAATACCGAGTACATGGTACATATCTTTAGGTATACCCAAATAAAGTTGAGGTTGACGTTCCACCAGCAAAATGTAGCCTTTCCTCATATGTTGGTTAAGGTCAAACATTTCACCTACAAATTCTGAGTCATCACATTGTAAATAATCTTGATCAGATTCTTCAGAAGATTTCTCAGAAGGAACAGGTGAATACATGGCGATATCGGGAACAACAGAAATAGACTCGGGTTGGAGTGCCTTAATAGGCGAGCAGCTACTTGTAGTTGTTCTGCGATCAGTACAAGTTGCCTTGCTTCTAAATTTCGGAACCAACTTTACCTGCACTGCTTTATCATACGAGGTGCAAGGCTGTGGCTCCTGCCCAGATGTTATGGTTGGTTGTGGTTGCTCCTCGGTGATAACATTGGGGGATTGGGGTTGTTGCATGCCTTCAGTAGGTTGCTCCAATGCTGCAGCAGTGACAACGTTGGAGGATTGGGGTTGTCGCATGCCTTCCGTAGGTTGCTCCAATGCTGCAGCAACTAACTGGATCCGTCTCCTCTTTTCGCCAGTTTCCCTTGTTACTGGCTTCTTGGTTCTCTGGCAATCAAATTTATGAGGGATGACATCTTTTTTCAAAAACATCTTCCCTCCCATCATCTTGAACTTCATGTAATTCTCTAAGTCTTCCTCAAGCTATAAAAACAGAAATAATCTAAAATTCGGCTATGAAACAACATGTTAATGGTTTTGGTACGTAAATATTACAACCTAGAAATACTTGAGCCTTAGTGAAATTATTTGTTAAAATCTTAATATGGGTTTGTATATATTAATATGAAATATAAGGACTTACGTTAAAATGGTCCTCGCAAATACTACGTGTTGACTTTGATGATAACAGATCCTTTCGTTTCATCACATGGCACCATTTTTTTTAAAACAACGGGGTCCGATGGCACTCGAAGAAACAACTTATTAGGTGTTGAAAATGTAGTGTTTGTACACAATTTCACAACACAGTATTTGTATGGTTTCCTCGACGACATTTTAATATAATACTTTCGAAGAAATACTATTAAATACACTGAAAACACGACTCTTAAACGCTCGGCGAACAGAACTGTTTTGTAAACAAAGTATGGAAATGGTATGGAATGATGTATGGGTCCATAGATAAATGCAAACACGCGCGAAATCATCAGATCCCGTGACGTCACAAATGCATTAGCCAATGGTATTGCGTTTCGCAAGTGTCATATTTTATTTTTAGAAATTATGAATGAAAAGTTAAATATTATGAGTTTTAATTAATATATTTGGAATACTTGACCTTCAATTTACCTAATTAGAACAATTTTAACTATATTTCTCACTAGTGCAATTACCCTTGTGGCCCGGTAGGAAATCTCATCTCTAAAATTTGGCCCGGCTGCTAAAAAGGTTGGCCACCCATGGTCTACACGAAACAAATTGTCAAAACTGGCAAAAGTTTGACAAGGGAAGAAATAATAAGTGTGTTTGGTATTAAATTGGAGTTAAAAAATGAGTTGGTGAATAATAAATAATGAAGTTTAATCCATCACAACTGTATTCACAGTTAATTTTGTGAATAACGTCAAAATAAATTTGTTGCCAAATTTAATTTAGTTACAATATGGCAGAATCGACTGATGAGTTGGGAGATCCAGATACGAATTTAGTTAAAAATTTAAATCGATCTGTGTTTATAGGTATTTTTAATATTCAGTAAACATTTACATGGTTTATTTAATTCATATCCCTCAAAATATATATTTCCTTGCAGTTAACCTCCAATTTTCACTATCTATCTTAATATAATTATTTTTTACTAATGTAAAATATATTTAAAAAAAACTAATGTAATTTCAAGTTTGTCATAATATGTTTTGTTGCAGTTGGAAAGCAAGTACAAAGAAAATCTATAAGAACCATCGTAGAAAGTATCAAACTTAGCCCTAATCGTGAAGGGGCTCTAGCTGCCATAGACAAGTTGACTGAAAACGATTTAATGGGTATTTTGAACTTAGTGTATCACAAAAACTCTGCATCACATTTCAACAAAAGTAAACACGCTCTTCTGGATGCCTCCATTACATTGGTTTTTATCAGGACGCTAATGAAGAAGTGGGATGGCTTCAATTCTAAATCTTCACAAAAAGTAATTACTGATCAGTTGCTGAAATATTTAAAGTACAATTTAAATATTTTATTTTGTAAAAAAGACAAAGTTCTAAATGATCTAATGACAAATGATCCAAATGTAAATCTCATCAAAGAATACGAAGAAGGTGAAGATTCATTTAATGTAACAAAAGTGGAGGATGAAGAGGACAAAGATAATGAATATGATAAGTGTGAAGAGGTTCAAGTGGAATGTACCTACAGCCAATTGAAGACTCTCTTTGTTATGGATTCTACAGATGAGGATACAACCATTCTAAATGACTGTGAAGAGATCAAGCTTCCTAATCAACTCTATTTTCAATTGTCAGAATTCTCTTTTGTAAATATATTCAACTGGTCATTTGTGAGTGTCACTTTAAATACTCCACAATACAAGGTGTTATATAGAAATAGTCATTTATTTGATTACAAACTCGTTAAGTTTCATAAGGATTATAAACACAAAGTTTCAATTGATGCTAATAAAAAGTTATTAGATGTCAAAGGTGAAGTTGGAGGACAAACCATTATAACAAGAGAACTGCGTGAATATCTTTACGAAATTGGCAGACCGGAGACATCAGAGCAAAAGGCAATTGTTTGTTTATCACATGTTCTCGCAAAATGTGGATCAGTACTCAAATCTCTCATGGAATATACAATACTTACTAAGCAAATGTATGTTAGATATTTGGGACAACTTAAAAAGAATAAAAGTGGTGGCCCTGTTATTCAATGTGATAAACAAAAATATGTTAATGGAGATTGTGCATTGAATATAAGACTTCAAGAAGTAATACAACCAACTGTTAAAGTATGCATCATAAAACAAAATCTCCCAGACAGAACTATAAACAAAATATCCCTAGCACTTCATTGTACTTTGTGTAAAGTGAGCTTCAGTGACGGAAATGCCGAGGAGAATATGAAAAGACATTTGATCATAGAACATGGTCAGGAACCTGATTGGTTTTGTGTGGAATGTGACGAAAGTTTCTCTATGAAAAAAATAACAATAAAAAGATGGCAACATCCATGCTTGGGTCATCGACATGTGATCACCATGAAACCAGCAGAGCCTCCTCAGGTTCAAACGGAAGAGAAAGTTATTTAATATCATATTTTACACAACTCTCTAAATTGTCTGGGTTAGGTGAGTTTCATTCAGTGATGATATATACCGCCCGACCTAAATGCTTATAAATAAGTTGCGATGGTTTGGACATGTGGAGCGAATGGATGACGTAAGAATGATGAAGAGGGTGTATTTATCTAAAAGAGAAGTTGTGACAAAAAGCGCAGACGTCCAAGAACTATGTGGCTTGACTACGTGGATCAAATTCTCAAGGACGGTCACATGTTAAGTAAAAGAAATCGGCGTGCATGTATGAGAAACTGGATGAATTTAGAGGAAGCGAAAGAAGTGTTTAAGGATAGATCAACATGGCGTTCCATTCTCTCTGCCTACCCCCACCTGGAACACGGCGTGAGGGTATAGTATAGTACAGGTGAACACAGCTCTTTATCTCCTGAGTGTGGCTCTTCTATGGAATCAGAATTAGACCCAACTAGCCTACTTACACTGTAGAAAATTAAGCTCCCAAATAGAAATTTCATATGTTCTGTGGAATCCCCGATAAAAAAAATAATATTTTACACTCTTTTCAGTGAGTTTCATCAACCATCTAAAAAATAGGTAATCTTCATTCAGTGATGATATATACCACCCGACCTAAATGCTTTATTTTTTACTGGCTCGGAGAAGACAATTTGCATGTTTTTTTTACATACAATTGAAGGGCTCGGAACAGTAGGATGACAAGCCACAAAACATAGATTTTACAGGGGAGCAAAATTAAGATTTCAAATAACTCTATAAATATTGTTTTGAGTTATTTTTCACTTTTGTCACAAAAAGTTAAAAGTAAAATATATTTTATATCTTAATTAATTACCATAAATAGAAAAATATAATCAATTTTAATAAATTTAAGCATTTATTTCCACACTCGCAAATTTTTGTGGCTTGTCATGTTACTGTCCATAAGAGTTAAAAATATTTTTGACATAAAAAACACAATACTGTTCTCAAACTTTAATTTTATTGTATTAATATTTTTTATAACAAAATAGGCATAAAAATAAATGGCAGATAAAAATTAAAAAAAAATCATTTTAAATGAGAAGCCGAAGAATGGAAAAGAAGACCTTACAATAATTCACTTCCATTTTCAAAATGATTTTCTTGGTCGTCTTGTTCCAGATTATTGTAATAGTTATGATAGATGGGTGGGATATAAGGCAATAAAGATTTTACGTCATGTAATTTCTTTCTGTTGATTTTCAAAGGTCCACTATATTTAGCACTTAAGTTAGAAAAAGTAATATCAAAAGGCCGACCAATTTTGCTCGATTGTACTTCTTTATATTCTTCGCTCACTGCATGTTTTACAAAGAAGCTCGTCGGGTTACTTGAACAAAACCTAAATGCAATTGCTGATGCAAAATTTACAGGTAATCCGCACTTTGTATTTTTTGCATTATTGATATTTTGTAGAAAAAGGTTTACATTTAGTATGTCTTCTCGAGTCATGGTATAGCATGCAAAAGGGTTTTTTTTGTTACATTTTTTAATAATGTCTAGCCACATGCTAGGATGATAAACAAGTTCAGTTTTTTTTTGGTATTTTTCTATCTGAGCAAAATCGCGATCAGATGGTAAATATGTGTGGCCAGAAATTAAAAAGTAGTGTGTGATTTCTTCAAATTTTTTCTCTCTCACAAATTGTTGCAACATGGCCATTACTGTCCAGTTCTTATTCTGGCCCAGGCAATTGTCAGTAAATATTATGAGTTTCGTATAATGGATCTCCAAATTACACAAAAACTTTATAAGAGCACTACATATTTCATCGTTTCCTCGTTTCCCTGTTTCTTCTCCCCAGACAAACATGTAGCCTTTATTGTGTGTACAATCATGTATACCCACATTATACATCCAAATTTTTCTACGAGGATTTCTTTCATGGCATTAGCGCGTATTTGGTGGAATTTCAAATTATTCTCGATTGCAATGGCTTCATTTTCTTTATTTTCAAGTCTCAGTGCTTGTATTTTTATACCTGACTCATCGCATACTCTGCATGTATCTGATTTTGGTAACATGAATCCTACATTGTATTCTGAGCAGAATATCCTTCTGTAAGCGTCTTCTGTAACAGGGTGTTCAATTGCATTGACCTCACACCAGGGTAAATAATATCCAGTGTAGAGTTGTGTTATTGATATGTTACATCCAAGAAATAATTTGTGTTCGTTGACTGCTCTGCTGTAATGACTCTGATATTTTGGTATGCCATTTATGTGATTTCTAACTGTCTGCAATCTTTCTTCACTTATTTTGTTAGGCCTGTTACCATGTTTTCCCCTTTTGTCCGTAGTAGGCGTGGTTTGTCCTTGTGCAACGTTAGAAACAATGCGATCAACTCTGCCCCGTAAATTTTGTAAGCCATGTATGTTAAGAAACTCAACTTTGCAAATTTTAACATCGCTTCCATCTACTTTTACCGAATATATAGTTGAAAATTTTCGCGATGAAACTTCTTTTTTAGTTTTTTTGGGATACGATCTTTTTTTATTTTTTATTTGAATGCATTCAAATAAATACGCATTCTGAGAATTAAAACAGCCAAGATCCCAAAATTTATGAAAAATTTCAGCCTCCTTTCCATTCAATTTGGTCCTGCATTTTTCTTTACAGGAACATGGGGGGCCTAAAACACGTCCACTTACGTCTTTCTTAGAATATTCACTGAAGTATGCTCTTCCTTCATTTCTCCTCCTTTTTCTTTTATTTCTATGAAGATTTTCAGTGTTTTTGTTTCTCCATCTTTTACACGCCTTTTTTTCTGGACTGGTCTCATTTGATCGAGAAACTTGTGAGTATATTGTTGAATTGCACCTAAAAATAAGTAAAAAAAATACTAATAAAAAAAATCCATTAATCGAATCAGGGAACTAACAGTTTGAAAATAACTGGTTGATATTGGTTATAAAGGTTTAATAATAAATTTTGTAGCAAGAATGTGACATGCCACAGTTTTTTTAAACATGTAAAATCACAAAATATAATGTAAAAACATTACAAATAATCGATCTATGAAGACAAATTTGTTAATTCCCAAATAATGCTGAACAATATCTTGCAGTTCATTTCATTCATTCATCGCCCTCAACGCTCCTCTCGGGAGCACAGGGCAGAAACCAGCCTCCTCCATTCAGAGCGTCTCTGTGCCAATTGCGTCACCTCTTTCCACGACATTCCTTGCGCTCTGATATCGTTGTCATAGGAACGGTGTATTGTGAAAGAGGGACGCCCGGGCCGACGGAACCCCTGCGGACGGAAAAACAGTGCTCTTTTTGGCCAACTATCATTAGGCATTCTCAAAACATGTCCCAGCCAGGACCATCGTCTCTCCTGTATTACGGAGATTACAGGTCTCTGCTGGTTGCGCCGGCGCACAGCATCATTTGTAACATGTTCATACCATTTGACATCCAAAATCCTTCTAAGACACCCGTTTTCAAAGCTTAGTATCTTCCGCTCCTGAGCCTTGGTTAAGTGCCAAGACTCACAGCCATATAGAAGGATTGGGATGATGCACGCATTGAACAAGCGACATTTTGTCCTGATGCTGAGTCCAGACGCCTTCCAAACTTTGTTCATGTTATTGAAAGCCCCACTAGCTGCCCCTATGCGGATTGGTAATTCCGACCGGAGATCACCCTCTGGCGTTATGGTTGCTCCCAGGTACCTGAATTTGCTAACCTGAGATATTGGGGAATTACCAACCATTAGTGGGGTGTGAGTACTCGTGCATGTACTATTACATATGTACTCCGTTTTACCAGCGTTGATACGAAGGCCAAGGCGCAAGGAATTTTCATAAAGAGCATTAGCGTTGCACTGTAATCCGTCCACAGATGTATCAAAAAGGGCTAGATCATCCGCATATTCAAGATCGTGCAGCACTCCCACAGACATCTCACTGTTTTCACGCTGTGATAAAGGCACACCGCCAGGGCCCAGAATAGATTTTCTGAGCAGGTAGTCCATAATTATGGCAAAGATAAAAGGTGCCAATACACAGCCCTGCCGGACTCCAGTGGTGATCCTGAAGGTGTCAGTTGGACCACTTGATGTTCTGACAGAACATTCGGAGTCCATATGCAGGGCTTTGATCATGGTTACCACCTTGGGCGGGATGCCATACGCGACCAGTATTTTCCATATGGTTGGTCTGTGGGGGCTGTCAAAAGCTTTTTCGTAGTCAATGAAGCAACATGCAAGCGGTGAGTTGAACTCTTGCGACTGTTGAAGTACGCATCTGGCACAGAAAATTGCGTCCGAACAGGACTTGCCAGGCACAAACCCGCATTGTTGCTTTCTCAGAGATGCCAACACTGGTTTTTGAATGCGACTCAATATGATTTGTGAGAGAACTTTACCGGGCACACTAAGTAGTGTGATGCCACGGTAGTTTCCGCATTCCAGTGGGTTTCCCTTCTTGAAAAGTGTCACGATGGATCCATTTCTCCAATCTTTCGGGCAGAGCTCCTCATTCCACACCTTGTTAAAGAGATGGTACAGTGGGTGGATAAGCGCATTCATGCCATACTTAAGGAGCTCTGCGTGGATTCCATCCTCACCTGGGGCCTTGTTGTTTTTTAGCCTTTTTACAGCTGCCTCAATCTCCTCATGTGTTGGGGGGGTTTCGGCTATCCCAGATACCTGTGGGATATCTAGGTCGCCATCCTCATTGCCAACATCAAAAGGTGAGGAGGGGTCCGGTCGGTTTAGAATGAACTCAAAGTGTTCTCTCCATCTTCCTCTTACTAAGTCAGGGACAGAGATCAAGTTTCCACTGCTATCATTAATTGAGTCAGCAGTCTTATTCTGACCTCTTCCTCCCAACATGCGGGTAATTTCAAAGAGAGTCTTCGAGTCATTCCTGGCCGAGGCAGTTTGTGCAAGCTGTATTTTGGCTTCGACATCACGTCGTCTGTCTTTGCGCACAGAGTGCTTTACCAGGCGGTCTAGCTCTCTGTACGAATTTCTTAGGCCCTCCAGTTTCGTAGGGGACTTTTCAGCATCTCTGAGTATCTTGACTTTTTGGCGATCTTGAATATATCCCCAGGACTCCATAGACATCCATGGTGGTTTGTTCCTCTCTTTGAACCCAATGGACGCAACCGCTGCAGCCTTCACTACTCTCTGGAACTCCTCCCAGGCCGACTCTACTGAGTCAGTATCGGAAAGATACCGAGAGAGTTCAAATCCTTGGTGCAGCTCAGCCTCATACTTCATGCGAGACCGAATATTCCCCAACCCACAGACGTCAAACACTCGCGGTGTAGCTGGTCTTGCAAATCTATTGAACCTTAGCTTCATGGCTCCGACAAGGAGCTCATGATCCGTTTTCAGGTCCGCTCCACGAAATGTCCTGACATCCTGTAGATCAGAGCCGTCTCGGGCCTTAACCAAAAGATGGTCAATTTGGTTTCTGGTACGTCCATCAGGTGAGGTCCACGTGTATTTGTAGATATCCTTGTGAGGAAACAGTGTTCCTCCAATAAGGAGTCCTTGGAGTGTTGTATACTCTATAAGACGGGAGCCGTTGTCATTTAGCACTCCCATGCCATGCCCCCGCATTACGCCAGGACCGTTTAGTGGGTCGTTGCCTACTTTGGCATTAAAATCGCCCATCACAACGATCCTATGCCTTTTAGGAATTTTGGATGTGACGGCTGCCAGACAGTCATAAAAACTGTCCTTGACCGTCCCCTCCGCATCCTCTGTGGGGGCATAACACAAAAGTACCGTCAACGGGTCACCCGTTGCCCTAAACGAGGCGCGTAGTAGCCTGTCGGAGATGCGTCCCCAATCAAGTAGCGAGCCGGCGGCCCGTTTGCTCATTAGCAAGGCGACACCATGCTTGTGTTTTGTCTTGTGGCCAGAGTGAATCATGGAATAGTTCCCCGCCTCACTCCTACCACAATCCAAAAGACGTGCCTCAGACACACCTAGCAGGTCTAACCCATAGTCACTCGCTATCTTGGCGGCAACCAACTCCTTGTCATGCCTCAGCGTCCTCGCATTGTACGTTCCGATTTTCAATTTCCTTATTCGGTCCAAGATCTTACGGTCAGGGGGGCTACATGTAAATGGACCCCTCCCCTGTAGAGGTCCAAGTGTCCGAAGCTTTATCCTGTTTCTGTTTGCAGTTGGTCACTTTAAGTATGTTGGGAGACAAGCCCAACGATACCGAGGCCCGGGAAAGGACGGCTCCATCCTACCTGATTGTTGTAATTCTCTGTGGAGGCTCAAGACTGAACTGCCTTGAAACCATTGAGAGATTACTTTTTAATCTAGGCCAATGTTTGAATGTGCAATGTCATTGAAATAACATGAACATTTGAAAAACAAAGCCCATATCTTATCTTGCAGTAAGTACTGTTAAACAGCAGAAATAATAATTAAATGCCTTTTTTTTTGCCACAGTGATTGACATCAAAATTTGGCGGCAAAAGTATGACAAGCCACAAATTAATAAATTTTGACTTACCTCATCTAGATCCGAGGATTCATCGCTTGATGGCACATAATCGTCATCTTTTGAGCTATCGTCAAAAGATGATTCGGAAGAATCATTCAAAATATTTGTAATTTCACTTTCATTTAAAACTATTTGGCGCAACAGCGACCACCTTTGTCGACCATCTTTGACAATGGCTTGTCACGTTATTGGCAAAAAAAATACTAAAAAATCTCTGAGCAATAGAATGTTTTCAAGAACAGTGTTACCAACATGAAGATATTTAATATTTTGACATAGTTTATGGGTAGTCCATAGGCAAATGCGAATAATCTCATCCATAACTCATTTTGGTAAAAATTGTGGCTTATCATCCTACTGCTCCAAGCCCTTCAATTGTTCTAATGTTAATGCAGTTGATCTACTGGTCATCCCACTTGTTGGGGATATTGTGAGAGTATAGTAGAGACATTATTATTATAACTGATAATTCTGCGAGTACAAAAGTTTTGCTTGGAATATCGGATAAATAGAAGTCCCCCGACTTCTGAGATATCCGAGCATAGAAGGGAGTCTTCAATACATTATTGATAATGTATTAATTTATTTCTCAAAAAAAAAAAAACAAATATTTTGCGAATGAAAAGTATTTGTCATTACCATGTGTTGGACTTTTTTTCAAATATTTTGATAAACAAATTAATGTTTTACTAAATCACTCAGTGATTGACAACTGTTCTTTCCCTGTGTTTCTAAGAGGAATATTAAAGGGTTGGAGCAAGTATTATGTGCTGTATTTTCAAGGAAGTTGTATGTATACATATCATTTGGCTAATTACATAACTGAACAACTCTAAATTATAATATTCCAAGATACAATCACTAAACTCACATTCAAATAAGTCATCTCGCCCAAAATGTAATGTCAGATTTTACAAAAATATTTTTACATATATAGTCATAAAGTTTTGTAATACCTGTACTGTTTGCTCCCTCGAAGATCACTGGCTCTGGCTCACACCAAACAGCAACTGGCTTGCTATTGCACAATACTCCAGTTCTTATACTGTTCTGTGTCAGAGACAATGTACCTGTCAAATTACATTGACAGTCCCACACACCACAGATGTACAATCTGTGGATATTTTACCAAAGTGCATACACTACAATACCTATATCATTTGTTTCATAATTTCATCATTTTAATCTAAACATTACAATGCAAAAAAAAAATATTTGTTATTATAAATAATTAAAGTATGCATTTTGATCTCTTTATTTAGCTCTCCTGTCAAATGACAATTTTGCAGAATCAAAATTTCATTTTGGACATGACAATGTGCTTATAGCATGAAAAATGTTACATTGCAACTAAGTACATAAGATATACTAGATCGGTAATCCAAAAAAAAAATCGATCATGCGGCCAATCAAATTTCGCATCCAGTTTTAAACTGACGTTAGTTGTAAGAAAATGAAAATACATTGCTAATGCTTGAAGGTCATCGATGTTGGAACACAAAAATTCCGAAAAAATGTACCGCGCTGCAATTCTAGTATGTGTATGCATTGCAAGAATTGTTTGTTTATGGAATCGAAAGAATGTCACATTTCTACATAATTTCATGAGAACCAATCAAAATTATTATGCAAATTTAGTAGATTTGGAAGTTTTTTATTGTACAAATTAAATTGTTGATATTACAGTAGTGTCTTTTATGCACTTGCAATGATGAATTGGATACCAATCATGAGAAATAAAACTATTTTTCATGTTTTCATACTCATGTATTGATACAATTCAAGTATCAGAAGCAAATACCAAACATAAATACCATATAAATAATAGCCTTGACCAATTACTGATTATCTTGTAAAAGGCAGGTTTTCAATTCATAAAGCATCATCGTTTAAGACAATTAACATCTACAATTCAGCAATATGGCATGCCACTCATCCTTGATGTCCTATTTTTTGTTGGTGCGAAAAGAATGGTCTGCATGTTTGTTGCTTGAAGTTAGTCTGCTGGCTACCCCACTGGACAAATAGGACTTTAAGGATGAGTGGCATGCCACATGTGGTATGGTTGTAGTAAATAATACTACTGTAAAATAATTGCAACCTGAACATTTTCTTAAAACAAACAGCTATATTCACAATTAAATAGAACTTACCAGGCAAGTCTAAAGTAAACCCCAATTAAATGAGAAACCTTATGCAATCATTTTTCAGTAGTCCACCTACTCAATAGAATACCAAAAATTCTAATTTTGACCTTTGTAAGAAATTATTTTAGTCAGGCATAAAATTGAAACAATGCCATCTCTATTTATTTTACTTATTTATTTATTCTTTACTGTACATTGACTACAATTGTTTTTATAAAAGAGTACATTCGTATTAAATACAGAGGAAAAGTTTTTCGCAAAGGCATAATTTCTCCCAACTAACGAATAGGAACAACCTTTGAAATCAAATTAGAAAAACTTATTTATATGATTTTAGATGACTATGTATTAACTGTTATATTTTGTACAAAATTGTTAAATTGTTTTGTCGAAATTGTTACATAGTAAATGCCGAAAATATAAACAAAGAAGAAAAACTTTAGCAACTAATAAAAATAAATGAAAAAAAGACTTGAAATATGAATACATATATGTATAAACAAAAATATTTTTTTTTTAATAAACAGATGAGAGACAATAAAAGCGGTTGTACACATCTACCTGTAGATATAAAAAAGAGAAAGAAGGATGGTTTAGGAATTCGGGTACAGAGACTCACATTAAGGGTTGCACCCTCCCTCACCCATGAATGTTACAGGAATGGCAGTTCCTATGTCATCCCGGGTACAGAGACTGCATCTGGAGATAACATGTTCTCTTTTTGAGTACCTACATTTGAACGAAATAACATTTTGTGTAGTTTGAAGGCCACATGGGAGGCGAATAAGATTTAATCAGGAATAGCAGCTATTCCGTGTTTGTGAGTACAACTGTATAATAGACTCTCGTTTTTTATGTAGCAAAAAGTTTTATACGACTTTTTAGAATGTGTAAGTTAAACATTGTTAAGATTTTGAAAATATTATATTATTTATTTAGGAATCATATGTACTGCAATGCATATTTAATGTGTTTTTAGTTGTGATGATATAATAAATTAAATTTACAGTATTCTTTTTTCCTCAATTCGAAGACTGCCCACATTTTTTTGTGAAGTCCGTTTCGGTATCCGGTCCTCAGGTGTCTTCCCGTGGACCTAATTCCCGAAAGGAATTCTCAACTTACTGCTACACACATTTTCCTTTACACTTATTTGACGTAGTATTCACACATCGTCGGCTTAATTCTAATACACCTTAAGTCAGTTATATCTAACTTAACAGGAAGAACAAAAAACTTCATTTTTTTTAAATCATCGTTTGGATTGAATTGGTTATTTGTGACCCAGTTTATACTTCCACTCGAAACATCTTATAAAAGTAAACAAAACATGAATCCATCATAAGTTTGAAATTGAAAAAATGACGTTATGGTATATAAGAACTAAGCCGACGACATGTGTTTCCTGATATTGCATTATAGTGTAGTTCATAATGTATTTCAATACTATTTAATCTTTTTAGCATTTCAGTGAAGAGTGCAATCTTCAATTTGATGTTTTGTTTGACTGTTAGTTGCAGGACATGCCTGTTCAACAAGTTTGTTGGTAGGTAAATTCTAATGTTAACAGCATGACAAAATAAAAAAAATAACACAATAGCTAATCAGTCGCCAGCGGCTTGCCTTCCATACAAACATAATATGCAATGCATGCCCTACAATAAATTATAAAAATTGTATAATATAATTTTATTAAAATTTATACTGCTATACGTACTTTTTTATCATTTTAATAATTATTTATATATTATCCTCCTTTACACGAGACTTGTCTCTAAAAGGAGGATGTTTTGATTTAAGTTTTAATGAAATAGTCTATATATTATTATGACTATATTGTTTGTTGTGTTCATTGTATATTCACTTGTATGGGAGACACGCAGCTGCCAGCCGCATATAACATGCGACAGCTATTTACACCGCCCACCACCATTTAATTTATTCATAATTTTTAAATCAAGAACATTTAGACAGTGAGTAATAAGCTCGTTACTGTGCATCAAATGACATATTATTTAATTATAAATAATACCTAATTTAATTTTGCTATAAATAAAACAATATTATTGTTTAATTCTAGATTTTTATTTTAAGAACAAAATTAAAGTATACCTACATAAAGATTAGAAGTTTACAAAATTGTGACCAACGTAAATTAACCTACATCTTAAGCCTACCTGTCTTATCAATCTATTGACTTAATCACTAATATAAACATGAAAAGTAATAGTAAAAACATTTTTACCCAACTGAGCATCAGTGGTCTCAGGGGTTGGTTATATCATTTGGGTTAAAAATACTCTCAAGACCATGGTTAAAAAGCCCAGAAGAAAAAAATATTTCTACTGTTAACACCAGAAGTTGTGAAAGCCTATGATAATACATAAAAAAAAAACAATTCTTTTGGTAGAATTGTTACAGTAGCTTCCTTATTTTTAATGTTAAAATGTAACAGCCAAAGAGTTAAAATAATTAAGTGTGATAATAAACAAAAGAAATATAAAAATGATAATTGATGAAGAATTGGTATCTTGTTCAGGCACTTGTAGTAGTCACAGTGCCAGAGTTAGAAGTTGTGTCTGAAGTCTTTCCCTTCTTCTTAACTTTCTCTTTGATATAAGAACAGGAATGTGTCCATCTATTTGAACACAATACTTTCATAGGAAATTGTGACTTACATTTCACACAGTACCAATTAGGTTCATCTCCGTGCTCTTCGAAAATGTGATTTTCTATTTCATACTTGGCCATCTGTCCAGATCTTTCATAATGACACAGCATACATTTGAACATTATATATCTGTTCATTACCATAGATATGTAATCGGAAGAAATGTCAAATTTATTTTTTCCATTCTCGTCTATGCTATATGGAACGTTGAATTTTGAAAGATTAAATTTGATGCAAGGATAAATGGTTTCCTGTAGTCTGAGATTCAACGAGTTTTCTTCAATTGCAGTTTGGCTAGAAAAATCAATAGCCATTTCAGGCTTATCTTCCGCCTTCTGTCCTAAATATCGGATATAAGGATATTTACAAATATAAGAATAATAATCTGTGTTTAATTCAATCTCATGAGTACATTTCTTGGCTTCATGTGTTAGTTCTGTTAAAAAGCTTAATAAATCCATTTTTTTAGTCACACTGTAACATTTTGTTGTTCTAATTGCAGACTTGAATTGTAAGAAAAAGTCTAAAATAAATGAAGATGGAAAACTTTCAGAAGCAGAGGGTGTCTTTGATGATCTAGAGTATTTGAGTCTGGTATCTAATTGTTTCACTTTCGGAACATATTCGGGCGTAAGTCTGACAAATTTATATTCTGACCTGTGCATGTTCTGACGTGAAATAAAGAAACTGGGGCAAGCTATTTTTATTTCAATGTGTGGGATGTTGAAGACATCTCTAAACAAATCCAAAGAACGTGACTGGGACAATCTGACAATGGGTTCTGTTTTAGTATTAATTACTGACAATGTTTTAGGATGAATATTATAATAAACAAGTGATTTAAGTTGTTTGTATGGACACAACACTTCAACAATATTTTTTAGATTTTCATTATTCTCGGCCTTCAAACACTTTGCTTCATTCTCGTGATATACAGCATTTACATATTTTAAGTTTTCCCGCAAGTAATCTAACAGCAGTTGGTAAGAGTCATCATTGGAAAACACACTGTCATAGTATCCAGTCCATTTGCGTAAAAGAGTCTTGATGCAGGAATACATCACAGACACCTTCAACTTAGGTAATTTGGTAATATCCAAATTATATATCTCAAAGTAGATGACCCGTATATCTGGATTGGTCAGGGCATTTACCATTGTCTTGATATTGTGGTCATTCACATCTTTCAATACATCTAACAGGAATGTTTTCAAGCGATTGTTTTGGCTATCTGAAATAAAAATTATAAAGTAAAGGAATTTATTTATTAGAGGTACATCGAGGCTAAACGTCATCAATTTATTATTATTTTAATGTAGATATGTAGAGATTCACCTGAGATATAATACTCCCAAAGTAGCTGTGTTGATGTTTTGAGCACAAAATTAGTTATTTGCATTTTTCGTATGCATTAGATGTATCACAAGTATACTTTCATATTTATGTTTGACTGATTTGTAGGTTAGGTTAGGGTAAGGCTGTTTTAAATGCTACAGCACATTTATTGACAATTATTTTTATGTTTATCATTTCCCAGGTGAAATATTGTAGGTATAATCATGTAAATTTTAATAATAATATACATAAATCCTATCTGAACACGATGTACTTTAACAAAAATATTCACTTGGTACAATGTTACTAAAATAAGCTGAGTACCCTAAATAATGTGATCACTGATCAACAAATGACCAAGGTAGAATAAAGCCGTAAAGAAACATGCAGTAATTACCCTTTTCTTTTTCACCATTTTTGCTGTCTTCTGGGTTTACATCAATATCCATTGATTCAGATTCGGTCATTTTCTTACAATTTACGGTACTTAGTCCACCATTCACCAAGAAAACTAAGTTTTTCAAAAAATATTTATAACAACACAAGCTTTGACCTCCAACTCTGACGGTTTCATCTATGGATATTATGCATTAGGCATGAGTGAAAGCGTCTCGGGTGTTCGACTCTTTTTAACGATGATCCGCTAATATAACGTGCGTCATGATTCATGACTCAATCGGATCGCTTCAAAGATAGTATGTACCTATAATGGGGTGTTCACATTTGGCGAAGGTTATTATGCCAGGCGAAAAAACAAAATTCGCCGTACGCCCATAGACCATTAAAGGATGACGTCACAGAAAAATCATTGAGGGGCATCAGGCATCCGAACACAACAGACGATTACGGTGTAATTAACGCCTAAAGAATACCTAATAATCAAAAAAACTGTCAGTGTCGATTTTGTTATTATTTTGTCGTCTGACTTTCTTTTTTTTCTCTTATGGCATAACATCCTACAAGGATGATTTGCGCAATCTGACTGTTTGCCCCCCAAGCAAAAGCAAATCCTTAGACAAGACCACGTGACCTTTAATGGTCTATTGATCGTCACACTTGTTCACACAGTCCACCGATATAGAAACGATCTGTCAGATGCGCTTTGATTTTGACACTGTTTTCAAAATGGCGTCGAGATGGAGATCGCGAAGTTTTTATTTTTAGTCGAAAATGTTATAGTAGAGGTTAAAAGACGCCTTTTTATTAAGGAAACAAACGCCACAAACCAACAACAAAGATAACAGCTGTCACGAAGCGGGAAACATTTATAAAATTTATAGGTTATAAAGTTTTTACCATAGATATAAACGCAGCGCACATCTGCGCATGCGCGAATCGTTTAATCGACCGAAAATGTTGGAAGGTGGTCAACTCGAGACGATATCGTTTCTACTGGTTTTTATCGTTTCAGACTAGCTGTCATTTTGTTCACACGGTTCAAATGGCTGGCGATATTTTGGTGCCTGGCGATATTCGCCAAAGTGAGAACACCACATAATATAAGGTAGTATTATAATTTTGTATTATGTAATAGATTATATTTATATATGATAATATAGTCAGTTACAATCTATTGGATTGGCCTGCAACGAGTTTAGATTTTCTTTTCTATTCCTCCCTATTTTTTGCTAGTCTCTTTACACTAAGGGTGGTGTGGATGCGCCATAGTTCATGTCATTCTTCACTTGATTCATAAAGGTGTCTCTTGGTCGGCCTGTACTATTTCTTTGGTCTTGCCCTCCGCGATGGTGATGAACAAGCTTGAGCCTGGGTGGCCAATGTTGGCTGATTTTTTCAGGATGTCCTCCTTTCGTCTGCCCTGATTAAAACTTTTTTGTTTTCGATATAATCCAACCAATCCAACCGATATAACCAAACCAACCAATCCAACTTATTTTAATTTAATTTGGGTCAATATTTACTTTTGGTGTGCCGAGGTCACGGTACAGCAGCACTCTAGCGATGAATAGAATATAATTGTAACTCTTTCGTTTCACCTTCAAAAGGTTTTTATTTTTATTTGTACACTTACATTTTATTTTGCATATTTTGTTATGTTTTGCTTGTAAATTTGATTGTTTAATTTTTGCTTGACAGGATAAATCGATTGTTAGGTATATAAATCCATTGTTATCCTGCCACAACACAGCCTTGCGGCTAGTATGGTAGACAGATATTTGTGCATGTTTTTATATATTTTCATGTGTGTGTTATGATTGTGAACAGTATTATTTTTAATAAAGATTATTATTATTATCTCATATCTCATTTATTTAACAAAACAATATAAGATTCTACATTTTGAACACAATATAAGATTAACAATAAAATTTAAATATAGCATTAAATAACAAAAACCATAAAATATTAAAATAAATTTATATTCAAAATGTAGAACCCCAACATTATTCGAGTTGATTCTTCCATGATGTTCTATGAAATTGTACAATCATGGGAGATCACTTACAGGGGGCCTATTCTCCAATCTCGATTGATAAATGTCACCTGTGAGATATGTCGATTGAAAGACTCGCACGAAAAGTCGAATGGCAGTCTACGACCCTATTTTTCATGCCATTCGAGACTTAAACGGTCGACATTCGAGAAGCTACCGGCAACGTCGCACTTTTTGTAAATTTTTGTATGTGGTCATCGAAAAAATGACATTTATTTATACTTTTTTCACGAGATGGCGCTGATGGCGCTTTCGTGTGGGGAGGCACGTGACGCACAAAGATGGCGCTTTTATATGAGGAGTCACAATCAATATCAAACTTTTCGTTATATTTTTATTCAAACTAAAATAATTTATAAATGCGGCATCACCCTATTTTATTTTATACTGTTTGCGAAATATAAACGACCATAGAGTGACTCACGGCGGCCATTTTTATCAATTTTTGACATGTCGATTGGTGTGACATTCATCTCGAGTGGTGAAACACCACTCGACAAATTCTCGCATATCGTGTGACATTTGTCGTCTACGACTTTCAAGAATAGGGTTTTTAAGAAATCGATCGAAAGTAATAAAATCTCGCTTACGACATCCATCAATCGAGATTGGAGAATAGGCCCCCAGAGCTACAGGGACAAAAACCTTCTTACTATCCTGGTGGACGATAGAAGTACGGCTTTCTGCATGCTGTATTTGAGCCTGTCATCTAGTCATGTGTAACACAGATCCGACCCGAGTCAAATGTTCGGGTCCTTCCAAATTGACCCGCGGGTCTACAGATCACCTACGGATCTTACGGGTCCTAATGATCTGTTTGAGCGGAGACCCGTTGGATCTGTGAGGACCCGATGACCCGAAAGATCTGTTTGAGACGATGACATGTAGGATCCGTTTAAGCGGATGACACGTAAGTTCTGTATGTTTTGTTCACAAATTGAATAGAATGACCGTTTGTACTTACCCATACATACATACCATCACGCCGCTTCCCATACATACAAATCCGTATTCTAATAATATATTGTGTTTTATTGCTGGAAAGTATTGCAAAGTTTTGCCAGTCTCTAAAAACATTTTTCACAAAATAATACTACAATACACAAACACAAAATATTTCACAAAAAAATATCATGGCGAAACATTTTATGAAACCAATACTTTTTCATATAAAATGTTTACCTTTAATCAATAGCTTATCCACTATTTATTTCAACTAAACCTTTGCACACAATAAAAAGTATTTTCCTAATTGAAATTAATTGGTAGTATGTTGTTTTTTTTCCTTTATTTATATTGTTTTTCTTTGTTTATGCATTATTTCTCTTGTCTGTTTTTTTTTTAATTTGTATTATTTGTAAAGGCTGATACAGCTGTTTGTTATGTAAATAAATAAATATTTTATGGCCAATAAATGTCATTATTATTATTCTTATAATTATTGAGTACTCCGTTCAGATATTAAGTGTAAAAATCTCCATACCGTATGAAAGACATAGTGGATCATAGACAATAAGCTATCAACACCGGAAACAGCTCCGACCCGTAGACACAGGTATATGCTGCAACCGGAAAGACCCGTGACCCGTGTATGGACCTACAGCGGAAACGGGTCCGAGCTAAAGACAAAGATCTGGATTGTAACCGGAAAGACCCGTGACCCGAATCATATGTTCGGCTCACTGCTATCAGTGGACCCGAACGGGTCGGGTCGCCTCAAAGTGATCTGTTACCCATGACTACTGTCATCTACTCCCAGTTCTCTGAGATTGCTTGACAGACTCTTAGGTATTAAACCATTCACAGACAACACTATAGGCACGATGATTGTGGTAGGTGTTCTCCACATATCTTTGATTTCATGAGCAAGATCAAGATATTTTATTATCTTATCTTGCTCAGCTTTATTTAAATTTTCATCGTGCGGTATAGTGTTGTCTATGATGTATGTTTTACTTGTTTTTGATGATGTATTATTATTATTATAATGAAACTATGTGTATGTGTCTGTAGTACTTATCACATAACAGTCTGCATTCATTCTTGCTGATGGTCCACGTCTCGCTACCATATGGTCGCATGTATAAAATATGTGAGTAAAGTAGCATTCACATTGTTTCACTTTGAATGATCATCCAGAGTGTCAAGGTCAAACCTGTTCATCGAAAGTGAACACATCTGTTCACATTTGTTCATCCTATGCTTTCACTGTGTTGTATGTAGTTTGACGTATTTTCGTATTAAAAAAATTAAAGAAATTCAAAAATGAAAAATAACACTTTATAAATTAATATAGCTCTCGACTGCATAATAATTTTGTACATGATTCTGACATTCAATACAAATTCATAGAGAATTAAAGAAATAATAAGATAAAACTTGTATATGGTCGTTTCAGTGAAAGGACCTTTCATCAAAATTATGACGAAAGGTAATCTCTTTCCTCCGTCATCGCTAGTGATCACTGACGATGAAACACATGTTCACACCTGTTCATCTTGGAGGATCATCCGGAGTGATCACTGAAAGTGAACAAATGTGAACGCCCCTATAATATGAGAAAAAACCTTGTTTTTTGATATCGGAAAGTTGGTGTTATTTACTTATTTGAGACATAGACAATAATAATATTCATGTTTTGTTTGTTGCCATCTTGTTGTTTGATGTTTAACGAAGTTGTCAAAAGAAATATTGCTTGGGTTAGTATTTCGATTTATTTTGTTTGTGTCTTTCACAGTAAATAATTCGTTTCTATTATACGAATAAATTTATTTCTGTTCCTTGGATTCTTCGCCATTTGTTTGTGGAATATTTTTGTGTTTAATTGTATATTATATTCAGTATTAGCTTTAAATTACGAGCCGGTGTCATGGATCATTTATAAGAACACTTATATTTAAAATCCCGTTTTAAAGCTGTGAGGTAAATAATTTCATTTGTTAAGTGGAGATATTTTTGTAAATTAAGCACATTGATTATCTTGTTTGGTGTTATTTAGTAAGAGTGATAATGAGTAAAAGAGGGAGGCGTGCATCCTCCTCTGCCAGCCATGATGCAGATGATGGAGACGAAAGTGATGGCCAAGAGCAGCTAGCAAGTCTTCCTTCACAGAGGAAGAAGAAAAAGGCAGATCCTGTAAGTATTCAATTAATTGACTTCTTCCCTATACCCATATAATTGAGTCCTATAAATGCAAACAGCGCTATCTCCTTATGAGAAGAATTTGAAATTTGCAAAATACATCTAAATATTTTGTTTAAATATCTTGTAGAAAGTTATACTCTCTAAATGAAAACATATTACTCTTTGATTAAGTTATTTTCTAACTTTTTTCGCTTAATATTGCAAATATTTCAAATACTTATACCCAACTCAAAATTTTCCTCGTAAAGAGATAGAGCTGTTTGCATTTATACGACTCAGTTGATACACTCATTTGTATGTAATACTGTTGATCACCAAGAAAGCAAAGATAGCTCTAGGTACGAGCTTTAGAATAGCTGGGTTGAAATGGGGCCTTCAACCGAGGCAAGCCCTCTGGCTCTACACAGCTATGGTTAGACCAATGGTCACCTACGGCTGTGTGGTATGGCACAAGAAAACCCAGCAGAAGACATGCATAAATGTCCTGAATAAGATTCAGAGACTTGCATGTCTTCTCACAACGGGCGCTATGTCCTCAACACCCACAACTGCCTTAGAGGCGATGTTGTGTCTGAGCCCATTGCACGTGCATGTGCAAAAAGAGGCTCGCATGGCATTGCTACGGGCGGCAAAGGGAGGCAAGAACAATTGGCGCTCCAGCATAATGAGAGGATTATATTCAGACCTCAACAAAGCTCCCATCGTGGATATGCCTTCAGATACCATGAATGTGGCTTACAGCTTTGTTAAACATTACATAGTAGAAATACTTGAAAGAGAAACCTGGCGAGAAAATGATCCCTACTCCTTTCGAGATGGCGACATCATATGGTATACAGATGGATCCAAAAAAGACGGTCGGGCAGGGTCTGGAATCTTTGGCGCCCAACCTAAATTGAGCAAATCAGTTTGCTTAGGAGAATACGCCACTGTCTTCCAGGCAGAAATGAGCGCCATTTTGGAGTGTGCTCATATGAACCTTCACCGATCATACCATAACAAAAAGATCTATATCCTTTCGGATAGCCAGGCGGCGCTTAAAGCCCTAGGTTCCGTAGAGGTGAGATCTAAACTAACCTTTGAATGCATACAGGTTCTAAATCGCCTGGGCGGGAATAACGCCGTAAGGCTGGTTTGGGTACCGGGGCATTGTGGAGTCATAGGCAACGAAGCTGCCGATGAACTTGCTAGAACTGGCGCTGAGAGTCTACCAATAGGTCCTGAGCCTATATGCGGATTACCGTCTAGCACTATCAGGCTTAGTCTAAAAAACTGGGCCATGGATCAAAGCCATGAAATTTGGTCCAACAGCATAGGGTTGAAGCACGCGAAGGAACTGATGACAGGGTACTCGCGGAAATTCACCACAGAAGTTTTAAAACTTAATAAAAATCAAATAAGGATTCTAACCCGGACCTTGACAGGACACTGCAGACTAAGGAAGCATATGACAAAAATTGGATTGTCAGATACCCCAACCTGCAGATTCTGTTCAGAGGAAAATGAAACGCCCATCCACATCCTCTGTAACTGTGACGCACTCGCTCGCAACCGAAGTCACATCCTCGGAGGTCCACTGCTGGACTCTGAGAAAGTGAGACTTCTCACACCAAGACAAATAGTGAGCTACATGACGCACCTAGGTCTTGAGAGTGAGATATGACACAGAAGGATGTCACAATAGATCTGTTATGGTCGCAGTGACACAAGGGATGTAAGGTCCCTTGACCTTTTAAAGAAAAAAAAAAAAAAAAAATACTGTTGATGTTGTTCTGGGTCCTGAAGGTTTATTGATTGTTGGTAGTAGTTACTGCCGATATTTGTCACTTCTCCATACCTAGATCCCAGATATTCGGCGATTTTCCTTCAGTCAACACATAAATTGCACATTGTCACATGTTTGTAGTACTATGAATTATTATCCTCGCAATTTTCCGAGTCCAGCATATTTGTTACACCTTTGTGTATCATGCTCATGCACTTCTCTCGACATTCGATGAATTATCACTTTAGGTTTAGAGGTAAAAGATCATTCAAGGTGTGAAGAATATGAAGCGCTGTTATATAAATTAAAAATGATTCAGCATGAATAGTTTGGAATGATTATTTATGTATCAGATTTATGAATAATTTGGAATGATTATTTATGTATCAGATTTATGAATAATTTGGAATGATTATTTATGTATCAGATCTATGAATAACTAGCTGACCCAGCGAACTTCGTACCGCCGAAGAATCAATGAATGATTAATATTTTTAATCTCTTTACAAACTTCCGTAATTGTCCAAGCGTGTCATTGTTCCGTACAGAGGTTCCCAAACTTTGTTTTTTTCTCATACACTACTTTCAAAATTTTGCTGGTACCGATGGATCCCCTTCATTTTTACCCCCCCGGCGCTAAATTTTCAAGATGCTAAAGGAATTTGAAGTATTCCAAAAACTCCTCGGTTTTCTTCCAGAATATTTTCTAACGGTACATTTTTCTACAATGTAACGGGTATTTGTACCGACTATTGTAAATGTCAATACCTATATTCTATAAATAGGCCGATATATAAAAAAAAACATCATCGCTGATTTTGTATAATTCTCCATATTACATTTTTTATTGAAATTAAAAATGTATGGCGTAAATAAATAAGTTATTTGACACATTTTGGCAGTATGACGGTAGTGTCAATCTGCAAATTTCACCACACATGAACACATTCTTATTTTCATCTTTAATAGCACAATTTTTGGTTTAATAATAATTTTCCATCTGCAATAATAAAATACAATTTCATAATCTGTGCACGTCCACATTTATGTGACAGATAAATACCGACACATAACGACGACACACCCTCCTTTACACGAGACTTGTCTCTATAAGGAGGATGTTTAGATTTAAGTTTTATCAAATAGTCTATGTATTGTAATGTCTGTATAATTATTGTTAAATAAAATAAATAAATAAATAAATACTAGTTGAATAATATTATAGTAAACAAATATTAGTACATCAGTTTTACACAATTTGTTCATATTGGTTATAGTTATTTGATTTTTAATATAGCAGAACATAAGGATTATTTTAGCACAATGCAACAGGCGACGTAGAAGCGCTGACAGTGCCATAATTCTCCATATTGTTTTTATTTTTGAAATTAAAAATGTATGGCGTAAATAATTTTCTTCATAATTTTTCTTCCTGTGAATTTGTAAGATATTTTAATAGCCTATCGGCTATTCCGGGCGGATAAGAATCCAATAAATCAGAGATCATTCAAATCGGTACAGCCATTCTCGAGTTATAAATGGTGTAACACACACGACTTCCTTTTATGTATTAGATTTGGAATGATTATTTATGTATCAGATTTATGAATAATTTGGAATAATTATTTATGCATTTGATTTAATATTTCAGGGTGAAATATGTCAGCAAATATATGACACATTACGATGTCATCGCAAGGAGGATGGCACTCTACTTTGCGACTCATTCATTCGAGCCCCCAAAAGACGACAGGAGCCACATTATTATGAGGTTGTCTCACAGCCTATAGACCTTCTACGGGTAAGCTCTTTTTTAGATCTAGAATAAATTTAATAGATCAATGGAAATTATTTTTTAAGTTTATAAATTTTTCTGAAGAGTTTATTCATGAGTTGTATATCCGAAGAGGAAAAATACTAATAAATGGATTGTGAGAAAACAGAACATCAATTTTTATTTTTCCCATTAATTTATAAAACCTGAGCGCTTTTGTATCCACACCATCTATTATTTTTGCATATTATTTCAATGAAAAACTCTTGTTTCCAAGCTATGTCTTATTTTGTCTTCATTACGATTTTACTATTCCTAGGTTCAGCAAAAGTTGAAGACAGATTCTTATGAAGATATTGAAGAACTGTCAACCGACATCGAGCTGCTGGTGAACAATGCCAAGGCGTTTTACAAGCCGGACACAACAGAGTACAAAGATGCAATTACTCTGTGGAATCTCTTTGTGCAGACTAAAAGTAATGTTGAGAATTCAACCTGTAAGTGTGATGGGAATGTATCATCTGTAGTTAAAAGTAGATTAAAATTGTTTTTATAGTTAACTTTCAGAAACTATTAGCCTCTTTTATAAATTTGTTAGTTGGAGATTAACTAAACTATGTCAACAAATATAATTACTATCCACAACATCAGCCTTTTACACGTTACAATAAAATACAAATGGGAATAATATTACAAAATAAATAAATAAATATAAATTTGTTAGTTGGAGATTAACTAAACTATGTCAACAAATATAATTACTATCCACAACATCAGCCTTTTACACGTTACAATAAAATACAAATGGGAATAATATTACAAAATAAATAAATATAAATTTGTTAGTTGGAGATTAACTAAACTATGTCAACAAATATAATTACTATCCACAACATCAGCCTTTTACACGTTACAATAAAATACAAATGGGAATAATATTACAAAATAAATAAATATAATCAAATCAAATCATTCTATTTTGGAAAACAAATGAAAATGAGAAATAAAACTTTTCAATATAGCTATTTGAAGTTTTTACAATATAATTATATTCATTTCTCACATGTTTATTGACACAATGTTGCTGACAAAGATGATTGTGGGTCACTCTTTCTATTTACTGTAACTATAATCTTTTTTTGAATACAAATGATAATTATCATGTGAAAAAAAATAATACATTGAAAATCTCAACATATCAAACATTAGCAGACAAAGTATGAAAAAATCTAAAACATTGAGCAACATGGTCTGGTCGTTTTGAAATGGATTTCCCCCAATATTATATCAATTTAGCTAAAAATATATTATATAGTGTATAGCATGGGTGGCCAACCTTTTCAGCAGCCGGGACAAATTTTAGAAATGAGATTTCCTACCGGGCCACAACAATATAATTTAATATAATATCCATATATGGAACATTTTATAATTTTACTTCACCTTAAAATTTTTATAGGTGTATGTATATCTTTGGTGTATGATATGTTTTGCAAACTCCTCGGTTTTCTTTAAGAATATTTTCTACAAATACTTCTTTTCAAAAAAGTAACGGGTACTTGTACCGACTATTATAAAAAAGTGTGCATATGCTTCGCGGGCCACAAGCAGGCACCCCGCGGGTTGGCCACCCTTACTTTAGAGCATGGGTGGCCAACCTTTTCAGCAGCCGGGCCAAATTTCAGAATGAGATTTCCTACCGGGCCGCACAACAATATACTCCATGTATGGAACATTTTATAATTTTACTTAACCATAAAATTTCTACCCCCCGTCACCAAATTTTCAAAATGGTATAGGAATTTGAAATGTTTCAAAACTCCTCGATTTTCTTTAAGAAGATTTTCTCAAAATACCTTTTTCTGAAATTTGAAACTGCATATTCTGAAGTCAAGAATTTTTTCAATGATAAGACACAGCCACGATGTGCTATCCAAGATCAAAACGGCAAACTACTGTTTGAGGATGAATTGATCGTTAAAAGGTGGAAAGAATACCTAGAACAACTTTACAAAGGAAAGAACATACTTGAGGAAAGTAAAGCACTGGAAACAGAATATGACAAAGAAAATAATGGAGATGATATCTTAAGAAGTGAATTTGATAATGCCTTATCAAAATTGAAAGACGGCAAAGCACCAGGTATTGACCTAATTCCATCAGAGCTGCTTAAATGCGCAGGAAGCGGCATGCTTGACACTTTGTATAAGCTTGTCTGCAAAATATATAACACAGGAGAGATACCTGAGGACTTCGCCAAATGTCTGATACGAGCGCTACCTAAGAAAACAGGCACGACAAAGTGTGAACAACACAGAACATTAAGCATGATATCACACGCTTCTAAGATACTCACCAACATTATAATGAAAAGGGCGGAAAATAAAATAAACGAAACACTATCAGAAGATCAATTTGGATTCCGCAAAGAGACAGGTACAAGAGATGCAATTCTGAGTCTAAGACTTGTTCTTGAAAAGAGAATAACAGTGAATAGAAACACGTATGTAGCATTCATCGACCTAGAAAAAGCATTCGATAAAGTAGAATGGGAACAACTTTTTAAGACTCTAAACCAGATAGGAATGAGCTATAAGGACAGAAGAGCAATCTGGAGCCTATACAAAAATGAAATGGCTGTAATTAAAAGCGGAGAGAGCTGCGCAGAAGCGAGAGTAGAACAAGGTGTAAGACAGGGATGCTCTATGTCGCCAGCACTCTTTAACTGCTATATACAGCAAGCTATTGATGAACTCAGAAAAGAAATGAAGAATTGGACAGGAGTAAAAATAAATGGGAAAAAGGTTGACATGATTAGATATGCTGACGACATAGCACTGCTCGCAGACTCCGAGATGGAGCTGAACGAAGCCTTAGGAAAAATGGGAAGTATACTGTTGTCAAAGTACAACATGAAAATAAATAAAGATAAAACAAAATGTATGGTCGTTGGAAGGGAGGAAGCGACTGCGAACATTGCCATAAATGGAGTAAGCATCAAACAAGTAAGAGAATTCGTGTACTTGGGCAGTAGAATAAACCAGGACGGACGCTCCAAATCAGAAATTGTGAGCAGAATAAACCAGGCACGAATTGCCTTTAACAAAAAATCCAAAATATTAGAATCCCCTAATATTGATCTAAGCGTGAGGAAGAATCTCACTAAAGCCTTTGTGTGGAGCATTCTGCTATATGGGTGCGAGACGTGGACCATCAGTAAGAGGGAAAGTGGACGGTTAGCGGCATTTGAAATGTGGTGCTATAGACGCATGCTGAAGATTCATTGGTCGGAACACGTCGAAAACGAAGAAGTGTTAACCAGGGTTGGCGAAAAAAGGCAACTCCTCAAAAGAATCTGCCAACAACGAGCTAATTGGATTGGCCACAGCATCAGGCACCCAGGACTGCTCATCGCAATCGCAGAGGGCAGGACCAAAGGCACAAATGGCAGAGGTCGACCGAGAGACGCCTATATGGACCAACTGAAGAGGGACATGAGCTGTGGCTCATATATGGAGTTGAAGAGACTGGCTGAGAATAGGGAGGAGTGGAGAAATAAGTCAAAACTCGTTGCAGACCAATCCAATGGATTGTAACTCATATATATACCTTTTTCAAAATTCAAAAAAGTAACGGGTACTGTACCGACTATTATTAAAAAAAAATATGTGCATATGCTTCGCGGGCCACACGTAGACACCCAACGGGCCGCATGCGGCCCGCGGGCCGCGGGTTGGCCACCCTTGGTGTATAGTTTCCTCCTGACCAAAACAAATAGTGGCACATATTATTACTTGTTGGTTTACAAAGTAAAATATTGTTTTTATTTGTTGTCAAATATTTAGCGTATGATCTTCCAGGATGCATGTATGGAAATTGAGTAGATAATATATAATTAAACATTTACAGTTTAATTAATATAAAAGATTGGATCACCAAGTGGAACAAAAATATGTTCTTTTATGAGCTCTGTCAGGTTTTCCCCGACGTTACTCACTTGGGTGAATGCCTCCCTGACTCCCTTAAGGTCAAAAAGCTCCTCCACTCCTCTTGACACCCTTCAGTCTGGGATGTTTCTGAGCCACAATGTTCGCCTTCTGCCAACACTCTTCCTTCTATTTTGCCCTTCATTACTAATTGTAGCAATTGTACTTTTCTCCTCATTCCTTTAATCTGATGGTGGATGACATTGTTTTTTTTTTTAATTTGTACCATGTTTCTTAATAATATGAAATGCAATTTTGTTATGGAGGCGGTTAAACTTGTGCATGGTATATAATAATGTAGGTGTATAATTAATATGTACGCTTTAGCGTTGCGGGGCCAACTGCCTGGAACCGATTACCAGCGGATTTAAGAAAGAACCAACCCACTGCAACGTTCAGGAGTATGCTGAAAACACTGCTTTTCAAGAAAAGTCATTGCGCCCTTGAGATGGTCACGGATCATTAAACGGCGCCAAATATAAATTGTCTTTATTATTATTATTATTATGGCATAGAATAAATAAATATCTATGTAATATAGAATAAAGGATTTGTTTGTTTTTTTACATAGGTATCACAATTTATTTATACGTCCCAACATTTCTATATATTTCTATGTATATATATTTCAGCTGAAGAATTGAAGTGTACATCTAGGATGTCTCGTCTTGCATCCACCAGCAGAAAGTCTACGACCAGTGTAGATAATGCAGACGCAGAACTCTCAGAAGCCTCCACCACTAACGATGATGATGAGATTTATGAAGAGTTATTTGTGGGGGTGAGTAAAATTAATAATATGTTTTAAGCATTCATTTTAAAATGTATCAAAACATATAGAAGTGTTTTGACAAGGCATAGATATTAATAGAATTATTTAATTATATGATTTCAATAATAAAACGTCAGATATGGTATCTCAAAAACTAATACATAAGATATGTATGAGTCCCAACAAAGAATAGGACTTTTTTTTTTCTTCCAAATTTTTGAGTGCCATGTAAGGCAGATATTTGTAAAGAATCCCATGTGAAACATTTGCCATCTTCAATTCAGTGATTAGATAATAAATGTCTTATAAATGGGCTTTATTAATATCTGCTTTTTTCAGAATACTCACAAAAAAGAGTCAGAAACCGACTTTACTTGAATATTTTGACATTTCTTGAAAAAAAAAATATAGTAACATTTAAATATCAAAAACATTATTTTAATTAATAATTTGCATTTTTTTTTCTTTTATTCAGATAATGTCTGCAACTGACAACGGAAGGGCATTACACACAGCATTCATGAATCTACCTTCTAAAAAACAGTATCCAGAGTATTATGAGGTGATCAAGCATCCAATTGACCTCCGTATGATCGCAATGAAGGTGCAGAACTGTGATTACTCAACCTTAGCTGATATGGAGAAAGATCTCCTCACCATGACAAAGAATGCTTGCACGTTCAATGAACCTGGTTCACAGATATACAAGGATGCAAAGACATTTAAAAAGGTTATTTACTTATTTATCTTTTTCAGTTTATTCATGATTTACTTGTCAATCTCTCAGATAGAAGTAGCTAGTGAACTCATTATTTACTATATTGTTATATAATTGTACTAAATATATGCCGTAAATATATACCATCATGGCATATCTAATAAGTACGGTAGCCAGCAGATAAACTGCTAGTAATAAATGTGCAGATTGTCCTCTCCTTGTCAACAAGTAAATAATATATCAGGATGTTGAAGTAAATAAGAATGATGTAAATGTAAAATAAATTTAAAAACATGTAATATTCGCCTATATGATATTTTATATTGAGCATCAAGCCAGATGTATTTACCTTGGATGTATTTTATTGTTTTATGGCTCGAAGAAGACCACCTATATGTTTATTATATGACATCATTAAATGTTGAAACTTAACTTTATAAAAATATGTTTAACAGTAGTTTTTTTGGACAAAATGGTAGTATTTTTAGGTAAATGTAAAAAGAGAACAGAATACGTAATTTTAATGAGACATATGTATTTTTTTATTTTGTTTAGGTAATTCAAACTAAGAAGACAGATATTGAGCATGGTAAAACTCAGACACCAGCCAAGGCTTCAGAACGTATCAGGAGCAAGCGCTCTCCCCGATTGGCCAACCTTACATTCTCCAGTCAGGCTGTTTGTGGTAAAAATACATTAAATTATTATGTACATGTTTATAAAATGAGTAGTTTAATTTTCAAAAATATTCTCCTTTTTCAGTTTTATGAAAGCTAATTGACAAATTCTATAAAATTTATGTGAAAAATACCAGATAAAATCATGTTTTCTGTTGTGGTATAAGATAACCTTGAATCTGTCTGGTTTTGATACCAAACCGCTTATACATATCTACATTATATATTAAACTTTCACTCTATGTTAATTATTCTTTTTTTGCTTACTTTAGCTGGAGCTATGGCAGACAGTGATGGCGAAAAGAATATGGATGATAGTGACACTGAGAGCATGGACACTCCTAAAGACAGTGCACAGTGGAAATTATTTGAAACCATCAAAAACCTTCCTGGGACCAATGGTAATAATAACATTTGGACTGCTTACATTTTATAACAATATATTCTTATTCGTTACTTTAAATGTTTGTTATTTTATTTTTGAGATTGTACTTTTGGGTTTCTTGGTGAAAGCTTTTGAAAGCCGGCTCGCAAAATTTAATAAAGTCAATAGTGGAATAACTATATATCGTGTTTCATTGTAAAAATTATTAATATGAACTTCCACCAAGAACCGTCTGTCGATAAATTAAACTTCACCCTCTGTATATTAATTTTATTTATTATGAATGGTTGACTGGAAGATGTTGCTCTGCAACAAGTCCGCCATTTGACAGAGCACTGTTTCTATTTATTTTTCGTTTCTTGTACAAACTTTGTATTATGTTCTGTCAATAAAGCTTTATTATTATTATTATTATTATAATGTACATTATTCTTTATAAAATTGTTCATAATCAGTGCACAGTAAAGAGTGAATATATAAATAGATAATTTATATTTTCTTGGCATTACATTTAGCTGTGTTTCTATTTTATTTCTAAATTTAGTATAATTTTTTTCGCAAGGTTCAATGTCTGAGCCATTTTGGCGTCTTCCATCCAAGCGATTTTATCCAGACTATTACAAGGAGATAAAGAACCCAATATCAATGGCACAGATTAACATCAAGTTGAGGCGTGGATCCTATGGCACTCTCTCGGAGCTAGCTGGAGATATGAACATCATGTTTGAGAATGCCAAGCAGTATAATATACCAACTTCTAAATTGTATAAGGTATTTACTTTTTTATGATGCTGCAGGTTAGGTAAACTTCTATTATGAGACAAAAAATCTTCCCTGGTAACCCTTATCTCTACTGCTAGATATAGACCTTGGAACTTTTACTTAAGAGACAAGACTAATATTTTTATTTCACGCACATTATGTAATTTATTTTTAAGATATGATGCCAATATGATCCCAACTTGAAATTTTGCACATAACTTTATAATAGTCGTAAATATAAATGAAAAATATTAAACAAATCTAAAGGTGTGAGGTTTTTCACAATGGACTGAATTTTCCTTTGCTTTTTATGTCTTCTCACGGTATCCACTTTAGATTCCTGGGCTTCAATCTGCTACTTTCTAACTATGTGATCACTCCATTATTGTAGCAACTTGGAGATATTTTCAATAATATCCACAACTTTTTTCATTTCTCACATTTTCATTCAGCACGTTTCTATAGCTTGCTGGACACATCTTGTACTTACTTGTAAATGGCTAATGTATTGTGTATTTGTGTTGTGGTATGTTTAGGATGCAGTTAAGATGCAGAAGATAATGCAGCAGAGTGTACAGGAGATGTTGGACATTGTACAGGACTCTTCCAGTGATGATGAGAGCCTCTCCTCCATGAAGAGTAACAACACAACCGTTGCTAGGGGTAGAGGTATTCATTACACATTTCATTATGCCAGATTTTCTATTACACAGACTGCCAATGATTTAAAACATGAATAAAATTCTGTATAATTTCTGTATTTGGGTTTATTGGTGCATGCATATATTTCTGTATAAATGTCCTGTAGCAAAAAGATAATGTAAAAAAATAAGGGGAATAAACTCAAAAGTATAGATGATTTTTTTAAAATAATATAGTTTTTTTATTAATCTGTTATAATGTGTTACATAATATTGTTTTGATCAAACACAATATCCAAACCAAAGGCTGGTCATTAATTGAGTATAAAAAATTGTGTGCATTTATGAGAGAAACTGTATGAATGTGGAGAAAGTGAGGGTTGAGTATAAGGATAGGTCAAAGTGACGTTTGTCCCCTCTGCTTATTGTACAAGAGATGCAATGTGAGGAGATAAATATAGATAGAATGTACAACACTTGTTTTAAAAATGAAAATAAATATTGATGTATGTGAAATAATTTCAGGTCGACCACGTCTAACCCCCAACCCCAGCAGTGGTCCCGCCTCTTCAGGTTCAGGCTCTTCCCCTGTGGGGCAGGCCCTGACTCTCAAGAAGAAGATGCATATCCTGCAGAAGCACCTCATAGAGTACACATGTTCTGATGGCAGACAACCGTTGTTGCTCTTCATGGAGAAACCATCCAAGAAGCTCTATCCTGATTACTACAATGTCATAGAGAAACCCATCGACATGTTGACTATTGAATCTAATATCAAGGTATACAAACATTTTGCAGTTATGCAGTTATAGAGGAGATTAATGAAAAGTATTTGGATGCAAGAGAAATCAACATGCAGACGTGAGGAATTACATGAATGTGGAGAAAGAGAATGTGGCATTTCGTCCTCTACCTATCCCATAAAGCTTGTCAATGTACTACTAAATAATTGTAACATCATTGTAAATGTTTCACTTTGCTTTAAATGTGTTATTTTATTTCAGAATGACCGCTACGTAACTTTAGATCAAATTGTTGGTGACTTTAGGTTGATGTTCTCCAACTGCAGACAGTACAATGAAGAGGGATCAATGATATACGAAGATGCTAATCTCCTGGAAAAGGCACTTAACGAAAAGTTGAGAGAGTTCAATACTGACAGGAAGACACCAGTGCGACCTGTTAACAAAATGCCCAAAGTAAAACAGTTATCTCCAATGGAGCAGAAATTGAGAACTCTGTACGATGCAATTCGCGATTATAGAGAACCTAAACAAAATAGACAGTTGGCACTTATATTTATGAAGTTGCCAAATAAATCTGAATATCCTGATTATTACGAGTTGATCAAAAATCCTATTGATATGGAGAGAATTGCACAGAAGTTGAAGTCTAATTGTTATTCTACTGTGACAGAATTAGCCTCTGATTTTGTTTTGATGTTTGACAACGCCTGCAAATACAATGAACCCGACTCACAGATATATAAAGATGCTTTGGTTCTGCAGAGGATTTGTCTGCAAACGAAACAGATGTTGAGGTTTGTTGATATTTAACTGTTAAGATTATTTTAATTCAAACAATTGTTGAATCTACTATAATTTTTTTTTATAACATTTTCGACTACATTGTAATCATCTTCAGTAACAAACAAATATTATTTGAAGATAACTATACCGTGGTGAAAAACTTTTGAACAATGAACAAATTTTAAGTAGGTATGACCACAGTTAACCACTTCATAAACCTAGTTATTATAACTATGCAGTAGTTGACTACAAATTTTATAAATTAGTGAAATATGTTTAAGTATTTGTGTTTATTCAGTGCTCCTCCGTGAGTACAAAGCAAAAACCAGCATCTTCCATTCATAGCATATTGCACCAATAAAAGAGGGTCACCCATGATAGACAGACAGGGAACCATTTTACCATTAGAAATACAATTGTTTTTGATTCTGATTTTTACATGTTTATCAACATGTAGCCAAATTTTGCATTGTGCTGAGTGATGTGAGTCGTTTTTCATTTCTAGGGAAGATGAAGAGACCGTGCCAGATGTGCCGGCGGCTGTTCAAGAGCTTTTAATGTCGCTTTTCACTATGGTCTACAATCATCAAGATGAGGAAGGAAGGTGAGTATAGATCCTTCTAAAAGCTTTTTTAGTTACACACCACTTATTGTTTTAGAGCTAATGTTTTCTCACCTGAACCCCTCATTATTTAATTAAATTGTCACTTTGTCTTGTTGGTAATTTTTCCACATTCTTTTCCCCTGTTACAAATCTCCAATCTTTTAATTTACAATTCCATCTATCATTTTTTTTTACGACTTATGTGTTTAGTCAATTTTCATTTGTAAACCATTTCCCAATTACAGAAATTAGTACACCTTTCAATGTCTTCGTTAGTCATATGATCTCTCAAAGAAATTCTTAACTCATTTTCCTTCAATATTGTTCATGTTATTGTTTCCAGATGTTTCTCCGACAGTATGGCTGAGCTACCTGAGCATGATGAGGTGGATGGCATCCGCATGAGGGCCGTCTCCCTCGATCTTATCAAGAGGAGACTGGACAAGGGACTCTACAAAAGATTGGATCATTTCCAGGAAGACATGTTCACAGTTTTCGAACGGTATAACTAATAGTTGCATTTCCCATTTGTAATCTATAGGTTCACAAATAACTTACAATGGACATTCGGACTAAATAAATTATGAAAAGATCACTAAGAAAATATCTGTCTTCCTCCTCTTTCTCCTGGATACCTTAAGAAAAAGATATCTTTTTTTAAAAAAATATGTAAGATAACATGTGTATCTGAGAATCATTTAGATATAGAATGTGAATCAAATGGATAACTTTGTATTGATTAAAGGAAATTGGCATGTATTCATGACAAACTGTATGAATTTGAGGGGATTGAAAGTCTAGTGCACAAAGGTAGATACATTTTGGTTTTGCCCTCTTTGTATACCTCATAATGGATACGGTGTGAGGGAATAAATAGGTAGACAGATTGTTATATTTGTTTGTTTTTTTTACACATCATTAACTATTTTAGGGCTCGCAACCTATCTCGAGTGGACAGCCAAGTGTTTGAGGACTCCGTAGAGCTGCAAATGTACTACATCAAGTGCAGGGATCAGCTTTGCAAGGAAGGTTCTGTCCTCTACTCCCCAGCTCTGAAAGTCACTCAGGCAGATCTGGCCACCAGTATTGAACTCATTAAGCAATGCAACATGCTGGAAGAACATACTGATGAAGATAATGAGACTAGGTACCATATTGTCATATTATTTTTCCATTACACTTTGAGGATCATGGATCTTGAAGGTTTAGAAGGTAGCCTATCTTTATACCATCATGGCATTTCCCACAGGTTAGGTAACCAGTAGATAAACTGCATGTAATGGACATACAGATCATCCTCTCTGTGCCATAAGAAATAAGAAAATCAGTTTGGGTGGCACACCTCATTGTTAAGTTAAATTAAAGACGTAAAATATATTATTATCTTACCAATATTTTGTAATTGAAAAGACTACAATGGTTATAAAAACAGTTTGTAATGATGGTGTGAAAATAACATAACTTAATTTAAAAAGGATGACTTTATCACTGTATTACAATATCTGAAAGGTAGAAGATTGGTTGGAAGAAGCAATTTGGTATGTACCCACATAAACCCATTACCAACCAATGTTGTTTGCTGATAAAACGAATATTTATTTTCCAACTAGAACAGTGTAGTGTGTTTCGTAATGTTTACTTGTATTTTTCCAGGTCCAGTTGTGACGATAGCAGTGCCATCCCTGTAGGTGCACAACCCCTGACAGAGGCTCAATACAGCAAGGGAGAGTTTGTCTATGTACAGAATAAGAAGGAGCCAACTATTTTGCAAGTGGAGAGAGTGTGGACCAACTCTGAGAATGTACCCACTATATATGGAAATTGTTACTTCAGGCATGTAAAAAGTTTTGATATACCTCAATATTAAAGTTATTGGCTTGTAGAACTGGGTAATTGATATATCCATCTTTTACTTACTTACATAGCTATTTTTGTCCACTGATAAACATAAGCCTTCTCCATATTTCTCCAAGCGCAGCTGTCCTGGCTTTTTTACAACTAGTCACTATTCTTCTATATCAGAGATATCTCTGTTATGTGGGAGAGACAATCGTCCTAGCTAAGTTATGTTGGTCACTGTTCAAACGGTAGTGGGACAAAAATGTTTAATTTATTTTATTCTTTCACATTGTATATGATTTAAATTTTTAATAATTTCTTTTTTTTATCATTTACTTTGCAGGCCTCATGAGACATTCCATGTTACGACTCGTCGATTCCTAGAACAAGAGGTCTTCAAGACAGACTCCCATCAGAGTGTGCCCTTGGATCAGGTTGTCGGCAAGTGCTGTGTCATGAATGTCAAGGACTATTTCAAATTCAAACCAGAAGGTAAATATAATTAGTTATATATTTATCTCCCATGTGAGGTTGCTAGTGGAATAACTGTATTTACTGAACACACCGGTCATTCTTTGTTTTCATAAAAAATAAGACATTCAGTATGAATGGCATACCTCATTCCTAATCGAAGATGTTAAATGTCTCTTGAATCTTGTGTTTTGCAAATACCTGTCTGAATATTTTTAAGAGAAAAATTTATAGGGAAGAGTGAAAGAAAGACTATTTCCCACTGTTTTAAAAGGGCTACAAGTATGTTATGGGTAAGCACTGAGCAGTGAATTTTTGTTCCTCGAAATCATAAGGCATGTAAGATTTTTGAAAAGGCCTATTTCCAACTGTGGACAGATGAAGGCTAGTAATAGTAAGCTTTAAAAGGGTGTGTGTAAGCATGATTATTTCACTTTTTTTTTTGTTTTTTAAGGTTTTGCCGATAAGGATGTCTTTGTCTGTGAATCTCGTTACTCGACCCGCACACGGTCGTTCAAGAAAATCAAAGTATGGCCTACTGTTGGGGAATCTCCGTTCAACTTGGTAGCCAGGGAGCAAGTGCTGGAGCCCAAGAGGGTCATGTCCGTCTTCAGAGAAAGGGTAGAGAAGCACAAGGATGAGTTGGCTGAACTAGAAGTGTTGGAGAATGTTCAGGAGAAAGAACGGCCGGTAACTATAATAGTTTATGTTAAATTGAAGCGATAATTTTTTTACTTAATATTCGTGTGCTCTTTGCTCATATGGAAATGATTCGGATGAGCTTAATTAATACTATCTATAAAATAAAATATCTTGTACCCCATATTGATATATTTAGATACAACATTTTTTTATCTTTTCTCTAAATTCAAATGATAAATTCTTTTTTAGTGATATAGTATGTACGCGTACGCGACTAACTTCGCGCTCTATATGTTGATTTTGTGTGTTGAGAGCGCGAAGTTAGTCGCTTACAAGCTATAACTTTTATAATGAAAGAAAATATATTAATACACTACGTCTTTGGATGGAAGAAAAAAAAAAAACTATGCTCCCGAGAGGAGCATTAAAGTGATAGAATAATACTACCAAATTAATGAGAGAGGAATTGAATATGCAATCAAAATATCCTACACTACAGTAATGTACAATAAGCAAAGCTTATTTGATAGCCATTCATTAATAGAGCTAGTTTTTTAAAGATACATTATAATGTTTTTTATCAATGTACAGTAAAGAATGAATAAATAAATAAATAAAAAAAATAATTTGTTTTGAAATGCGTTGAAATGAAGATTAAGTGTGTATTGTTCAATTTGAATCAAATCAGAACTATTTTTTGCTAATTGAATGTGTTGAAATAGAAACCTAATGGTGTATGATTCTTTTAATTTTCCACTTTATATCTTTTCCAGAATGTGGTAGTTTTCAATCCTTTAGGTGGAGATGACGAGAACACATATTTTGAGCAATACAACACAGTGTGTTCCGGTGTCATCAAAACTGGGGATTATGTGTACGTGGTGACAGATGGAGGCAAACAGATGATAGCCCAGGTGGATACCATGTGGGAGACCAAGGACGAGAAGTGCTACTTCAGAGGGCCGTGGCTTATACAACCCTCAGAAGTTATGGGAACTGTCAATAAGGTATAAATGATTTATGAATTGTACCTACTTATCTAAAAATCTGACTAAATATTTTATTTATAACATCAAAAAGTAATTTTATTTTCAACCTATTACTTGCAATCAGGTAATAAAAAGAGTTTGAAAATTAATGCTGATACTATTAATGGTGTAGAAATTTTTATTATTATGTTATTACATATTTATAAAGGCACAGCATGTGGATAATTCTGCTACTTTCTTCTCAGCATAGTAAATAATTATTATTATGCTGAGAAAATTATTTGGTTAATTTTACTTTAATTCATAAATAATATAGTTAGGGGCTATTCTCTCATTTTTGTTTACAGAAAGCAATTTTTATAGCAATTTAATTAGTTTAAATGTTAATTGAATGTTTTGTGTTTAGGTATTCTACAAGCAAGAAGTTTTGCTGACAGCTGTGTATGACTCCAGCCCAATGATTGGTATTGTAGGGAAGTGTGCTGTGTTGCATTATGAAGAATATCTTAAGTGTAAGTAGATATTATTTGTGTATCGAAAATTTTCAATATTTTTATTAATTTGACTTTGGGCACAGTGTGCAAATGATATAACCATTGGATATGTACAAATATGTGATTACTGTGCTTCAGGCCGTCCTACAGAGATTCCTGAGGCTGATGTGTATGTTTGTGAGGCTCTCTATGATGAGTCTAATAGGACGTCCAGGAAACTCAAGACGGGTCTCAGGAAATACGAGCATACGGATGTGGTCACTCCCGATGAGGTGAGAAATAACTATGCCTGCATTATACAGCACACCTGAAAACTTGCAAAAAAGTCCTATTCTGCTCCAAAAATTCGCATATATGATTTAATTTTCCAACACTTACAATGTGATGGTTACAAAGTTTTTCCACCTATTACAACAAGAGGTTATTTACATATCTTGAATGTGTGACTTTTGTGTTAAATTTTCCATCCCAGCATGCTTTGTTTTTAAAGTGTCATCACTTCTTAATATGTACATAATTTATGTTATTTGTCATTAATTATAAAACACCAACACTGACAGAAACTGCATTTAGTTATATTATTTGACTGGTTGCAGGTTTTGATATTTTTTCATTACTTTTTTCTGAAAATCTCATCTATTTGGTGGGTAGAAGAGATTATTTTTTCCATATAAAAGTCAATATATATTTAGTTGTCGCTTACAAGGTTTTCCAGGAGATTTTTTCAATTGTATCTGTATTTAAGTTTTGTTTTTAAAGTAAAGATGATTTGTTTCAGATTTACTACTTCCCTCGCTCTTTGGGTCCTCCTCCACTGGCCAATGTAACTGACCTGTCGGCTGCTCCACAGATAATCAGACCTTCCAACTCACAAGTGGTTAGTGTACATATTTTATGATGGCAATCATTTTGTTCAAGTTTCAATACTCTTACATGTTATGTAAAATGACACTATGGTGAAATCAAGAATTTTATTTTACATGTTTTCAATACCACCTTGCTATGCCTTAAACCGGTTGAAAGTCTCTTTTATATAAAATCCGAAATGTCAAAATTCTATTAGTTACTATGGTTACTTCTAGATTCCCTCCCCAATATTTAAAGAGACCTTTTCTTTTTTATGGAAAAAATATATTTATTCTCTTCAGGATATCCAACCTAACTTCTACTGCAATGAGACATTGCGTCCTGAAGACGTGGAGATACTGTTAGAGAGCTCACTAGATGAGTCTTCAATGGCATCTCCCGGGACTCCGATGTCCATAGGCGGTGGTACAGTGGGCAGCCCTGCTAACAATCCTAGCACGGGTGTTGTGACTCTCACGGGACTTGGTGTTAATAGTGGGGCTCCTTCTCCTGCTATTCCTGCATCCGCTTCCAAGAAGAAGAAACGGGATAAGTTCTCCGGAGATAAGAAACTAAATGATAGAAAGTTTACGGGATATATCCTCTACTCTAGGGAGATCAGAAAGTCTATCATTGCCAATAATCCCGTTTCTACCTTTGGTGAGTCTGTTTTTGCTGTTAATCCAGCCTCTCAATAACTCTCCTTTGTATGTTTTCATAGTAATATTTTAAAGTGAAGGAGTGTCTTCCAGAGTGTCAAAAGCCCTGTGAATGAAAAAAATTATCTTCTTCTAATATTTTATTAATATGTTCTGTTCAACTGGAAAGAAACCAGCCCTCTATATTTAGAGTGTCTCTTCACAAATTGTGTTAACTGTTCTTATGATATTCCCGACGCTCTGACTTTATCAAAAATATTAAAATGATGTATGTATTTTGAAAGAGGGTAAAACCAGGAAATTGCAAAAGTTGTTGGAATGTATTTATTTCATTGTAATATCTCTAATGAATTGTCTGTGATTTGTATCATATAAATGCTACATTGATAAAGAATAATTAGATGTGAATTGTATTTTTTTGTGTTAAGGTGAAATATCTCGCTTGGTGGGTAACGAATGGCGTCAGCTGTCCACTGCCACAAAGCAGATGTGGGAAGAGAAGGCAGCTCGCTTTAATGAGGAAGCTGCTAAAGTTGTGGCTGAAGGAGGGACTCCAATATTACCATTCTCTGTAAGTAAATAAATATATTTTGTTTATCATTACTCTTCCTCTTGAAAAAATATGGTAACCCTCTTCTTTAATGAGCATTTGTTTTGCGATTCACTGGAAATCGGGTGCTTTGACTTTAAATAAGTGAAGAGTGAGAAGATTGGTGGATGATTGTAATATGTGATGAAAATTTTTGAATGTGATTCACTTTTAATAATATACTTGGTTATAGATCCTTAACTTTGTAACACACTCTTGAGGTAATGTATAATTTGTAAATAAATGTGTATTAGCTTATTTTTTTCACAATTCTGATGAATTAACCGCAATAAACCTGACCACAGGAATAAAATCAAAATCATATGTCTGTCCATCATTTCAGTTTTTCTATAAATAAAAAATAATATGTTAGGGTGCACTGTTATTCTCTGATAGCCCTTTAGCTAATGAAAGTTGTAAAGAGTGTAAAACAAAATAAATAATAAATCAAATGTTTTTGTGTTAACACTTTGGAAATTCATTATAATTAAAATGAATTTAAAAACACTGTATAATTTCCAAATTAATAGAGGTGAATAAATTTAATTTGGAAATTATACAGTGTTTTTAAATTCATTTTAATTAAAATAAATAATATTTATTGGTTAATGTTTGTGCATTTCAGAACCAAAGTCTTCAGCAGCCGACAGATAGAATACCCAAGGGAGATGTGGTATACGAGTGCCTGTGGGAGACATGCGATTACCAGTTTGAGGACTTTGCAGATTGCTCCGATCATGTCATAGGTGAAGCAGGTGGTCAGTAGTCCTGCATTAACATCTCCTTCCCCTCCTGTCCCATATTGTCCTAGCATGAAATGTATAAATCAAGCGTCGGGAACCATAAAGGATTAATTGAGTTAAAATAGTTATTATTTCTTGTTTGTGGGTATGATTGACTGTTTTCTAGGGTGCTACTTTTGATGTGGATCTAATATAGGTACATCAAATTCTTGCTTCTTTATTCTTGCAAATAAATTGTATACATTGGAAACATTCAAAATCGTTAAGCTTCACATTTTTATATATCTCGTTACCTTAAGGCTAGATAGTTTCAATTGAAATAAAATTTTAAAATTTTTTTGTAAGTTATGTGAGTCGTATCGATTTTCCAAAAAAATAGCCCAAATTTGGCTTTATGCCAAAGCTCAAATTAGAGTATTGTATATGGATTAGGATTTATAATTCCCGTCTTTCTCTACTTTTACTGCTTTGCATGAAATTTTGTATTTGTTTTTTTTTTGTTTTATTATCAGTGTGAAGTCAAATTGTCCTCTGTTTACCCCGCTCATCACCATCATTATTGTATAATCATAATAATATTATGTTATTAAACTGTAACAAGTCTGCAACACCTGTTCCACGAATATACCTATGCTTCTTTATATCTCTGTGGGATACAGGGTTTTGCTTTGTTACAGATAACATTTTATATCAATTATTACAATCAGCTTTACTTATAAAAAAATATATATGTTTATTCATAGTACACTAGTTGAAGATTATAGCGTTAATTCTGATTAAACCAAAACATTCTGTCGGGGACTTATTTAATATTTTATTTTATTCAGGAGTCCCCGGCAAAGAATAGGTGTCCCACTCTTTTCTGTAAAAGGCAGGTGTTTGTTAACCTGTAAAGGAGTACCAACGCACCGGTGCGTGCAAGAAATATTATGGGATCTGGAGTACGCACGCACCGGTGCGTTTGATCCAGTAATATTTAGGTATTCCCGCCAAATTCGTCAATTTCATCATTGGTCCAATCTGTCGGATGTACTTTACCAATCACAAGAAGAAAAATCAAAAATAGGCGTGTTTAAACCTTATTTATCGCCTATACAAAATGTCACGTGACCGCCGCTTGAAATACCTAGCCGTCACTCGCGGTTGCAAACCATTTTGCTGCGTGCGTTCGTGCGCTATGGGCGTTATTTTGTGGAGTGTTTTATGGATTTTTTTTTACTTTTTGTGCTAATTCTGGACAGTTTAATTAGTTTTTAGTACCTACATAAGTTTTTGTTAAAAACAAATAAAAATAAATATTTTTAATAATAATAAATATTCTTATGTTGAACCCATTGTTGACAATACCGGAGCAGACATGACGTATCAAAATTGTTTTTGTTATATAACTCCGTTATTATTAATTTTTGAGAGTTGGTTCCTTATAAACATTTATTCTAGGGATCATTTTCTATAACATGCGATAAAAAAATATTCAAAAAGTGAAAGTTGAATTAATTCACTCTGCCATACACTTTTATTTTTTCTTTATTCACTCACGGACAGGTTAAACATCACTAATAAGCCATTTAACATCTTCAGTTAAGGGTTGAGGAGTGTGACCTATTCTGAATGTCTTAATAATTTTCTATTGGCACAGAGAGAACAACTTGTATTATTTTATTGTTTCTTATTGTCCCTAGGCCCCTATCATGCAGGCACTTGGACTCCTCATACATACATTTTATATAATTAATTACAATTTCAAATACTAGTGGTTGTGAGATATGACACAATGGTATTCTGTTTTCATGAGTAACATGTTATTTTGTCTAATGTAAAAGATAGAATACCATCTATTTTGAAATTACATATAAGTAAGGCTGAATGTATATTATAAAAGAGAACTTTTTTTTTGTGCTAAAAATTTGATTAAGCTTAGTTATTAAGATATCTTAATGATTAAGCTTAGACAGAGTTACATTGAATATGTTTTGTTGTAAGAAATGCAGTGATGGTATAGATAGATAGAGATACATTTTATACATATTTTTTATGACACGTATTTCCAAATCCTACGATCCTTTCACTAACAAACTTGTACATTATGGAATTTGTAATGTTAATTATTATGTGTTTGGTGAAGGCTTTTCCATTTCAGAATTATTTATTTCAGCAGAATATTTTAGTTAATGTTTAGTATTTGTAATGTCTAAAATGTTTTCCTCCAAATTTCATATAGGTACATACCAAGAGTTTTGTAAGACATTGTCAATTACACAAAAATACTTCAAACTCTGATTTTTAATACTAATATTTTTAAATATAGGAAAGATTTGATACGGAATCTATGTATGAGCTTCTGTTTAAAGCAATTGCCTCCATGATATTTTAATCTAAAATTAGGTAACACAGAGTACACATTTCTCTGTTTATTAAGGAATAAGTCATGTCTAACATGCTTGATAAATTTTGTAGAAAATAATAGGATTGGTTCATAAAAAAATCCTCTATGTCATAATAAATAAAACCGTGCATAGTATTTATTACTGTGTTTTTTATGGAACACTCAATTTTTTTTGTACAAATTATATTGTAAGGATTTTGTTCTGCAATTCTGTAGTGGATGAATGCATATGAAAATTGTGATAACACAAGTTATTTTTTTTCTTTGTTTTTGAATGGACATAGATGAGATAAAAAGCATTTGTTTGTTAATTTGCTGTTTAGATGTAAACAATGGACATATGAGTCTCTTTTGATTGTCCCTGGAAAATAATTCTGTCAAAATTCTATTGTTTTCTAATAAAAGTTTGTTTCATTTCTATAATGAAATTGGCAATGCTTAGGTCACGTCCAGCAGTTGGCTAGTAACAACGGAGTGTTACAATGCTTGTGGAGAGGCTGCAGTAGACAGAAGAGGCAATCCACAGCCACCACACCATTCCCTAATGGCAACCGTCTCACCAGGCACGTTAGGGACCAACACATTAACAAGGGAAATGGAAGAAGTGTCCCACCTGCAGACAGATCCAAGTTAGTATTAACCTGATAAAAATAATCATTGCTTAATATTTCTTCTTCAGAGTACAAACCAGCCTTTTCTATTTGGAGTGTCTCTGTACTAATCGTGCCAACTTATTCTTTCTGTTCATAAAATTTTCATGGTTTTCAATTTTTTTAGGAATTTCCAAGTATCGCGCAACAAGAATAAACCTTCAGTGATCCAACACCGTCCCCAGGGAGGAAATATCACCACCGGAGGTGCCACAGCTGGGGCAATGCCTCAAGGTTCACCCGTGTCCCAGGGCTGCCCCTCGCCTATGCCAGCCATGCAGACTTCTAGACCCATGGCTCCGGAACCTCTGTTTGTTTCTGTTCCGCCCAGACCACACAGAGTACAACATTCCGAAGCTTATATTCGGTGTGTTAGGCTATTTAAAAAAATTATTACTTATATTATTCATTTTCACTTTCAGTATTATATCTACTATATTCAAAGTTGAATATTTATTGGTGATTCTATGTTCTTTATTTTGTTATTTTACTTTATTTGAGCTTTTATTTGACAGAACATAATATTACATTCACACCCAAATAGGGATGTCATTTTTAGAATGTAATAACATACTCACATTCATAAATGAGTTAAGTTTATTTATTTCTTCTACTCTGTGATTGAATGCAAACAATAACTAAACACAGAATTTCAAATTAACAGAGTTTTAAATTACACCTTTGAGTGAACCACAAAGGTGTAATTTCTTCCAACTAACATTTTATTAATTATTTTACAGGTATATTGAGGGTCTTCATTCAGAGCAGAAGTACATTTCACCATGGGAGAAAAGTTTCACTCCGATACCATCCAACCCTGTGGAGACAACCAATGTCAATTCTGCTAAGATGCTCAGTAATTGGTTCAGCGAAGATGTTATTTCCAATCTCAACACTCCTCAGACTAATGGAGATACTAACGAAGTCCAGAATGCAGCGCAAACTGAACCACATCAGAATCCTAGCGTGTTGAAAGCCATTTGGGGTTTGCGGGATCTATTGTTGAAAGATGCGTTCGCTATTTCTAAGAACTTGTAAAACAATTTATGTTTTATGTTTTAATTTTTTTACAAAGGGCTTTTGTATATATAACTGTTGAATATGAATAAAAGTAAATATTTTTATTCACAAGAACGATTTTCTCGATTATGTAACTTCCAAAGTGTTGGAAAGTCATTTTGCGTGTTCTTACTTTTAAAAAGTGAAATATTCACTTGTTTAAAAAAAATAAGATGAAATATTGTCTATGAGCCATTATTAACATTTTACTGTATTTTATTATTGTCACTACATTCTAAATGGGATATTTGTATCCATAAAATCTGAGATTTCTAAATGAACTGTTGTTTTTCATATTGAGAAATATGTGTTAACTTTTCCTTTGGTTTACTACACATGACCTGTTTTGAACATGCAGTGATTTGATTAGTTATTTACAATTTAAGACAATGTTACACATAGCATTTTTTCTACGACAACGTCCAAATACATGGAAAGCTCAAATATAAAATATTGTAACCATTTAGATAGTTTAACGAGTTTTAGCAGGCAAATATTATTTTATATATATTAGTAGTGGAAAGTGAAAATAATTGATTATCGTATTTTCTTTTTAAATGTCCAATTTAAAGTTAAAATTAATACTATCACATTTTTTCTATGGAATTTTCTTATAGTGAATAAATATCTTATTGAATTACAATTACTTGTACACATATGTATTGTCGCGTTAGTACCCATAATACAAGAATCATATCTTAGTTTGGGACTAGTTTGATATATGTCAATTGTCTATTCATGTTACATATTGACCATTCTGGTCCAATACCTCTGGGAGCACCATGATTCCATGATCATAAAAAGACTAATCCAGGTGATTTTTGACCGCATTTAAATTAAAGGTTTTATTGTCTCAAATTTATTGTGAGTCTGTAATAAGAACTTATTAGAAGGTGGGTCCTGAGAATATGTTAGGTGTGGTAGTATATCTCATCCAAGCTGTAAAATCTTTTGGTGGGTCACCAAACTTTTTTCATCTTTATTTTGCTCAAATTTATTTCCGTAAAAACATGAGAAACTCTTATGTCGAGCTTTGAGCGTTATCCTAAAGATTTCAGATGATCATGAGCGGTTGAATTTGATAAATTTAATCTCTCAGCGATCTCGTGACTTGTTAATCGCCGGCTTGCATCCAATAAAGGCTTTATTGTGTTTTCTTCAGCTTCAACTCACCTTCCATCTGCATTGGTGCATCTTCAACAGCAAAATTACTAGCTGGAAACTTGCAAACCAGTTTTGGCTCTGGCGTTCTGTCAAAAACAAAATTCTTTCTAATTTGCCAATTTTTTACTTGGCAAAAATTTCCATCTCGTTTAAATTGCCAAATTTACTTGAAATTGAAATTCTTTTAATTTCACTCCGAATCATTTATGTGAATTTTATTTTTTGACATTTATATGATTTATTATACTAGGTTCTTAATAAACTTTTTGTATTTTAATTCTAAGTATTCTTTCTTAATTTGTAGTTTGATGTAGTTAACATGAGTATATTTTATAATAAAAAATTAAAACGTATGAATGTAATGTTTTATTTTAAAACAGCTAATTGAATAAACATACAAAAAATATCACAAATAAAGAAATACAGCTTATTAAGATAGCATCAGTATTAACGCCAGAACCTAATAAAAAATAAATTGTTGCTAGCGTTCTAGCAGATTTGTCACAACTAAAAACAGAATTTGTAATGTCGAATTTGGGAGACTTGCCTCACAAAAAAATAAAATAAATGGGTTGCAAAAGATAACAAAGATTTCAATAAATTGTTAAAACCTTTGGTTGAATAATGTAAAAAATAATTTTCTACTGGTTCAGTCCATACATTAATTAGCAGTAGGTACTTTTTTTTACAACAATGTCAATTTATTTTTTACTTTATTGTTGTACTACTACAAATCAATACAAAGTACCATAAAATTATCAGTTATACATTTCAATGTACAAAGAGTGAGTTTTTTTTACTAGATTGCAATATTTTCCATCTAACTGGTTATTAAAACAAACGAAAAACAAAATATGTTCAGTTCCTAACTAAAATTTATTATCAACTGTTATATACCATATGGTATAATGTGGTGGGAGTACATCATTAGGCCAGGTCTCTTAAGACTTGCAGGAATACATCCTTCTGATTTGTTATCCACTCCATCAGAATGGATGCCTGTTCCAGAGCGTACTTCACTGTCATTGTGGTCTCTTGCAATGCCTCTCTATTTTCAATAGCCCAAGTTTGAAACTGAAATGTCAAAGTGTAGAGAAATGTGTTTTTTTAGTATGATTGTTCAAAGTACAGTAAAACCTCGATATATCGACCTCTATTTAACGGACTTTGGACATAACGGACAAAAAATCCTGTCAAATGTATAAAAATTAAAAATCCTGAAAATTATACTGAAGTTTTTTTACCTCTTTAATGTCTTCTTCTGATTTTACCATTTTTGGAATGACAGCTGCAAATTTCTTCATAAAAGTTGGTGATAGCTTGCTGAAAATGGAAGAATAAATATATTTTATTTACTGTTTATTTTTCAAAAAAATGTAATTAATTTTGTGGTCACCCAAAAACGAATTAGTCAATAGCAAGATTGAATGTTCAAACTGACCACTAGGAATTATAATAAAATTATTTAATAATAATTTCTCTAAGTATAGATTTTTTTAATAATAGATATATTTAGGCAAAACTGTAACAAAGGACAATAATATGGACTACTTTTACCAACAGCGCATCCACACTGCTCAGCGAATTCAAAGAACGAAGGGTTCTGTCTCTCTTTCCTAAATAGATGAAGAGAACTTCATTCGCTGTGTTTGCTAAGCAATGAAGATGTGACTTATCACACATTTTTCCAACTAAGAGTTGACCAAACAAATTCGGGATTTAAGATTTTTTTAATATCTTCTGCCCGCATCATTAAATTATTCATACTCTATTTAGGTAAATATTATGAAAAAATGTAGAAAATTTTTACATTTTCACATCGATAAGGTTAAGTTATTTGCACCATGCATTTGTCCTAGGTTATAATTATCTATAACAATGATGAAGATTTATTACCCATAAATATCATAGGTTCTGGAGAGCAGAAAATCTTTGGCTATATTGTATCCAACATGAGATTTGGCGATTGAAGAAAACACTGACACCACTTCTTCTTTTCTTAAGAGAGTTTTTTCTGATAAAGACTCGTCAAGCATTCTGTAAAATATCATAAATACTGGCATAAAAAATGTTTATAAATGTCTAATCAGCCCTTATTCTTCCAAATAGATGGTCTAATTAACAAAAAAAAATGGCATGCATTCAGCAATTTCCATCAATCAAAATAAATGCAGATTAACTTGGGTAAGTATCGACTACAAATCATTGTATAATATTTTTGACCTGATTGATGGTTATCATTTGTCAAAGTTGATTCACATTTACAAGATTACATGAATTATAAGCCCTTCGGCCACTCGAAATGATGTATTTTGGACAATAATAGATATTCTTGTTTTATTTTATGGTAATTTTATGGTAAAATCGAGTAAATTAGGAATAATAGATATTGTCAACATTATTATGAAGATAAATGTTTCAAAATCAATAATAGAGTCATGTGAAAACCTTTTTAACAACTTTGTATCTTTAGTGCATGCCATAGCGTGAAGTGCACTCATTTTAGCAGTTGATAAATCATCTTCCTTGTATCTCTGCCACATGAAGTTCCATTCTTCTTCACCTCCCATATACACTCCACTGCAGTACACAGTTTCACGTAGATTTTTAGGGATCCTAAAATGTAAATAAACCTTATGGGGTCTAATTTACATTATTTACTATTTATGCGGGAGGAGTATAGAAAAAAGTTACGTAAACTATAGAATATAGAAATTAAGAAAATGGTTTATTTCTTGGTTTAGAACTTGAAGTGATTTTGCTTCTAAATCAGTTTTTTTGGTCTGAGAGAGGCAGATTTTCAGTTCTATGTTCACTTCTCTCGGCTAGAGGGACACTGAAGGAGTGTAGTCAAAAGTTGCTCTTGTCTCTAGCGTGGTCAACATTGGTTTAGTATAGAATTCCAGATTAATAGAAGTCCCCAGATTGCCCCAGACTTCCATTAATCTGGTGATCAGTGGATCTCCTTCAATGTATAAATTAAACTACTGTTATCCTGCGAAAATTGACCTTTACAGGTCAATTCTACATGATCCCGATAACTTTGACTTTCAAGTTTAGTATTAATGTGATTGATTACCATTATTGAATAACAGAACTTACGTATTTTTAGCACCAGGGTAATCAGAATTCATCCATTGTTTGAATATAGCCGCAGCATTCTGTGTACAGTCCTCCATTTCCATTCTACAAGCCAAATTTATTATTTGTTTCTGTAACAATATTTTATTTATTTAATAATTTAAAAAAAGAAAAATGGTTGATTGGTTCTATGGCTGCCCCACTTGTGACAGATGGTATGGATGGTACATAAAGGACGAGTAGATATTTTCTGGAAATTTTATGTTTATTTTTTTCTTTTATTCCCTTTTGTATTAGTCTAAAAGACTAAGTAGTCTAGTACGTAACTTTAAGCTAAATTTAAGCCTTTATTGTTAAAGCAAAGAGTTGGTGGACATTAATGGTTGTATTTAATTTCAGCAAGATTTTTTTCAGAAGAAGTCTTTCAGGCGAACCTTGAGCCCTTCTTTAGAAAGAACTTGCATGAAAAGTATGGATGAAATAGGAACTGACATTCATGGGCAAGGGAGGGTGCAAAACTGTAATATGTTACTTTATTCTTTTTGGACATCATCACTCATCAGTCACATAACAAAGTGATTTGTATAGGATATGAATGGGTGCATAGCTATAGAAGTTTGTTTCTCATCAGTGTATAGTGATAAAATAAGTTTCATGAAATTTTATGTTATGATTAGGTACTTACTATTTCCAATTTTATAATGTAAAAATATGTACTAGAGCAAGGGTGGCCAACCCGCGGCCCGTTGGATGTCTACATGCGGCCCGTGAAGCATATGCACACTTTTTTAATAATACGAGTAGTCGGTACAAGTACCCGTTACTTTTTTGAAAGAGGTATTGTGATAAAAATATTCTTAAAGAAAACCGAGGCGTTTTGAAAGATTTTAAATTCCTATACCATTTTGAAAATTTGGCGACGGGGGGAGGGGGGGGGGGGGGAGGTAGAAGTTTTAAGGTGAAGTAAAATTATCAAATGTTCCATTGTTGTGCGGCCCGGTAGGAAATCTCATTCTGAAATTTGGCCTGGCTGCTAAATTTTAGTTATAGAAAGGGCCTTGTGGAGTGTGAAAATATTTTAATTTAGTTAAATATTTTTCTAAGCTTACATAGTGATTCATCATTTCCGAGCTGCCGTTTATTAACGATGCCTTGATGCCACCAATACGATCATATTCTGGTGCAAGTAGCTTCAGCATAAATTTTTGCAAGATATAAAAATCTGGGAATTTTCTTAATACGCCAGAAATGATGCTTAAGCTATTTATAGCAGCCTCCCATGGAAGATATTTTTTCTCTAAGCTCAGGTACTGCAATATTCTGTAAATGATGTGAAAAATATTATAAGTTTAGTATATACTTAGTTATGGTTTTTTTATTCGAAGATAATTGAAACACAATATTTTCAAAATATAAAAAACCCAAACACGTATTTGAAAACAGAAATGTCCCCATTAGCTTAGAGACAAAACTCCACGATTCATGTGTCCCGTACATATTTATCTATGTAGCATAAATAAATGAAAGCTGAGAAAGATGCTGGATATTAGCTTGAGAGATAGGATTATCGCAGGTTATGAAGTGTGCTAAATATTAAAATGAATTATTTAAATTAAGATGTATGTGACTCCTATATGAAGGAATATGAATAAACATATCACCTGGCGATATAAATAAATTAATTACTTACATTTAATAAGTAATATTTGCTATGTTCAAATTTGTAAAGTGAATAAGAAAAATGAATTAAATGAAAGATGTTATCTTCTAGTTAGAAGTATAAAATAGATTTATTAAATTTACCTTTGACTACGACAATTATTAAATCCCTACGGGTTAGTTAAATATATTTGATTTTACACTAATTATGTGATTTTAACTCACGTGTGGGTTGAATATGCAAGCAACACGAAGCGCGAGGTTGGCGCGATGTAGATCGTCCAGTGGCAGGCGAAAGAGTGTCGAGGCTCGGGTGTTCACCGACCTCCAACCCACGAGCCTTATCTGATAATGTAACAATTATCTAATCAACGAATAGCGACTCGCGGATTTCGCTTATCATTCTCTTAAGGTCGATGCACACCCGGGACCATAGAAATGTAGCTGCGCTACAGGATAAGGGATGAAACTACTCGACATTATCGATGAATTTTACATTGAAATGACAACATATGGCATTGCAAGATGGGAGGATAGAAGGTGGAGACCATGATAGGGTAAAGGAGGTGTAAGAAGTAGGAAGACATAAAAAAATAGACTGATGACATAGTTCAGGTTATGGAAAAAGGGGGGTTTGGCAAAAATCGTTTATGTGTTTTGAAGGGGTATCCAACAGGTTTACACTTGACACAATCTAAATACGACTGTAATCTTGTATTGATCTTAATCCTACGACGCGCGAAGTGATTATATGAAAAAATTCGTGCATACCAAACTCGCTGTAGCGCAGTATTTTTTATTGTAGATTATAGTAAAAAATGCGTGCATACCAAACTCGCTGTAGCGCAGTATTTTTTATTGTAGATTATAGTAAAAAATGCGTGCATATCAAACTCGCTGTAGCGCAGTATTTTTTATTGTAGATTATAGTAAAAAATGCGTGCATACCAAACTCGCTGTAGCGCGGTATTTTTTATTGTAGTCCCTTCGTGCGTCGTAGGATTAAGATCAAGACAACATTAAGATCTATATACCTAGATTGCGTCCAGAGTAACCCTGCAGTAAGCAATAGTCCAATTTAATATTCGCTCACTTTAGAGTAATTTTGTATGACAACTTGCCAGATGAACTCAGAGCCAAAGAGTCTGTGATAAGCTGGAATCTGTTAAGTTCTGATATTCCACTGTGGTTTTCTTTACGTAAAGCTGCCGCCAATAGATTCCAATTTTCTTCATCGTAATTCACACGATACACACCTTAAATTAAAATGGTTAGTTTTACACCGATACTAATATGATACAATACTATTATGATACGTCACGAACATGCCATTGTTTGTTAGCGCAACATTTTCCGTGGAACATTCGGCAAAGAATTAGTCTCCCACTCTTTTCTATGTCCTGTGTTCGGGAAAACAAAAAGACATTTTACATCTTCAATTAAGCGATTGAGTTCGCCACCTATCCAGAATGTCATTTTTTTGTTGGCATAGAGAGGATAGTTTGCATGTTTCATCCGGCTGGTTTGTTGGCTACCTCACTTGTGGGATATACTATGATGATGTAGTACTCGTAGAAGTAGCAGTTCATTTGTTAAACTGAATGTCCACAACCAAAACATCTTTGTTTCCAATTCCTGTCATTCAAGGTTCCGTTTACTTACGTTTTTTATAAATTTTATTTCAATTTTTTTCTTTAAATAAAATAAATGTTGTAGGTAAATGAAACTCACCAGCCATATCAACGTTGAAGAGTATCCACTTGTCTCTGGAAGGCATTCCACTCAAAGTTTTATTAACCTCTCCACTGAGCCAACTTCTGAGTTTGGGTCTCTTGAGATCTGCATTGGAGTCCTCAGAGAAGTAACTCAAAGGTACCCACCATCTTTCCTTTGGTTGTTCTTTTAATATCTTGTCCTGATATCGTACCTGAATGAGGAGAAAGCATACAGAGAATTTTTAGTGGTAGGAATTAGTTCGAATGGTAGGTTATAACATAGGTAACCTTTTTGGTTATTGGAGACAAGGTTATAAATTTAAGTAATATTTTCTTGGTTTTTGCGAATTTATTTATTATGCCAATTTTTTGTCATTTTTATGAAAATGTTGAAAAATTCCTTACATATTTATAGTAGTAGTAGAAATTTAGATTTTAAGATATTTGCATAATTTGAGATGTCCGAAGGATCGTAAAACGATGCCAAAATATGACTAATCGCGCAACGTCATCATTATACCTATCCATATTATGTTGCATATTTTCGACATTTGTCTGTAAACGACCGACCGGTGTGGCGCGGAGGTTAACGCACTTGCCTTTGAGTCACGAGGTCCCGGGTTCGATTCCCGGCCAGGGCAAAATGAAGAATGACCTTTTTCAAATTGTCCTGGGTCTGGGTGTTACATGTATATGTGTTTAGTGCATTGTATATGTGTATCGCCGTGTTAGTACCCATAATACAAGATTCAAATCTTAGTTTGGGACTAGCTCGGTCTGTGTGAATTGTCTATACGTGTAAAAAAAAAAACATTCCGGTCATTTTATATTGCACAAATCGCATACAAATATTTAGGTTACCTGTAATACTCGTGCGGTATTATTAGAATAGTTTCTGACAACTGTAATGAGAGGGTATCCAATCTGCTTAGTCCAACTGTCCATAATAGTCTTCACTGTGAAATCTTTGGGAAGACTGCTAGATTCTTGAGCAGCTTCTGTCAATGTCTGCCACAAGTTATCTCTATCAGCATTTGCATATTTGTACTTGTTCAGATAACTGGAATAGAATTGTTCACTGAAAAACTATTTTTATTATTGTGTTTCAAGCCACGAAACTCTCTGAGGGCCGCATTTTCAGATTAATAGGGTTTCTTCGTTATGCTATTATTATCCATACACGTTCCACATGTACGAATCATTTTGATTAATTTAATCGCATCCTAATACACAATAATCGTTTTGAATCCACTTATTTGCTTAACATCCTCACACTGCAACTATTCCACATTGGTCCTACTTCAGCCATGCAATGTTTCACTTGCATATTTCCATAAATATTGGCACCAGAGTGGTTTTGTACAACATCAGATTATTGTAGGTTTATATTATAATTATTATACAGATAAAATTTCAAAAACTTACTTAGTAATTCCAGTTCTAAAAACATCTTCGCCCAAAAACGAGTACATCATTCTTAAGATCATCGCAGCTTTGCTGTAAGTTATGTGATCAAATAGTTGGCTTAGTTCTTTAGGATCCTCAGTTGCTACAGAAACCTATGAAAGAGAACTCTGTTAAATTCACTTCATTAGTTTAAAAGCAGTAAAGATTCACAATCTAAAACTTTATTCATTTATATAAATGAGATTTATTTGGGCATTCCGATCTCTCTGCCCACCCCACTAGTATTCCCATAAATAAAAACATTACCCTCATAATATCTAATGCGATGATGCTGTCCAAAACCACATCGTTCCTGTGAATATATATACTTTTTCATCTTCAATATTCCTTTTCAGATGACAGAATGTCTCAACAGAGACTATAAAATTAAGTAAATAACGGAGACATGATACAACCCTGCTTCACTCACTTTATGGAGTACAGATATACTCACCGGATGCATACTGTCTAAGGTGTCAGTTTTGAAGACGTTCATCATTGAATAGGTTATTTCTTTATTCAATACATGAGTATCTGGTTCAATATAAATGTACATAAACAATTCCATGAGCGTAGCGAACCCTTCATTGAGCCATACGTCTGTCCACCATTTCATTGTTACTAGGTTGCCGAACCATTGGTGAGATATTTCATGAGTTATGGTCTGAAATATTTAAGAATTCCAAATTATAATGCACTCAGGCCTACTCATTTCCATCGCGGAGGGCATGACCGAAGGCACGGATTGTATAGTGCGATCAAGAGACGCCTACATGGATCAAGTGATGAAGGACATGCGCTGTAGCACGTACGTAGATTTAAAAAGACAGACAGAAGATAGGGCAAAACAGACAAGAAAATCCAAGTTTATTGTACAGCAATCCAATGAATTGTAACACACTATATTTGAGTTGTTAGTACGTAATGTGAAGAGATTTTGATTTTACCGACATTTTTTATAATGTCCTCATTATCGTTGGAAGAATCCATATCACTATAAAGGAGAGTTGTCTCTTTGAATGTAATGAGGCCCCAATTTTCCATTGCATTATAAAACATGTCTGGTAATGATAACATATCCAGTTTCGGTAGTGGGTATTTAATCCCAAAGTAATCTTCGAAGAAAGATAATACTTTCGGAATTAATTTCATAGCATATTCCACCTGAAAATTAAAAATTAAATAGTGGTGTTAGTGACAGATATTTATATTTTATATATAAATATATTAGACAGCTACGAATTAAAAAATCAATTAATTTTATACATAACATACATATAAGTCTTACTAGTGTTCTGCGCAGAAATAATTATTTGGTATAAACTTGAGATAGAAATTAGGAACGAAAGCATTCGAGAGATGGCAAAAGTTTTTGATATCGTCGATAAAGTTATATATGTAGTTGGAGATAGAATGGTAAGTGGATACTTGTAATCCCGGAGTGAAGACTATGGGAGAATCATATGATTGATTTATCATGTATCCTGTGATGAAATTTTTTAAGCCAGACACAGAATGTGGCTGCGGAGAGACACAGACCATCAATAAAAAAAATATAGGTAGGTACCTATTAATCCCTTCGAGAAAATTAACACATTTTGAAATTTAACTCAAATCACATGATCACAAAACTGAACGATCTCTTTGTAGTACCTAGGTGATTATTGTTATTTTGTTAGTTACCTGATTTATTGTATTTGGTTTGGTCCACGTTCTGATAATCACGTCATTCTTATACTTTGGAGATTCCACGTACTTGTAATCTGATATGACGAATGCTACCAAATAAGTGGACATAGGATGACTTTTCTCAAACATATCCCACACCCATCCTTCCATATTCTCTCTGAAATATTATATTGTAGAATAGAATCGGCATACCTACTGCATAATGCTATCATCAAGGTCTAGATTTTTTATGGGTGAAATGACTTACATTGGGTATGTTTTAATGAGTGGCATGTTACTGATAGCTGTCAGGCTCTGTCTCCTTCCCAATGTGATATTGAAAGTAGCTTTCATGGCGGGCTCATCCAGGCAAGGGAAGGCAAGTCGTGCATGTGTTTCCTGGAAATGGCTTGCTGCCAACCAGCTGAAATGAATAAAAATAGGTATTTAGTGTCCTTATTTCACAAGCTATCACTTTGATTCAACTGAATCAATAAATTGGATGAACTGAAACAAGCGTTTCTTTCTATTATAGATACAAATAAACACGAGAGAGACGTCTCTAATCTTTATCAATCAGTTATAATTTGTTAATAATTTTTAAAACCATATTTCATAATTATTTAGACCAGGGGTCTCCAAAGTACGACCCGCGGGTCAAATCAGGCCCGCCAGTGTCATCGATTCGGCTCGCGCCAGCTAGTGACCAAGGTCATCAATCCGCCCCGCGACAGCCAATGACCAGGGTCATCACTTCGGCTCAAGACAGCTAATGCCTTATTATTGTTATTGCTGTGATAAATTAGATAAAATAATACAGAATGATAATAGCTCGGTTTTATTTACATACCACGTTAAGTTTAATGATAAGTAAAATAATAGACAATGGCAAGGAAATCTACTGGAGTAGGTATGACTTTAAGTCTGAAAAGTTTGGAGACCCCTGATTTAGACCATTAGGAAGATCAAATTCAAAATTATTTTATTAAATAACATTAACTGGATCTACAGGAGCTGAGTGCTAAAGTTGGATATCAACCCACTGTACAAGATCGAAAGGCTTGGAGATCCATTTTTTCGGAGATTTAAGTTCTATAAAGGTTATTAAGTCATCAGAAGCAAGTTTATTTCATAAAATGTATGGTGAACTTACACTTTTTGTCCATTTTCACTGTTTATATAACTGCTTTTATAAAAGCCTGAAACACCATTTGCTAAGAATCCTGTGAATGAAATGGTCACTTCTAGATGGTCTCCAATTTTTAGAGATTCCGCTAAGTTTAAGATGAGGAACTCCAGAGATGTGTTATACGTTACATTCACAACTGAGATACTTCTCTGATCTCCTAAAATAAACACTGTGATGTTGTCTTCGCCGATTATCAAGTCTTTAGAGTGCAGAATAATCCTTTCCGTAACATTTGTGACATTCAACTAGAAAATATTTAACAAAGATAATATTTAAATTAAAACACTGTTTAATTCCACTATGAGATTGCTTTAATTAAAACGTTTTCGACTACAATGTAGTCATCATCAGTAATAACACAATACTAAATCTAAAATTAAAGGACATTCAACAATATTAAATATTAAACATTTTTAAGGAGTGGTCACAATTGGCAGTGTGTGTGTGGAGGGTGGGGGTGAAAAGTTCAGGGGCGGGTTCAGGAGCAGAAGTAGTTGTGAGGTTATTTGTGGTTGTTGAATATTTAAAAATGTTTAATATTTAATATTGTTGTATGTCCTTTAATTTTAGATTTAGTATTGTGTTATTACTGATGATGACTACATTGTAGTCGAAAACGTTTTAATTAAAGCAATCTCATAGTGGAATTAAACAGTGTTTTAATTTAAATATTATCTTTTATAATGTATTTCCACAAAGTTACACTTGAAAATATAGAATATTTAATATTTAACATTTCAATTTTTTGATAAAAAATACTAAGCATAAATCGTCATATAAAATAATTTTGCCATTTTAGTAATAATAACATTTTTTTTCAATAAAGGTCAAGGGACCCTGCATCTCTTGTGTCAACACGACCATAGTAGATCTATGTATTGTGATATCCTTCTGTGTCATATCTAACTCTCAAGACCTAGGTGCGTCATGTAGCTAATTATTTGCCTCATTATAACATAATAGGTACATACACAGTATAAATAATACATTTTCACGAACTAAACGTACAACTACTCAATAAAAATTATAGTTGAATAATTCTATAATTCGATTTCAAATTTATATATTTATATTTGTAATTATAATTTAAGTTAACACTCCACAAAGTTGAGAGATTTATGATTTATGGAGGAAATATTGCACGTAAAGCAGTGTAAAAGATAAATTGATTTGTAAATTAAATAATTTAGCGAATTGCGTATTTGTGAATAGAATTAAGCGAATTTCACATTTTATCAAATTCATCTATTTGGTTTTGGCAACTTAGGCCATTAACCAGTAATACACACATGAAATTAAACAATGAATATTTTTTTTCAATTATTTTATTTTATAAACTCTTGAAAACTGTAAATTACATATAGGTAATATAAATTATCATATAAATTACAAATATGTAATATAAACTTTTAAGAAAAAAATCCTAATTAAATTAATAAATGGGTAGGTACATACAATTTAACTCAATGCAAAAATGTGAATTCTTTTTACATATTTTTTCTTTAGAATATGTGTAACATAATAAATGTGCTGTGATCTTAAAATAACTGTCCCAATTAAGCGGAATGTTGTCCCAACTAAACATATAAATTTACTATTGGTTTGGTTTCTGTTCTTTGAGATTTGTCCCAAATAAGCGGCTGTCCCAATTAAGCGGAATCGACTGTATTAGAAATTAGAACACAGGCTGTCGCTCTTGTGGAGAATGCCGTAATGTTATAAATGAATAAATTATAATTTTAGAATTATCAACGTTCAACATTCTCATTTCAGTAGTGATGTGGTATGTCACCTATTCTGAATGTTTCTTTATAATGACAAAAAGAGGATGATCTTTATATTATTTATTATATATTATCCCACTGACTATCACGGTGAGATGCCGTGATCGTATATAATATGAAATAAGCAGATAACTATCGGTTTACCTGTATTGTCACAACACCAGAAAATGTAAAATTATTCGCCTCGTCGACATGAGTCAAAATTTGGAGATCATAATGCTGTGGAATCACATCTCCCGGTAGTCTGTAGTCGGGGAGACCTGTGCTTAGACTTACACAAGAAAAAGCTGCCAACACGCACAGTATAAACATAATATTTTGATGTTACAAACTTCTTTAGCACAAAATATGTTGATTGGTGGATTACGTAACGAAAAAAAAATTGTTATTAAAAATATCCACATAAGTTATTAGCTCTGTAAGATTTCTATAAAAAGATAGGAGAACTAGGTTCTATAATAACATATTGCATTTGAAATAATGTTGAGAATAAATTAGTTTTAATTTATGTAGGTATCTACTGAGACAGAGATGAATCTAAATAAAAACACTGAACTAATAATACTTATACCTTTTTTGTTTATTAAGTAATTTTTTTTAGAGGCGTCTTTCGACTTTCGAGGACATTTGTCTATATCAGCGTCCACACCCGTTCCAAAAAGGGTAACGAAGGCATTCATTGGAATATTTTTTTGGAGAATTCTCCGAATTGTCACCCAATGATTGAATATTGATGATTGACATTTTCATCCAGCTGTGTGGACGCTGCTATTCCTTGTCCTTGGTAGATGAAAGACGTATCTGTCAATAAAAATCAATATAGGTAGATGAAGAAAACAATGATTTTTAATTTCATTATGGAATTCTACTACCTAAACAACGATGAAGTGAATACTTTGAGGGTGTTTTACGACAGACCTTCATTCATCTTTTTATTAAAAAAAAAAGTACGGACCTGGTGGAATTTTATAACCTTTCGTGTTCCTATTATATGAGGTTTTCCGAATGAATTATTCCAATTATTGAACATTTTGTTGTGTGCCTAATCATTTATGCATGCAAATGCAATAATATAGGTTTACTTATTATAAATGTATGTATAGGTAATATTATTTTAATTGCAAGGGTGCATTCATCCTAGAGAAGCAGATGTAACCTTTGTTAAAAATATGCTACGGGAAGAGAGGAGGGAGGGGGGGAGGGTAAAATTTGAAATGTCATTTTATCCAGAAAAAATAATAGGTGTGAAATATAGGGTGGAGGGACAACTGCCTACTTATTCGACTCGGTTTTTCTATACCTACCTCACATCCTTACTTTGGTAATATTTTTCGATAACTAAGTAAATATTCTTTCTCTCTATTTTGGTATTTTTTTCCATATTTGGAAAGACATTATTTTGTTCACTTTGATACTATATTTGAACTTTTAGTAGGGGAAGCTAATCCCTATCTTAAATACCTGGGAACGCTTTAAGTTAGTAAGTCAATAGGTGAGCGTGATTCTAATTTTGATTTTAAATAAAACCTTTTACTTTCTGATGGGACATCACGGATTAAGTTCTATTTATAAGTCAGAGAGATAATTTTCTACCAATCTCTATGGCGTCATGAACCCGACTTCTGAACTATCCGGGTTTTTCAAGAAATCTATTATATGTAGGATGACCAGTAAAGTCTTTGCAAGTCGTTTTTTAAATAAGTCTAAAAATAAGTATTATTTTATCAAACCTTGGTCATGTGATAAGAGAGGAAAATATAATTGATTTATTAACCCAGCAAAAACTGATAGTTAGCTCAAGAACTTAAAAAGTATATATTAAATAATCGCTGTAAACCTTTAAAAGATAGGAGTCACCTCTTATGATTTGTAAGAAAATAGATTTTCCAGAATACTTAACGTTGCCCATATTCTCTAGTTTTTATTAACATTTCAAATTGCTATTAAAACTTTTTAAATATTTTAGAGGGTTTTGTACTTTTAGGCATATTTTTTCATAAAATTGAGCCTTTTATCGGAGGCGCATTGGATTTCTTTGGTATTTTTCCTTTTCTATAAAGACTGTATGATCTAATTCAATACTAAAAATGTCTAAATTAAGTTTCGATAAAGACTTACAAATTATTGGAATTGGTCATGTGATAAGAGAGGAAAATATAATTGATTTATTTATATCTATAATAAACATATATCGGCATGACAGCTAGAAAGCCTTTTCGCCGAGACATGTTAACAACATTACAAGACCTTATAGAATTGATAGACCAATTGTTCAGACTTAATAATTTATTGGTAAAATAAAATGTTGATATTTTAACTACATCTTGTTCTCGTTGGTTAGTTCCTTGAGAATTTGTATTATGGTATCCTTGTGGTCTTTAATCCATTTCAGTTTGTCAGATATTGATTCCAGAGCTTGATTTACTAACAATGAAGCTTGTTGAAACTTTTTATTACTATTGACGAAGTCATAAAACTAAAATAATAAAAAAATATTATAAAATCGTCAAAATACAGAGCTTTATTATTTTAAAGATGTTATCGAAAGAGAGTAAGTAGTAAAGGATATCGAGTAGTTTGTGAATGAGAAATTAGTGTTATTTTGATCATCTGTGATCAAGTATTCTCAAAATATGTCTCGTTCAATGTTTGTGTCATTCCATTTTTTATAGGCCAACCTTGTGAGAATCGACCAATTGACTTTTTAATTACAATATATTCATTTCGCAAAGAATTAATCAGAGCGGTGATAAAGAGAATAATAAAAAAACATATTTTTAAAACATAATAATAAATAATAATTACCTCCATATATTCTTGGTCTGTGGTTATATAATCTGCGACATTTTTCAAATACATTCCTATTGCATCCAATTGAGTCAAGTCAGGAAAACTGAAAAGAAAATAATAGGACGTTTGTATTTAGTAGGAATCAAGACATTATCCATGAAGTATCTATTAAATATTTAAAATCTTTAATTCAGCGATGAGAATTGCCACGACTGACCTTTATTTTCATAGGATACCTCCCTTGTGATGATTTAATGTAGATAGTTGAGGTAAGTAAACTTGTACATTGCTCAGATTCTATTGCACATAAATGTTGGAATGCATATGACATGAAGACACTAGCTGGCTTGCACTGGAGAAGAGATGCATCCAACAGAGGAATATGGAAATCCAGAAGGAAGACTTTTGTCTAACACTGGACACAAGACGAAGGCAGAAGGTACCTAAGGTAGGGTATAAGAACTCATTAACTGCTTACGTTTTTAGAATGTCTTCTACTCTAGAATAGAGGAATTGTCTTGACACTTTGTATCCAACCTTTGAAATGGAGATAGTTTGAAATACCAGATGTGATTCCGTCATTTTCATATGGCTGTTCTCAGTTACAGAATATTCTAGTAATCTGGAAAATTTGCACAGAATTAAGAATAATCAGTTTTTTTTTGTGTAATTAGGTATATTGAAATATTCTCTATAGACATAAATATTTTTTATCAGTAGGAATCCAGGAATTCATCATAAAAAAGCTGGACAAATCTGGAGAGTTACTCCCTAATCTTAATCTGGTATTTTAAAATCGCCGAACGATATTCTTGAAAAGAAACTGCGATCTTGATAACCCCACTATTGACAATTATTTGAGGATTTTATGCTACACACATTTGTAAGATATAATTTAGTTCCCTTGAGATAGATATTAAACGTTTCTAAGATACTAGATTGAAATTCTACATACTGTTTATTTATATTAACTTAATTATATATTTTAATAACTTAATTATATTATTGGTTACCTATTCAGAAGTGTTACATCTTTAGTACATCCTAAAGCAGATAGTAAGCTGATTTTAACATTTTCTACATGTTCTTCTTTATATCTTTGCCACACGAATTTCCATTCCTTCCTCCCTCCATATTTCACTCCGTTGCAATACACCAGTGTACTTAGATCTTCTGGGATCCTTAACAATTAATAAAATAAATAATACCTATTTGTGGGTGCTTTGAATTAGTTGATTAAATAACTTGCATGGGAACTTTAAATTTATTCTATTATTTTCTCAAAATAATATAATAACTCAATTTCATTAACATCTGAAGGGTTACTCTTGAAACTATCAAGCTTCATACTACTTAAAATTATTTAAATATTTTAGACTATTTTAGAGAGTTTTGTACCTACAGATATTTTTTTTGAACCTATAATAAGAAGCGTGCTAGATTTAAATCTTTGGTGTTTTTATTTTTCTAAAAATACTGTATGATCTAATTACATAAATACTAAATTAGAATTAGATATAGACTAACAAATTAATGGAATTATTCTTTGAGTTCATCCAATTATTGAACATGGTCACTGCACTTTCAACACAAAGTTTTACTTCTATGTTACAAGATGAAACTATTATGTTGATCTGAAAGTAAATATAATGCATATTAATATTGAAATAGAGAAAATATACATTTAATAAAAATACGAGGGCGGTCCGATAAGTACTTAGCCTCTCCGCCTGATGATGTTACTATCACAAGAAAAATATACCATCTTGTAGTGCATTCTTGTGGACAGCCACTGTTGAAATTTCAGCTAAATTGGACTTATAGTTTTGTTTTGACCGCGTGTGGAAGCGGGCGGGTCCACGGATTTTAGAAAAATGGAAAAAGAGCAATATCGGTCGATGATTCGATTCTTGTTTTTGGAAGGGAAATCGCGCAGCGAAATCAAAGAGCTCTTGGATGCTGTGTACGGTGACTCTTCTCCTTCGATAACGATCGTCAAAAATTGGTTTAAGAGTTTCGACATGGTCGTACGTCGGTTTTTGACGAGTCATGTCCAGTTGCCCCGAAAACGGCTACCACGGAAGATAACATGACAAAAATCCACGATATCGTAATGGCAGACCGCCGTTTGAAGATGCGTAAGATAGCTAAGATAATAGGCATCTCAAAAGACCAGATGGATTATACCATTCATGAAATTTTGGATATGAGAAAGCTGTTGGCGCAATGGGTGCCGCATTTTCTCACTCCGGACAACAAGTGCAACCGTGAGACCACTTCAGAGCAGTGTTTGACGCTTTTTAAGAGCGATTGAAAGAGTTTCTGCATCGTTTTGTAGCCATTGACAAAACTTAGATCCACTAGTACACACCAAAGACCAAGGGACAGTCAAAACAGTGGATTTTACCCGGCGAACGTGCTCCAAAGAAGGCAAAGACTGTCCTATCTACCGGAAAGGTGATAGTCACCGTTTTCTGGGATTCACAAGGTGTGATCATCATCGACTACCTGGAGAAGAGTAAAACGATCACAAGGCTCTACTATGACAAATTATTGGGCCGATTTGACTCCGAATCGCAGAAAAAACGGCCCCATTCGACGAAGAAAAAGTGATCTTCCACCATGACAATGCACTTGCTCACACCTCCGTTTTCGCCACGGCCAAATTGGTCAAATAGGGCTACGAACTGCTACTCTATCCACCGTATTCTCTAGATTTGGCTCCGTGCGACTTCTTTTTGTTTCCAAACTTGAAAAAGTCACTCACTGGGTGGAAATTTGAGTCGAATGAGGAGGTCATTGCCGCCACGGAAGCCTACTTTGTAGACCTCGAGAAAACGTAATTTTTAGACGGGTTAAAGAAGTTGGAGAATCGCTGGTTCAAGTGTATCGAGCTAAAAGAAGACTATGTTGAAAAATAAATCACAACTTTTCCAAAATTTCCATTTTTTCTTATGTAGGCTAAGTACTTATCGGACCGCCCTCGTATATTTAGGTTTTCCGCCCTAAAACATAACCACGCCCAGACTTTAGACACCAATGAAATGAAAATGCTCAGATGGGCCGGTGGTGTAACAAGTATGGATAGGGTGAGAAATGTCCATATCTGTGGTAGTTTCAAAGTCGCTACTTACCATCGGCGAAAAAATAACCGAAAACCGATTAAAATGGTACGGACACATCTTGAGACTACCACAGGATAATATGATCAAAAAGACAATGGACGTAGAAATAGAACCCAGAAGACCAGGCAGACCAGTGACTACCTGGGTGTCCAAAATTGCCAGGGTCCTGAAGGAGGCAAAGCTGCGCTCGGAGGATGCAGGGGACTGATTAGTAGAGCCGACCCGAAATAAATGGGAGAAAGGCGAGGGCGAAGAAGAAAATATTTAGCTTTTCCGCTTATGTTCCAATATCTCGTTTACTGAGCGTGATTCTAGATTTTTATGGCTAAAATTTCGACCGTTTAAAGCACAAAAGACACATGTCCACATTCAAGAAAACAGCTTTTCAATGTTGGAGATTCTCGATTAATTAATTAATTTTAAATTAATACCGAAAATGTCATCGATGGAAATGAGCTTTTTAAGAATTAGAAAGTCGATATAAATGCATTATCAAATATCTTATGTGACATGTTATTGTGAAAACTGTTTGTAAATAATTATATTTCACATCTCATTTCTTGACGAAGATGACAATAGATAGGATATATATGTTTTGAAATATTGGGGGGATATAATATTTCTTATAAATCTATAGGGTAGATTTTACTTCATAACATTAATATACAATTTGAATACCTGATTGTTTCATTAATTAGATTTACAAAGATAAAACTACTTATAATTTTTTTACAACTCACGTTATGTTCCGTAGTTTCCAAGTTGCTTGTCAAATCAGCTTGCAAACCTCCAATACGAATATACTCTGGTGTAAGTAGTTCACATAAAAAATCATTGAAGACATGATATTCTGGGAATTGAAATAGTATATTATCTATTTTAAAAAGTTCTTGCAAAGCTGCGATCCAAGGAATATTCTTTTTTTCTTTACTCAGATACTGCAAAAGTCTGCGGGGAAATCAACGATGGAACAATATTAATAAAATATCATCAATTCTATCTTAAAATAAAAAAAACCCAAAACGCCAAATATCAATAACATATTGACTTCAGTGGTTCCTTACCTTAAAGTAATTTTATATGGCAGTCTATTAGATGAGCTTAGAGCCAAAGAATCCGCAACAAGCTGGAATCTGTTAAGTTCAGATATTTCACTGTGATCTTCCTTACGCAAAGCTGCCACCAAGAGACTCCAATTATCTTCATCGTAGTTCACACGATACACCCCTAAAAATAAGAACAATATGAGAGATGGTCAGACGGTCACTAACTTCAGAGGCAAATTAAAAACTGAACTCTTCACTGGCGCCCTCGAGACGGTCTAGGGACTGTAAAACGGCGTCATAAATAAAATAAAATCATTCAAAATCATCATCATCATCATCATCATCATCAATAATCGTAATATCTAGAACTACGTTTTTTTTCAAAGGTATTACAAGTGGCGCTCGATCCTTTCTGCCTACCCCGCGAGGGAAGCGGCGTGATGGTATGTATGTATGTGTATGTATTATTATTATTTATTTTTTCATTCTTTTTGTTTAATAAATAAACAAACCAGCTGATTCAATGTTGAAGAGTACCCACATTCCCTTGGAAGGCATTCCACTGAGGGTCTTGCTGGTTTCTCCAGAATGCCAGATTTTCAAATTACAAATACTTTCTTCAGAAATGTAGCTCAATGGAACCCACCAAGTTTCATTCACTGAACTTATATTTGATGCCCGATTCTTATATTGAACCTAAAATTGGACAAAATATTGACTTTGATATTCAAACTAACAGAGTAAGTAAATAAATACGTTAGTTTATTTTTTCAATACAAGAATATTGTAGTAACCTGTGATATTTCCGCCGTGTTCTTTGAATAATCTCTGATGACAGTGATCAGAGGATATCCACTTTTTTTGGTCCAATTATCCATGATCGTTTCAACTTGTAACTCTAATGGCAGTCTATTAGATTCGTGAGCCGCTTGAGTTAAAAATCTCCACAAGTCATTCGTTTCAGTACTTAAATATGCATAATTTTTCAAGTAACTGAAACATACGAAATTTCAAGTAGCAGTTAGGTAATATTGCCAATATTCGAACAGAATCATGTCTAATGAATCATACTTGTAGAACTAACTTAGTAATTCCTCTTTTGAATACTTCTTTACCCAGGAAATAGTTCAACATTCTTAAAAGTACTGCACCTTTGTCGTATGAAATTGAATCAAAAATTTGATTTATTTCATCAAGATTCCTTAAGTCTGCAGAAATCTAAAAATATAACGAGATTCATAAGATTCATTAATATTGTGTTGATTTTTGAATTAACAGTTATGTATGGAGATATATTACTTACTGGATGAGAACTGTCGAGAGCATCACTTTCGAAAACATTTTGCAGATATTTCGACAAATCATGATTGAGAGCATTGGAGTAAGGCTCGATGAAATCATATGCTATGGAACCCATCAATGTAGCAAACCCTTCATTGAGCCATATATCTGTCCACCATTTCATAGTCACCAAGTTGCCAAACCATTGATGCGCTAACTCATGAGCAATGATCTGAAATATTTGACTTTTGGTTTATTTTATAACCACTTCTTCTTTCTGTGCCATGTCAGGTCCCCCCGACGTTGGCGATCACTCCGGCGAAAACCTCCCTGTCCTGTGCTGCTCTGAACAGGTCATCCACTGTCCTCATTCCGGTCCATTCTCTAATATTGCGCAGCCAGGACATCTGCTTTCTGCCAACTCCCCGTCTTCCTTCTATCTTGCCCTCCAATATAAGGCGGAGGAGACGGTACTTCTCTCCACGCAGCACGTGACCCAAATATGAGACCTTCCTCACTTTAACAATCGACAACAGCTCTCTCTTGGCTCCGGCTCTCCTAAGCACTTCGATGTTACTGACCCTTTCGGTCCAACCACTAATTATCAATTTTAAATGTTTTTTTAAAGTCATCGCTCTACCTCCCAAATAGGCTATGCTCCCACTAAGGTAACTGAATTTCACATAAATTATTACAATATTTGTAGTGAAAATATAACAGTTTTATTAATTCTTTTTAAATTATTTAATATGAACTTTCACAGTGTAAACACAAACACCCTTCAACAATTATATTGAATTGTTTATCTTGTCAGTCGGTGGATGGCGCCCGTAGTGGCTGCCTGAAACCTCAGAGGTCCTATTTTTAAAAATTAAAATATTATCTAATAATGATTCAAAATAGCAAAATTTTAATACAGTGTTTTTGGTTTCAATAGTTCTATAAAGATAATTGTTTTTTGAGTGTTAAATTATTTTCAAACTAATTAAAAATTACATATATAAAAACAAATGAACTCACATAATTGTTACATATTTCAAATTTGTGACAGTTACAAATTCATTAAATTTTTTTCAATAGTTAAATTAAATTCATAAAATATATAAAAATTTGATAATAACAATAAATAAATTTAAAATAAAAACTGAAAATGCACCCTTGCGGTGGTTTGTACCACAAAACGGCGCTAAATAAATTGTCCAGATTATTATTATTATTGTGTAGATATTTGAAAAATCTCACCTCTCCAATATGCATTTTTTCCACAACCGATGGTGTATCATTATTGTATAGCAAACTGCTTTCTAAATATTTCACAATGCCCCAGTCTTCCATTCCAGTATATATTATGTCTGGGATTGCAACCAAATCCAGTTTAGGTAAAGGGTATGGTATGTTGTAATAGTCTTCATAAAAAGATAGGAGTTTGGGAGCTACTTCAGCTGCATAATTGGCCTAAAATAAATTAACTTGAGCACATTTAAAGTTCAACTTATCGATGGATGGCCCCTAATGGAAGTTTATTATAAAAGAAATGAAAAAAAAAACAAACAATATTTTTAATTCTCTATGACTTGAGTGAAAAAGCTTCAAAGAAATTGCCTGAATTGGGGAGGGCAAACTCTCACAAATCAATAGAAGTCACAGTTATTGCTAAATATTTTGTTTCTTTTTAATTTACATTCAATCTATTTACAAAACATACCATAGCACGAAACTATTATGTAAGTCCTGAATAAAACGATAATTTTCCGGAAAATCTTAAGATGTGGTATAAAACCCGTAGAAACTCTACTTTTATGAAGAGTTTTCAGTGTTTTTTTGATATGTATACTTGCATATATCTTAGAAGTTTTTATAGCCGGCAGGCAAAAGTGGTTAGATGGAAGAAATCACTATAAAGTGATAATCTCGCCACTGTATATCATCACATATTTTCTCATGTAAATGGATTTGTTGATTTTGTTACGTGAATGATTGATGTGCAAGAAGAATAATAAAATAAAATGTCGCTAGCTGAAGCATACTGTTATACCATACAGAGTACAGATAACCCTGGATTCCCAGCCAAATAATTTATCTCTCCTTCCCAAAAGTTTTCGAGTGTCTTGTAGAAACCAGGAATTTGTAAAACATTACATGTAAGAGATTCACCACCTTAATTCAGCGATGAGGTATGCCACCCATCCAGAATGTCTTATTTTTTACTGTCTCAGATTGAAAATTTGTATGTCTATCAGATGTAGTTAGTCTATTGGGTAAGCAGTGGGCTAATTATATTATAATATTGACACGTACAAAATAATTTGCTTGTTTATTACATGCAGTTTATCCATAGGTACCATATAGATATACCGTGATGGTATACATAGAAATGGATTGTTTATTGTTTCTAATTGTCCCTAGGCCCCTATTATGCAGGCACTTGGACTAATCATACATACATTTTATAAAATTTATCACAATTTCAAATATAATCAATCAAAGAAACAATCAAAGTTAAACAAAATATCAAATTACATAATTTTTGTAGCCACGAATGTAAAGAGTCCGGATCCACAACGTCAAATATTAAAATATATAAATAATTCAAATTACAGAGATTAAATTGTGTTGATAAATTGTGTTTTAAGGAAATCAAGTATTTCTAAAAGAGACAGTTTTTTTTTACCATTCGCTCTTACCAAATTGCGGAATACTTTTTTCGTACCTGATTAATTACTTCAGATCTGGCCCATATTCTAATGAGAACATTAGTCATGTTATTTGATGCTACCACACATGAAAAGTCTGATATGGTGTAAGACAACAGATATGTGGACATTGGAGGAGATTTTTCAAATTCGTCCCATACCCATCCATCCATATTCTCTCTGAAATAAAAAAATAATTTGTTTTTAATTTCATTATGGAATTCTTCTACCTAAACACCGACAAGCTAATAGATCTCCCACTCTTTTCTGTAAGTTTTCTATTGTTCAGGAAATGGGAAGTATTTCTTAAACATCAGTAAGCTCCCTTGACGTGATATTATCATAGTACGCTATATAAATTGTAATATTATTTTATCAATAAGATGTACAATTATTTATAATAAAGTCAATTCAGGAATGACTTATGTTCGATCCTGGATGTCTTATTATTCATTGGCTCAAAGAAGCTAATTTGTATATTTATTGGATACAATCAGTGCATTGGTTAGCCAGAGGATTAATAAGGTACACGTGATGATCAGTAGGTCATCCACTTAGTGCCAAAAATAGAGACATTTAGAATAGGTGGCCTTAAACATGTCAGGTATCTTATGTGTGTCGTTTTAATATTGTTTGTCTTTAACCGACCTCTCGAAATTTTCTGGAAAAGGGGTAATTATAAAAATAATAATTATGTAAGTAAATGATTTTCATTATAAATGTATAAAAGGTGGTATCATACATTGGTAATGTCCTTAGCAGGGGCATATTGCTGATAGCAGAGTAGTGCAGTCGTCTTCCCAAGGTTAAGCTGAAGGTGGCTTTCATTCCAGGTTCGTCTAGACAAGGAAAGGCACGACGGGCATATATTGACTGAAATAAAGTTGTTGCCAGCCAACTGAAATAGATAAAGGGTATTTTATCGGTATTTATATAACGAATACTATTAATTAATAACAGAGATTTACTAGTAACTTTACCATACTCGTAGTGCCCAAGATTTTGAAATGCGATGTCGTTTTCAAATTGAACCTTACAATGTTCTTATCGTTTTCGAAACATTGCATGTCGAAATTTAAGTGCAGTGGATAGCATTTGAAAAGTATGACGACTGTTTATGCATTTATGGAAGTTTATAATGGAAAATTTTGCCGAATATTGGACACAAGAAAAAGGTTGGAGTAAGTTAAAATAACTTTGGATATAATAAATATTTTTATGTAATGTAAAAAATAAACTTACACATCACTCCCATTCAAAGAATAACTGCTTCTGTAGAAACCCATAATATTAGTTTGCAAGATTCCTGCAAATGGAATAGTCAATTCGATTTGTTCTCCAATCTTTAGAAGTTCTGCTAATTTCAGTATGAAAAAATCTAGATGAATATTGTATTTAACATTCACAACAGAAATCCTCTCTCTTTCTCCCATTATAAATACTCGAATGTTATTTTCATCTATGAGTAATTCCTTGGAATGCAAGATGATGCTTTTAGTTTCATTGGTGACATTCAACTAGAAATATAGGTACACATTATATCTAATTGCATGTAATAAATATGTAAATCATCCTCTCTGTACTTTTTTCACATAGGTGTTAAGTACTTTTTTCACATAAGTACCTACCTGTCTACTTTTTGTACATAAACATGTCCATATGGGGTGTCAAACATCAAGTTTTTTCATTGGAAAGAGGTTTTGAATATTTTTTCCTCGTAAGCACTTACTCCATTTTTTTCAACAAGATGATGTAGTTTTAACTATTCTGTCTATTTAATTCCGAGCGATGCCGGGTTATAAAAGCTATTATTTAATAATTTAATTATTTTACCTGTATTACTACGACTCCTAAGAATGTGAAATTATGTGCTTCGTCTATATGTGTCAATATCTGAAGATCGTAATGATGTGGGATTACATCTCCTGGTAATCTGTAGTCGGGGAGACCTGCACTTGAACACACGCAGCAGAAGGCTGCTAATATACTCAATATCAACATAATAATTACCACAATATTAATTTGAAAGGCTTAGTGTGAAGATATCACAATGCGACGATATACATGCCTTCTGTTCATTGAATTTTATTATTTTTGTAACGATTAATTAGTATAGCCAATATTTAATAATAAATAAAATAAATTAATTACGTAATGAATTGTCAAACACCGTAATGCATCACCGTCCCATGAAAACTGATGCGATATTCGTAGTTCACAAGGTTGTTTGATTTTCATTCATAGGTAGTAGAATATTTGCATATATTGTGAAAACTTATAATTAGGTGACATAATATGCAGATACTTTATTAAGTATATTTAATTGGCATTATAAATGCATTTTCATATTTTGTGATATGCATAATATTGTTATGGTATGGAAATATGGTAAATCTATTTTATGTATTTGTATCTGGGTACCTATATATTGTATATCTACGAGTATTGGAACTAATGCGTGCACAACTAATTTTATACTAGGTATATGATAACAACAGAAGTAAATAAAGATTAAATATATATTAATTGTATTGATACTGTAATACAATTAATATATATTTAATCTTTCTCTCAAATTCATAGAACAATAATATGATGGATGCACAAGAAATTATTTCTATGGTGAAAAAAGCAGCCAGCGCTTTATCCCAATTGATAACAGAAAACAGTAAATTTACACGTGACCATATTGCTAAAATCAATCCAATAACTATTGAATTTATGGCGGCAATGAGTATCGCGACGGCGAAAATTGCAAGCCAAGAAACTGAAATTAAGCTTCTAAAAGAGAGGATTAATCGATCCGAAAGAGATTCTTCATCAAATAAAGCTGTTGACATATGTGACACTCTCGCAGAAATAGCCGAGAGGAACACGCGATCTAAGAATATCATATTGTTCAACGTACCTGAACCAAACTCTAATACACAAGCGAGTGAACAAATAACCGAAGACCTAGATCACGTGTCGGGGCTTATTCACGGCATAGACACTTTAAATGGCATACCAGTTGTGAAGGTACATAGATTGGGAGTCAGAAAGAATGATGGAATGAGACCTCTTAAAGTCACATTTAATGATAGCGAGGATGCCAGGTCAATATTTATGAATAAGTTCAAGTTACCTAAGCACATAAGAGTGAAACAGGATCTTACCGAAATGCAAAGATCCCAGCTAAAGGTTCTTTGGGACGAGTTGGAAACAAGAAGGAACAATGGGGAGAGTAATATTGTTATTAAGTATATTAGCGGTACACCAAAGATTGTTGCAATTAATAAAAAAAACTAATAAATAGCCTTACCTTCTATTCGCAAAATGTTCGAGGAATAAGAACTAAACTATCACTGCTACGGCAGAATACACCAGTGCTGGACTACAACATATATATACTTACCGAGACTTGGTTGGACGATTCAATAGAGAATTCAGAGTTGGGCTTTAACTCATATAACATCTACAAGAAGGATCGCAATAAACGTACAAGTGCGAAAGAGAGAGGAGGAGGAGTTTTGATAGCTATAAAAGATAATATTCCTTCAACACCAATCAAGACAAAATACAATAATCTGGAACAAATATTTGTAATTGCTAACCTTGGTCAGGAGAGGCTGATAATCGGTAATGTGTATATACCACCATCATCTACGTTAGACACATACAAATCTTACTGTAACGAGTTAGAGGAGTTGCATTGTAAATATCCGAATGTAAAATTATTGCTGTTTGGTGATTTCAACCTGCCAAATATTGTATGGTCTTCAGATACCGATTCAGCTCCTATTAACGAAGGAAATCACGAGGGAGCAAGAGAGGTACTCGAAACTATCAACTTTTTGGGACTTAATCAACGTAACTATATACACAATTCAAGAGGACGCCTTCTCGATCTTGTATTTGCAAACAGTAATGCTACCTATGTGGAGCACGCCAATGAAGAATTGGTACCGATTGACTCCCACCATCCACCACTACACATAAAGATTGATCTGAGCGTCACAAAATTATGCAATGAACCGTCTTTTTCATTGAATTTTAAAAGGGGAGACTACGTTGGGGCAACAGAGTTCTTATTTTCTAGTGACTGGAGTTTCCTGGGGAACGAAAACATTGAATTCGTCGTAGCCGCGTTCTATGGTTTATTGTATGATACCATAAATAGATTTATACCTTATGAAGAATTCAAGAAAAACACGTACCCCAGATGGTTTACTTCAGAATTAAAATTGCTTATATTGGAGAAGAAACTTGCCCACAGAAACTATAGGGAAACAAATGATATGAGATTCTACAAGATTTTTTCTGACCTGAGAGCTAAGTGCAACAAAATCAAGGCGACTTGCTATTCAAGATATATTAGGGAAGCTGAAGATACGACTAGTGATATTAAATCGTTATGGAAATTTAAAAACTCTCTAAGCAAGTGTGATAGCAGCTACCCAGCACAAATGTTCTTGGAGCGAGAGAGTGTAGGTGGAAAAGAAAATATTGTTAACAAGTTTGCCGAATTTTTTGGTAATGTGTTCGAAAGTAATACCAGTAATACAAATGAGTGTTTTACTACTAGTAATAGATCAGTGAATCTGTCTAAGTGTCTTATTGATTCCGACAGAGTTAATTTCATGTTACTTCACCTTGATCCGAGGAAATCTTCAGGTCCTGACAACATACCACCTATATTTCTAAAAAAATGTACAAATGCCCTTGTTATCCCTCTAACAATAATTTTTAACAAATCTCTTGAGGGTGGACACTTCCCCTCTTCTTGGAAAATAGGTAACATAACGCCGATATTCAAAAAGGGTTGCAAGGCTGATATATCTAACTATAGGCCGATCTGTATTCAATCTACTATCCCTAAGATGTTCGAATCTCTCGTGTTAGAACAGATCTTGCCTAGCATACGTCCGGTAATCGAACATCAGCAGCACGGATTCCTACCGGGTAGGTCTACTCTTACGAATCTAACAATCTATGAAAACTATATTGTGGAGGGTCTTGCTAGAGGTTGTCAGGTGGACAGTGTTTACACGGACTTCAGCAAGGCCTTCGATAAAGTATCTCACAAAATCCTCCTAACTAAATTATCAACGCTAGGTATTAATAATGCCTTGCTGAGATGGTTCGAAAGTTATTTGTTGGGCCGAACATTGCGCGTTAGAATGGATCAAGTCTTCTCTAATAGTTTTGAAGCTACCAGTGGAATTCCACAGGGTAGCCATCTAGCTCCACTACTCTTTCTTGTTTTCATTAATGATCTCGTCTATGAATTGGCAGATGTCGGTTACCTGCTTTTTGCTGATGACTTGAAAATCTTTAAAAGAGTGGAAAATCATCAGGATTGCATCGTTTTGCAGAATAACCTCAATAAGTTAAACGACTGGTGTAGAAAGAATCAACTCTTGCTCAATGCCAAAAAATGCCAATTTATTCGATTTGCCAGAATCAAGAACGTAATAGAATACAATTACCACCTAGACAACACAAAATTGGAAATTGTAAGAGAAATACGCGACCTTGGGGTCATTTTTGATGAGAAGTTATCATTCTCCTCTCACATTTCTGAGATCACAAATTAAGCTCTAAAAACTTTGGGGTTCGTCCTGCGCACTGTCACCGACTTTGAAAATATCTTTGCAGTCTTGCGTTTGTATCAGTCACTTGTGAGAAGCCATCTTGAATATAATTCTCAAATCTGGTCTCCAAGTTATAATGTCCACATTAATAATATTGAGCGCGTTCAGCATAGATTCTTAAGATACATTAACTTTAAATTACATATACCATTAGAAGAACTAAATTATGAATATTTGCAATCGAGATTGAAATTGGAAAGTTTGGAAAAGAGAAGAATCGTAAATGATCTCATATTTTTATTTAAAATTGTTAATAATTATTTTGACAACCCTGAATTAGTGCAACTCATCAACTATCGTGTACCTAGCAGATATACTAGGAGCCGTGAACTATTTTATTGCGACAACTACACAACAAACTACGTCACACACACAGTTGTTCCTCGATTACACGGCTTAGGAAACCGGCACTTGTCGGACATAGACCTGTTCAATATGAACCTCAATAGTTTCAGGAGTCTGGTAAAAGATATTTTTAGCCCCCCAAATTGTTGACCAGTATTGTTAATTTGAACTGTAAATTTATTTTTTTATCCTTTTTTATATACTTACATTATAATAACATGTTTCACGGTATTGATGTGATTAGGATTTTAATTTTTTCACTACATTACCTTTTATTTATTATCATAATTTTGATTTGTACTGTAATTGATATTATCTTTTGTATGAATTACACTTTGTATTGTATTTATTGTATATTTTTTACTGTGAAGGAAATTATTTATTGGTTTGATGGAATTTCAAAATTTTCAACTTGCTAACAATATCAGATTCTACATCTTGCAATGAATTTTTCTAGTTTCTGTTTATTGTAAATAATTAATTTTGTAGTTATTGATTATCATGAATTTATTTTGTGTCTCTTTATATTTTTAACATGTTTACATTGTCAGTTATTTTAGAAGGATTAACTATGTAACAGTTACGAGACATTTTGAATGTTTTTTAAATATTCTACAATGCACATCCGTTACTTGATTTTTTAAAATCGCGATCGATTTCGGTAAACCTTGAATTTGATCACAATTTCGTAAAAACAAATAGTTCCTTTAAATATACAAATATTAATAATTATTTTAAACTATGTTCTTTGGAAACATTAGAAATTAATAAAGCTTTGAATTCAAACGTAAATATTGTAAATAAAGTAATAAATCATTATAAATCACCTCTTCTCACAATGTTTACAATGCCTAATCCTTAACAGGTGCAGCTATTGTTTTCAATTATTTTGTTTTTGTAGATGTTTTAACAAAAATATTAGTCAGTATTATCTCGCTCGTCAATGGTAAAGGTTTACAGAAATCGATCGCGATTTTAAAAAATCAAGTAACGGATGTGCATTGTAGAATATTTAAAAAACATTCAAAATGTTTACATTGATTAATCTGTGTTGTGCCATACTCGCTACCCCGTAAACGGGTGTTTACTGTACCTACATAGAGCAGTGTAATTTATTTATTATTGTTACCTGTCCGATGCTGGCGGGTCGTCATTTGATTTGTTTATGTTTTGTTTTGTATGTTTTTTTTATTGAATGAATAAGTAGAAGTACATAATAATATTGTCATTATTATTAATGCTTTTTTTCTTTGTATATTGTATGAATTGTATATAGGATTTTGTACTATGATTTTATGTAAAAGGCATTAGCCGTCTATGTTTGAATAAATAAATAAATAAAAATAAATATTTTATCAAGCACCTTTCAATATACCCTTGATACGCCCTGGGGGCTACTCTTGACGCAGATGATTACATACTTAATATTATAATCTACAATCCTATGTTATATTATATCTTAGGAACTAGTGATGTAACGAATGTGTGATTTTGGATATTTGCGAATGCGAATAGCGAATACTGACTTGCTTAAATTTTTAAAATTGCTCAAACATTAAAATTTCCACCCTCCCCCCCCCCGTCGCCGAATTTTCAAAATGGTATAGGAATTTAAAATATTTCAAAACTCCTCGGTTTTCTTAAAGAATATTTTCTTGCAGTACCTTTTTCTACAATGTACCGGGTAAGTATCCGGTACTTTTACCGAATACCCGATAGGGGGAGACCGGGGATGGTTGACCAATTTTCAGCTAAAACACTTGTATTTTTTTTGTTTCAATAGATATCGACGTAAAAATCAATGCATTTGATAAATACACTATTCAGCTTTGGAAATAAATATAAATAAATATACAGCAGCAGCAGCAGCTACATAAAAAGCTCGTAATCAATAGTGACAAAGCGTACAGCCTTGATTTTGTGAAACAAAAAATTTGAGTCAACCTACCCCATAACCGGGGTTGGTTGACTATCCACACGGGGTAAGTTGACCTATGAAGAGTTAGTACAAAATATATGGCAAATCACGATACAAAATGTTTTCAGAAATACTTTGCACGGATCCATGATATTTCCTCGAGACTTTCGTTTTTGACTTCATATCAATGACATATCGATAAAGCATCTAAAGGCCTTGGTTTTGTGCTAAGACATTCAAGACACATTATTTATTCTGATAATATTGGATTGTTGTATGATTCTTAAGTTCTCAGCTTTTCAGAATCAGCTTTAGTGATATGGAATCCTTACGAGACTAGATATTGTTAGATGCTGGAAAAAGTTCAGAAAAATGCTTGAGAATGATGTACTTCTACACATCTGGGTACCTACATACTATCCTTATTTATTCTCATCTGCGTTCATACTGGGATGTCTGGAATATGATACGTTGATGCACCGTCGAGACGTATTTTGTGCGAGGCATTGTTTCAAACTCTTAGGTGACATTATAAGTAATCCAATGATATTGAGCGAGTTGAATATCTACGTCCCTGTATCGTACAATTTTTTTCGACAGCATAATATACTTTTTACCCACCAAATAGCAGAACAAACATTATCCTAAATTCCTCTGCCGGCATGGCTATAAAATTATTCAATAATTTGAATGTTCATGTCGATATTTTTTTTAATTACATTATTAACAAACAATTTCACTTACGTCTTTTCTATTTATTTGTTTCATTAAGAGTTTTTTTTTTCAATTCTTCTACCATAGCTAGCCCCTTTTAATTTTTCTTTAGACATTTTTGGTTTCTTGTCCGTCATCTTTCGAGATTGTTGTATGTTTTGTGTTTCTTAAGATTTTCTTTTTGAGATATGGCTGTGAAAATAGTGCTATTTCGTAGCATGAGGACATCGGATAAAAAGTGAATAATGTCGTTCGAGTAAACTCCCTAATCAATATTCACTTGCAATCAGTTTTCTGTTCCACGAGTCAGAGATAGATTTTTTTTTTCACAAACTCTTGTGTTTCATTGGATGTAAATTCATAATCAATTTCAGCTAGGTAGATACTTTATAATGTAAGTTCTTACTCATCACTAAATACTGCCTATTTTCGGTGTAGCCAGCGATCTTCAAAGTTGATTCAGTTCTTGAATGACTTGTGGATATGCTTTATCGAAGTTATCTTTGAGCGTACATCCTCGATCAGTCATTTATTTAGTACGTCCGCATGGTTATGAAACAACTTTATGATAAGTTTTGACAAAAAAATACCATATTCCATGTAGCTTTATTCTTTTCTATATATCCAGACCACCATGGGGAAGGTTGACTAGGTGGTCAACTAGCTCCAAAAAAAATTGGTCTACCATCCCCGGATAACTTTTTTAATTTTTGACTCCTCAAAATTAGCTCAAAACTGCAACGAAATCAAAAGAATTGATATAAAATAATAAGATTGGCAATCAAACTCTTACTTTAAATGACTTAAAAGTTAATAACAGCGACTATATAGATGTTATAACAAAAAATATTACAAGGAAAATAGTTACTTATATGTATTGTTTTTCGTCATTACGCTCCTACTCTCGAATGACGAACGTAAACGGTGCCATATTTTTTACAAATTAGCGGTAGGTGGGAAGGGTTTTTCGTACATATTTGGATTACGCAATACCTTCGAGTAGCTGGAGTTATTGGCAATTAGTCAACCTACCCCTATAGTCAACTATCCCCGGTCTCCCCTACTTATTTACCAAAATAATATTCGCAAAACATTCGCATATTTTTTTGCGAATACGAATGCGAATACTTTGAAATATGCGAATATTCGCGAATGCGAATACGAATATTCGTTACATCACTATTAGGAACTAACATTAATAGGTACCTATCTATTGTTGAAAACAAAATGCGTTGAAAATAGTTGACAGTTTCTCGCAGGGTTTTTAACAATGTACGTCTGATATTTAGTTCCTACTCTTGAGGCTAGACATTTTAATTTCAAACGCACCAATCTGTTATTTGTAATATCTAGATAGGTACCTACAATTAACAACATTGCTGCTCTGGACTCAAAGCAGAGGTATTTAGGAAGAGGACTAATCTTCTGCGCTTTTCTTGAAAAGACACGACACTACACGTGCATGATATTAAAATTTAAATTGAGTACACTTATAATTCACATGTGCAAATTGCTGTTGAATATTTGCAAGGTGTGCAAATATTTAACAGCAATTTTGAAATTCTGAAAATCTTTTGATAAATTTAAGAAAGATTTCAGGGATAAGGTATGTTGAGTAAAAAGCAGTTTTAATGTGTTTAATAAACAAATAATGAATATCTATATATTTGATAAGTTAGACAAATATAATATTAAAATCTTACAACAACACATCATAAAAACAAAATAATAACATATTATGTGTATCTAATGTCCTACAATATTTATGTATATTAAGTACATGTGGGCCGTACTTCAACAAAATCTCTGTTTATACTGTAACATTTAATAAATAACATGAAGAAATTAAAGCAAATTATTTAGGTTTACAAATTCTTATTCTTTTGCTGATTTGAACTTTGACAGCGTTGAAAGAATCGAATCGAATCAATGAAATGGAGGAACAGAAGTTATTAAAAATATCGTCTATGTTAATTGCTTACATTAACTTATTTATTTGTCATAGATTTTATTCAGCTAACCGCGTTACTTTAATTTATATTTTTTACATACAAATTCAACAATAAAAAATATATCAACAAAATAAAATTCCTAAATCAGGGCCATCTGAGAACATGCCGCGGCCCCTGGGCGCAGTGACGGTGCTAGCTTTGGCAGGGCGTTTTTGTATTTGGCATAGAACTTTAAAAATACCTTTATTTTCTACGCTTCCCCGTCCGTCGTCAAAGTTTCAATTAGTTATAGCAATCAGAGAAAAATTACGATTTTACTTTTGTACAAAAACATTCTGTTCACTCCCTGGAAAAGATATTAAATTTTAAGGTAATAATCTTAGTAGATATATTTTTTGTCCAGCCAAATATATGGGCATATACCTAGGGGCTTCCATCAGATCGGGGACCCTGGGCACGGGCCCCGTGTGCTCTCATGGTAAATTAAGAATTTACCTGCATACATTAGTGTAAAATAAGATTATTGCTAAAAAAATAAGTCAAAACGCAAAATATGTTAAAAAATTACAAATGATAATAAATATAGAAAAATGATCAAAACAATAATGACCATTCTTGTAACATCGTCAACAGATAAAAATATATGGGATAACAATTAGTATATTATAATAATTAGATAAAATACAAATAAGAATTACATAACCTATGTTCTTCAGAGATCTTTCAGATGATATAAATACGATTTTATTGGCTATAAAATTAGGAAGGGTGCAAATTCTTATCATTAACTTATATCACCAAAATAATTGTTGTGAATTCCTATGAATAATTATACAACCAGGTATACATAATCTCCAATGCTTAAAATAAAGTTAAGTTTATTGAAAAGTAAATAATTAGGTAGGTACTTATGTACATAAAATTATATAAAGGTATTGATCACAACAAACGAATAAATAAACAATAAAAATATATCATCTTCTCGAACGTCTCGAATGTCACAAATATATAATTGATATTGGATATAATGACACATCTTTTCAGAGAGCCAAAAAATAATAAGAACAATTTATAAATAAAATATTTTTTACAAAAAGTTTGAATATGTTGTTGAAGGAGTTTAATTTTAAAAATTAGTGAAACTAAAAAAGCTTTTTTCTGTTCATAATCAACAGTTTGGTACCCCAATTGAAATATCATTATTTTATGTAATATTTATGTTATTATGTAATATAAGCTGTTACTTTAAATCTGAAATAAATAAAATAAGTAAATTATTCTCCCCAGTAAAAAAAGTAAAAAAAAAACAGCACTCCCCGGAAGTATTTTTAGTTGATTTGTATAATGGTATTTTAAAGTTTAAAAATTACATCTCTGTGTATTGCTAATTAGTGATTTTGTTGTAAATGCTGTATTATTGTGTACAAAAATATAATATTCCTCTTTCTATGGCACAGATGGATAATGTCAAAAAATGTCAGAGAGATTATAAATATTCTATTTTTTCATGGTGTAATCCATTTGTTAATTAAGTGATTTTATGATAAATATACTATAATAAAAAACATACAATTTTAATATGAATTTAAACATATAATACTTATCATTTACAAGAAAGAGTGTTTAAGATTTGAGCAACCTCTATAAAGCAGGAACAATTACGCTCGTAAACATTTGGATAATATCTATTTTAACATAGTCACAATAATAACTTTAGGTAAATTTATACAATTTACGAGTGCCTATTATGCTTTGTTCACTTCCGCCAGTTCTTTCAAATTTTGTACTACGGTTTCTTTATGGTTTTTTATCCATTCCAGCGAAATAGTAGTCGCTTCCAGGGCCTGTTTTACAGACAGCGTGGCCTCTTGAAGTAAGTCTTTGTTATTTGCAGTCCAATCAGAGAACTGGAAAAAGGGAAAGGTAGGGATTATTCAATATAGAATATTGTGTGTGATTTTCATAAAAAAGTGACGTGTTGTGAGATAAATAAGTCTTCTCCAGAGTCTTCCCTAGAGAAAGGACTAAAGAAAGAAAATATAACTTAATAATGACTTACCTCTTTGCGTTCATATTCTGTGGTTATCTGAGATCCAATATTTTTCACATAACGACCAATTGTCGACATATGGCCTGTGTAGCTGGAAATAAAATAAAATTATAGTCAAAGAATTGGTCATTGAAATGTTGTCGTCAGATAATTAATAACAGAAATAATGTCTGAAATGTATGTACTGAAATAAGAAATACTCTGAAATATGCTATAATTCAGACTACAAAGTACTATAATTTAATACGCGCATAATGAACAGCTACTTACTACTGAGCAATATCATTTATTCTAGAATAAAGGAAGTCTCTTGCGACATAGAAACCAACTCTAGAATTAGACGCTGAGCTGAATGCGAAGGATGCATCTTGCTTCCTAATGGGACTGTCTTTGTTAATTGAGGCTTCGAGTAATCTGAAGAAAAAAATAATCGTTATAAGATTAATGTCCAAATATTTCTGCTTACCTACATCATTTGTGTGTAAAAAAATGAAAAACTTGTTCACCTGTTGATCAGCCATACCTCCTTGGTACAACCCAAAGCACTGAGAATTGTTAGCTTAACACTTGCTACATTGGCTCTCTGATATCTTTCCCACAAGAATTCCCATTCTTTCTCACCTCCCTTCAAAATTCCCTTGCAATAAATCGTGTCACGCAAATCCTTGGGAATGCTGAAACGTAAAAGCAATTAATATTTTCTTAAGTGTTTGTGTGTAAATTGAACTAAATTTTTATATCTATAGACTTACGGATTGACGATATCAGGATTTTCAGAAGTCATCCAGTCTTTGAACATTGCCACGGCATCTTCTTCACAATTTCCTATTTCCATGTAACAAGACCAAGAAATAATTTGAACCTGTAACAAAATGAAAATGCATTACAACAGATTGTTTAAATAGACTTTCTCAATCCAGAAACTTTTGATAGTTTTACTATTTTATGCTTTTTACTTACACTGTGTTTAATATTTTCATACTGTTCACCCAATTTTGTTTTGATACCTCCAATGAGCATGTAGCGTGGTAAAAGAAGTGTCTTCATATATTGTTTGAAAACTCCAAAATCTGGTGTCCTGGTGAGAATTGTTCTTATATATCCTAAACTAGACAGAGCTGCCTTCCATGGAAGATAATTTTTTTCGGAATCCAGATATTGCAAGAGTCTATGAAAAAGGTCACAGTTGAGTTAAAAGTGGTAGGTAGTTGTATATTTTAGTTTTGAAGTTGGTTATAAATAAATTCAGATGAAATACTAATCAATGTTTAAAACGACAATATTGCACATACATATTTGAGGCAATACATTTAAAGAAAAAATATGTAATTTCTTACCCCAAAGCAGTTTTATAGGGCATTTTACCAGATGAACTTAGAGCCATGGAATCTGTGATGAGCTGGAATCTGTTCAGTTGTGATATTCCACTGTGATCTTCCTTACGCAGAGCTGCGGCCAAGAGTTTCCAATTGTCTGCGTCGTAGTTCACACGGTATACGCCTAAAAGAAGAAAAGATTGTAAATTATTGCTTCCAATATAATTATAAATTAATGGCAATTAGTAATTTCATGTAAAACTCACCAGCCAAATCAATATTGAAGAGAATCCATTTATCTTTAGGAGGCATTCCATCGATGGTCTTACTGACTTCTCCAGTAAGCCAACTGCTGGGTTTTTGCTCTCTTGTAGTAGCAGTTTCTGATGTGTAGCTCAGTGGGACCCACCAGGTCTCATTGATTGTCTTCAATACTGCCACTTTGTTTTGATATCGAGCCTTTTTCAAAACAATTATTTATGAGAATAATTTGAAACATTTTTAGAAACATTTGTTCAATTTGCATGATCATATAGGAGTGAACCATACCTGTGAGACTTCTGCCGTATCTTTTGAGTAATCTCTGGTAACTGTAATGAGAGGATATCCAGTTTGCTTAGTCCAGCTATCCATGACACTCTTCACAGTGAAGTCTTTGGGGAAACTGCCAGCCTTGTGAGCGGCTTCTGTTAGGGATTGCCACAAATCGTCTTGTTCGGCGTTCATGTATCTGTACTTCTTCAAGTAGCTGAAAAATATAACAATTGTAATAAGCACTTACATTACAAATGTCAGACTAATTAAGTTTTTTCATTACTGTATGAGCTAACTCACTTAGTGATTCCAGTCTTGAACACTTCTTCGCCTAAGAATAGGTTCATCATTCTAATAATGGCAGATCCCTTTTTGTAAGAAATCGTATCAAATATTTGGCTGATTTCACTTGGATCTCCAATTGGAACAGACACCTAGAATTTGAAGAGTAAAATGCATTTTCATCTCACACAGTGGTCAACAAGATTAAAGGAATAAACAAAACTAAAATTTATAAAAAATGATACGTACTGGATGGGAGTTATCTAAGGCATCCAATTTGAAGACGTCCAACAAATTGTCCGCTGATTCTTCAGTTAATACGTTCCAATCAGGGTGAACATGGTCTAATCCTAGTGTAGACATGTATGTAGCAAATCCTTCATTGAGCCATAAGTCAGTCCACCATTTCATAGTCACCAAGTTACCAAACCATTGATGTGCTAGTTCATGGGCAATGACCTGAAATATTTATATTAAAATTATTTCAAATGGAAAATCTCGAGACATCTGGAAATTTAATAGAAAGAAAATAAACTTGATACTAACGCTGCCAACTCTAGCTTTAGCGGTGGTAGAGGATGTCAGGGTACTGTAGAGCAAATCTTTCTCTCTGTATGTGATGATACCCCAATTCTCCATAGCACCAGAACTAAAATCTGGTATAGCTACCATATCTTGCTTGGGAAGTGGGTATTCCACATCATAGTAGTCTTCATAGAAGGCCAAAATTTTAGGACCAACTTCTGCAGCATATTCTGTCTGAAATACAAAATTAAATATCGTTTTTCATCTTAAAATGTGATGTGATTAATATTCAGCAATCAAAGATGGATAATTCAAAAGGACAAACATATACCTGATTAATATTCAGCAATCAAAGATGGATAATTCAAAAGGACAAACATATACCTGATTGAGGGCTTCAGTTCTAGACCATATTTTGAAGAGAACATTGTTTTTGTACTTGGGAGATTCTACGTATTTGAAGTCCGATATAATGTACGCCACCAGATATGTGGACATTGGCACCGATTTCTCAAAAGAGTCCCAAAACCATCCTTCCATATTATCTCTAAAATTTAAGTATGTATTAAGTACATGATTTTTTTAGTGGATCAAATAAATCAAAACATTGAGCTATCCAGTGACTTACACTGGAGTTGATTTGACGAGAGGCATGTTACTGATGGCCGTGAGGTTCTGTCTCCTTCCCAGAGTGATGCTGAAAGTAGCCTTCATACCAGGTTCATCCAGGCAAGGGAAAGCGCGACGGGCGTACGTCGATTCAAATTGAGTTGTGGCCAACCACCTTTAAAGTGTAATAATAAAATCAGGGATTATTCGATTCAAATGAATGATCAAAATAATGAAGAACGTTTAAGTAAAAAATCTGACTTACACTTTGTTTCCACTTTGACTATCGGTATAACTGCTTCTATAAAATCCTACAAGAGATTCCTGTAAAACTCCCCTGAAGGGAATAGTCACTTCCACCTGTTCTCCAACTTTCAGAGGTTCAGCCAACTGGAGGGTGAGAAATTCTAGAGGAATGTCGTAAGTTATATTCATCACTTCAATATTTTTCTGATCATTTATAGTTAAAACTCTGATCTTTCCCTCATCAATGGTCAAATCACTAGAGTGGAGGACAATGGCTTTTGTATCTCTAGTCACATTCAACTGAAATTGCATTAATTATACTTTAGTCAACAAATATACCTACATATAAAAATGAAAGTTATAGCTACATTTTTCATGATAATTATAATTATCTAATAATTTTATTCTATCTATTTTTTTACGAGGCAATCCACTCGTAAGTGTCTACTATCACAAATAAACGTTTACTTCAAATTAACAGCCTCAAAAATTTACACGGTAATAAATAACCAAACCAGATTCATTCGTCAAGGACTAAATGCCATATATTTGGCGGATTCGAAATTCATTGGACATTTAAATGGACACAATGACCCAAGTTAATTTATTATAGAGTTGATCTTCAAATTTAAATAAATAAAAGACATTATTACATAAGCCTAAAGATTGTATTAACCAATATAATTTTTTAAAGTTTCACGATTTATTTTATTTCCATATTATTATATAAATAATGCTCATAATATATAACAAAAATAGGAACTTTGTTGATGTTTTCGCTATTTGCTCCCTGTTTTATGCAACTTATTAAGCACATAATAAGTATCGCAAAAGCAAGACAAACTATAATAGGCGTTGAACAGAATTCTATGATTTACTCTGGATTATTTGCGGTCACATTTTACACTGTGCTCGAAAAATAGGCAATATTTTAAATTATAGGTACCTAGGTACAGTAAAAAATCGACATTACCAAGATTGCAACTGTTCCTTGAAATGTGAAGTTATGCGCCTCATCTACATGCGTCAACACCTGGAGATCATAATGCTGCGGAACTACATCTCCTGGAAGTCTGTATTTAGGGAGGCCTGCCGTCAGATATATGCAGGCAAAGGCTGCCAATATTCCTAGTAGAGACATGATACTTCTGTGTCTCTGGTTATTTGTTCTGAAACAAATAGAAAACAAAACTTTTAATTAACAGGGAAATTAACTATTTCAATAATGTACGGGGAGTAATTAAATTAATTAATTAATCGTTTCGTGGAACTCCCGACAAATAAAACGTCTGACAGTCTTTTGTAAATTTCCACTTGACAGGTAGAAAAACATCATGTAACATCTTCAATTCACTGATGAGGTATATCCCCCATCCTAAAGGTATTAATTCTCACCTTTTATTTGTGCATAGAGCACACCTTGCAGATTTATCATCTGCGATTCATCCGCTGGCTAGCCCCTCGTGGGAAATGTCGTAATGATATAAATAGACATATGAAAATAATTAGCCCCCTGTAAATAGCAAGTGTGCTGAATGGGCTTATGTATTATTTATATAACTATAATATATTTGAAGTATGGTTGACATATTGTATGTTTGTGAGTACTGTATATTTATGAAGTATGATTGATAATGTAAATTCTATTTTTTTATTGTTTTCTTATGTAACGACATCTTCTGTGATTTTTTATGAGGGTAAATCTTTCACGGACACCTAGGTACATAGGTAGGGCTGGACTGGTTCCCACTTTACAGTCTACCCGGGATTGCAAGTTGTCTCAGGGTTGCTATCTTTCTTTGAGAGAAATTATCATCTCCATGAACTTTTCTGTCGCCTTCCACATCTTAAGCGACTCAATCATGCGGTTCACAAAACTGTTTACTTCAAGGCCCAAACTGAAGACGAATGTGTTAAGATCTTTAAAGATGGCCAGAAGAATGGAATACCTCCACAAAGGGAAGATGGACCCTTAAACTAATTGAGGATGTAGGCCAGAGGGTAAACATGACGATGATAATGGGTAGATATGTATTCTATTAGGTAAATTGCATTACTTTATACATAATATGTATCTTGTCGTATTTTATTATCTCCTCACGCTATCTAGCTACACCTCACGTGGTGTAGGCAAAGAAGAAGAGATTACAATTAAATCTATTACACTTTTTTCGCTGTCTCAACATTCATGCAATTCCTCAATTACATACACTCCGATTGCTCTTTCTCAATACGCGGCCGTTCCTGAGAATTTAATCCACATGATCAAGCAACGTGATTCTCCTTCGTCGTCCGCGCTTTCTTATACTATTTTATTTTTAGTGTCCACGATATTATCTGTAGATTGTTTATTTGCAAAACATTATAGATAAAAAAAAAATATAGGTAGGTAACAAAGGTTATTTATGAAACGAAATGTATTGTTGTCGTCTACAATATTTAAATCTCGATTAGAAATTTAGCCATGTAATAATTGCAACATTACGTTATTTTTACATGGCAATATAATATACATTCTTTAAAAAATACATTACATTTATGTGGGCATCTTAATACAATGTTGAATATGAAACTAGATGTAACATAATATTATTATTTGAATAGAATAAAAGTGAAAGCAATGAATTGCAAAAATGACAAAATATAATTATTCATCTTGTACTGAAATAATAATATAACACAGCATACATTGCAATTAGGATTTTTTGCAAGACATAAATAATAGTTTATTATTTAGCATGTTTATTGAACCCAAACTAAAACAGACAATGTTATTTTTTAAGTACGTACCTACATTGTTACGTTTCGTTCATAATGATAGCTAATCAACGTGCATTGACTTATAATCATTTGAAAGGTATCGCAATTTATCAACAAACTCGTCCGTCCTCAAATGTTTTGATATTTTTCTTCTTCCTTTCGCCTTTCAATTTTCCTCTCAAGACTACTACTACTATACCAACACAGCATATCCCACAAGTGGGGTAGCCAGCAGACCAGCTGCATGTAATAAATTTGCCAACTGTCCTCTCCGTGCCAACAAAAAAATAATATTCAGGATGGGTGTAAAACTTCATCGCTGAATTTAAGATGTGAACTGTTTTTATTTTTTTCGAACACCTGCCTTTTGCAGGACACTCGAAAACTTACGGAAAAGAGTGGGATACCAATTTTATGCCAGGCGCTCCACGGAACTGTCCTTTCGGGATACAGTGCAGATATTATAACCTTAATTCAGAGCGAATCTGCACAAGCCAAGGAATCTCTTTTCATGACATTAAACATTTTCAATTCAGCGATGAGGTATGCCCCCCTCCTGAATGTATTAAGTTTTTTTGTCTGTCACGGAGAGAACAACTGTATAATAAATTATGTTTTATATCCGCTAGCTACACTATTTGTGAAAATTGATGTAATGGTATGAATGAATACCTAAGTAACGTGCTTTCTTTATTACACGTATTAATCTTTATAGACTAAACAATAGTTTTTACATATGGAGAATATATACACCCACAGGCAATATAAATTTACTGTCAAAATAGATATATGTGTCGTCGAGTTTCAAAATTCGCTATAACACATTTTCACGAAAATTGAGTTATATATGTCGTTGGATTCGTAATAAAAATATTCTATAACCGTAGAAAATTGTTTCTTTCGAAACACTCACCATTTGTACAAAAAATTAATATAAAAAAAATGGTTTAGTTGGAAGATAAAGCGCTTCTGCGATAAACTAAATATTAAATAATTCTGCAATGTTTATTTAAAAATGTTGATTTTTTTGTGCAATTAAGATTTTTTATTATTATTATGATGAGAAAATAATTTCGTTATATCCCTTTATTTGTCTTTTAATATCCTCTATAACTCAACCCACCAATAAGAGTTATTTTTATGTATACAAAAATGAACAGCTTATTTATATTCAATAGGAAAATTTCTTCTAAAATTGAACTGTTGTAACAATCTCATAATTAACAAACTTGTTTGGCTACAGGAAAGTACGTTAAATACTTGTATAATAGTTTTTATCGAATTTCTTCGAATCACAAAAATGTGTTATAGTGGATTTTGAAACTCAGTAACACAATTATGTAAATTCTTTATGGTCTATTGTTACTTTGTGACAGATATAAAATGTACAGATTATGATTATATATCCTAGAGAAAAATGAGTAATTGATACGTTGTGTATAGAGGATTCGATCCCGGGATCCCGAATCCAGGGATCCCGGGATCCCGGTCGTATTTTAGTCCCGAAATTTTCGGGATTAAATTTAAGAAATCCCGGGATTTTCGGGATTAATACAATTATACAATAAGTCAAATATTTGGTTCTCAAGCACATCAATGAATCACTGACAGCCGAAGCTTGTGTTAGTATCTTAAAAGAGCGTTATTCTGTGTTCGATATCTCACTAGATACGATATTGTGGCAATAGTTACTGATGGTCCAAATTACAGTTGGAAAACTTGTTAATGCAAAGCACCTACATAGTTTGTTTTGCACACGGTATTCACTTACCCGTTTGTGATTTATTGTATAGAAAAATACCTGCAAATGAACCTATCAGTGATGATATTTTATTTATTTAATACATAAACGGCTATCGCCTTTTATTGATGATTTGGATGGTGATAATGAAGAACTGGACTCAGGATTAGTCATTAAAATCGTTAATGGTGAGTTTGACCAATGACCGGAATATTAATGAAGTCGTAAAGAAAGTTCGTAGTGGTTCTTATTTTTAAAAGAGCATCTTTGAAGAATGATACTATGCTTCAAAACTTTATTGAAAAGGAACATGGAAGAGAGCTTAATTTATTGTTTAGCTGCAAATCGCGTTGGAATAGTCTTTTAACAATGCTTGAGTGATTTGATATTTTAAAAAATAGCATCAAAAAATCACTCATCGACCTAATTCGAATAAATAATTCATAAAGTCTGGTCAATTTGATTTAAAAATACGAGTTTTATCATTGATTCCTGTAGTATGTATTTTTTTGTTATGGGTTTAGCTAAATAAGTCTAAGTTGATTTTTTTTTTTAAATATTCCAAAATAGTACATACAAACAAACATAAATAACAACATTATAGAATATATTGCCCCACTAAACTAAAACTGTTCTGGGTTAAAACCAGAGATGTGCAAAATACTTTCAAAAAAGTATTTAAATACAAATACTTATGAATTTTTGTATTTCAAATACAAAATACTTTTTCAAAATGGTATTTAAGTACAAAATACGTATTTTAAAATACTTATGTAAAATGCTCCATTTCCCGCACTCTTTAACTATTATAATATACCTACAGCGAGCCATTGATGAATAGATAGAAGAAATGAATAACTGGACAAGAGTATAGATAAATGGAGAAAGGGTTGACATGATTCGATATAGCATTGCTTGCAGATAATGAAGATGAGTTGAATAAAGTCTTAGGAAGAACTATCAAAATACAACATAAAAAATAAATAAAGACAATACAAAATGTATGGTCATTCGAAGAGATGAGGCGACTGCGAAAATAGTCATAAATGGAGTGAGTATCAAGCAGGTTAGAGAATTCCTGAACTTGGGCTGCAGAATAAATCAGGATGGATACTCCGAATCTGAAATCGTACGGACTACTGTAACATCATATTATATACAGGACTGCTCCAGACCTTTCTAGATCGTTTTCAGATGGTTTTTAATGTTGCCTCCGAATCATTTACAGAGAGAATCAGAGCTGCCACATCACTTCACTACTAAGAAGTCTAGCTGAGAGTCTCAGAGAGAGTGCGGAGTTTAAACTGTGTCTCACTGTCCACAAGGTAGCACACCACGACTGAAGACTGTGCTCAGCTTCTAATGCCGTGAACAAACTCGTAGAGTTCAATATTGCAAATACCTCTAAATTTACAGAAAGGAGAACCAGAGTCTCAGCGTCAATTGCCTGGAACAGATTGCCTGCAGACAAAGTTGAAAACGCTGCAGTTCAGAAGAAATCACAGCGCCCTTGGAATGGTCATGGATCATTCAACGGCGTCATGTATAATTAGTTCAATCATCATTATTATGTGTGTATATCTCAAATATGGAGTACTCTAATGGAAACGTTGTATTCGTAATTCAACAAATTGACAAAAAAAAAGGTTGCATACGCGTATATCCCGTGGAGCACCCGGTAAAGAATTGGTCTCCCACTCTTCTGCGTAAGTTTTCGAGTGTCCTGTAAAAGGCAGGTGTTCGAAAAAATTAAGACATTTTACATCTTAAATTCAGCGATGAGGTTTGCCACCCATCCTGAATGTCTTGATTTTATATTGGCACGAAGAGGACAGTTTGCATGTTTCTTACATGCAGCTGGTCTGCTGGCTACCCCATTTGTGGGATATGCCGTGATGGTATAGTAGTAGTAGTAGTACGCGCATATCAATTAATGGCAGAATTTTGTTTCAAACAAATAAAAAGGTATTTTGTAAAAGTATTTTGTGTAAAATACAAAATACTCAAAAAAAGTATTTCAAATAAAATACAAAATACTTTTTACGAAAACTATTTGAAATACAAAATGAAAATACGTACTTTGTATTTTGTACTTGTGTTTTAAGTAGGGGGAAGTGTTAATGAACCGGACGTGTATTGAACCGGACATTTGCTGCTTAGATAAGATGCAAAATGTTTAAAGACAAATAATTTTACGTGTAGCAACACTGCGGATTCCAGGGGCTTCCATAATAATGACAGTTCGCTGTGAGTTGTATTGTAGATGTGGTGACCTCCGGAATATTTTTGCTAAAAAAAGTATTTTTTCCTGTGATTTTGTGATTCTCCTACTTCGTAAGTATATTTATTTATTATATTTGTTGTTTACTAATAATTATAAGACTATAATTAACTTCTAACTTACGTAAAAACATCAAACTAATATATCATTGTCTTCGAGTTATTAATATTTTAATCATAAAAGTCCTTGTGTCATGAACTGGACACACATTTGTGCTATGAAGTGGACGTCCAGTTCATGGCACATTCGGTGTCCAATTCAATACACATCAATAAATTACAAGACTTTTTTGTAATATAATGTGCATAAAGATGTATTCAATTAGGTATTGTATATTATTATTAGATTGTTAAGTTATGAAATTTAATTTGCAAATATGGATTTAATTTTAACCTAATTTTGTAAAAAAAATTATTGCAGAAGATGAATCCCACTCCATTAAAACGAGAAAGAGTTAGTTGCGAAAAAATTGAAGAAGCTGTCCAGGAAGCTGTCCAGGAAGTAAATATTTAGATATATACGTACTCAAATATTCCACATTTTTTATATTATTTTATAAACATTAAATTCGTTAGGTATCTTCTAACTGTTAATTGCTTTTTTTTCTTTTACATACAATATTTTTCATATGTGTGTGTATTTTCGTTTTAAATAATACTTTTAACATAGTTGTTTGTATTTTAGATTTTAATAATAACATTTTATGAACATAAATGAGTTTAATTTTTAATGTCCACTTCATAACACGCAGTGTCCAGTTCAATACCCATGTGCAATGAACCGGACAAAATTTATATATTTTTCGAACCTCTATAAATCCATATCTGAAAATATTTTGATATAATAATGTTTGAAGAAATTAAAGATTATAAAATTCCCTTTCTAATGATGTATGATAAGACTGTGAGATGTTTATGGTAAAAAAAATATTTGCCTTCGAACAAAAATGTCCGGTTCATTAACACTTCCCCCTACTTTAATTTCAAATACGTCACATCTCTGGTTAAAACTATGAAATAAATACAAATAGGTACAAGAATTCAATTTAAGAATATAAAAAAGTTAAATTGTTACTTTTATAAATCATAAACAGAAGTGCCTTGTTTGTTTATTTTAGAATAAGTTTGAAGTGTAATTTTGTTTAACCGACTTTTTACAGATTCAAAACTTAAATTCATTGCCAGATAAGTAAAAAAAAGTGATTTTGACATGGCCTACTGACTTTTTGTTACCACTTTACATTACCAATACAATCCCGGGACTAGTCCCGGGATCCCGGGATCAACTATAGATAATCCCGAAATCCCGGGATTAGAAAAAAGGGTCGGGATCGAATCCCCTAGTTGTGTATCAATAATTAAAATCCATTTCGTGGATAGCAAACAAAAAAGAAATAGAGAAAGGAATGATTGTACCTATTGATAATGTACCGACTGAATATTATTGTTGGTATGTCATTCTGTTACGAAAATGCTGCAATGAATAATATAAACAATAAATAAGACAGTGTAGGTATCTACTATTTTAAATTGTAAGGTATTATAATATGTTATTGTTGGTGTACTATTGATATTTATTTATTAAAATATACTATTAAGTATAAGTATAGTACAGATGAATAAATAAATAATTTCAAGCATGGATAACTTCGAAATTATATATTAATATGAGGCTTTGTTATTTTGTATAAATATGTATTTCATATTGATTATAGCCTGATTATAGCCTGATTATAGCCCATCGTCCCTTTACCGTTAAATGATTTTACTTAAATAAATTATTGATTTATTAATAAAAATTTATGAAATGCGACATATTCCTAAATAAGTTATCTTTCTCAATTTATACTTAATCTCCTATCGGAACCATCAACCAGCATAGGAGATACAGGGGGGGCTTTGAATAACATGGATACAATTTGGAGGACAATTGGAGGACATGGACATGGAGTACACAATTTCTGGACTCAGTGTCAGGACGAAATGCCGCATGTTTAATGCCTGTATCATATTATGGCTGTGAGTCTTGGCACTTAATCAAGGATCAAGAGTGGAAGATACTAAGTTTAGAAAATAAGTGTTTTAAAAGAATTGACAATGTCTTTGAAAGACGAAATACGTCTTTCTCAATTATCAATCGGATATAGTAGAAAAAAACATTTGTTTTTAATTTCAAGCCTAAGAAGGATTTTGGAAGTTAGGTGGTATGAGCACTATGAGCATGTCACAAATGATACCGTGAGCCAGAGCACTCGGCAATAGTCTCTGTAATGCAGAAGAGATGATTGTCCTCGTTGGGTTATTTTTGAGAGTGTTTAGTGATAGTTGATCAGAAAGAGAACTTTTCATTCGTCCACAAAGGTTCCGACAGCCCGGACGTCACTCTTTCAAGTAATTATAAAATGTGGAAAGAATAAATCATACTACATTGTAGAAAGAACCTAGATTTTTATATTAGGGACACTCATGTGATTCCTCACATATGATGTCAACTCTGGGGGTATCTGACACGACACAAAGATAATAATTATTATAAAATAAACCTAATGTAGGATATTTTATTCAATTATTTATTTATTTTATTTTTCTTGCGCATCATCATTTACATAAAAAAAATAGCAAAGCAATGTACATTTAAAAAATGTGGTGATATGCAGAGGCGAGATTATCAATATATTAGTGATTTCTTCCATCTAACCACGTGTATATAAATGCTTAAAGTGGGAGTACCGCCTGTGTTTATATAATATATATATTTGTAATTCACAAAACATAATATTAATAACAGAGATTTGAATGAGACCCGTTATTGATAAAATATTAAGATTAATCTGTTCTCTGATCTCTAGACCTGTCTTTGATATCCAGCGTTTGTTTATGTGAGGTAACCGGGACCGGTTATCCATTATACCAGTGACTTATAATGTAAGTGAATACATACATATAGGGCATCACCACATTCTACATTGACAGGTTATACAGAATTCATTAATAATACCAATATTAAAAGTACATAATATTATGCAATGTTTTTATAAGTGGTCCCTAATACCCGGTTCGCGGATCAAGTGGTATCGACCCGCGGAAGTAACATAAAGTTCAGTCTTTTTTGTGAAATATTCCTTGCTGAAAAGATCATGAAATATGTCAAATTTTGAAACCTTTTCGAAAATCTGGAGAAGAAGAGTAGAAATTTAGAGTGAAAAGGAAATAAAAAAAGGTTCTCTCTTTCATGTTTTCATTGTAAACAAATAACGTCTCTCCCTCAGCGGGTTGGGGTTAAGTTACCAAATGTTGATTGATCCATGGCGATAAAAAGGTTGGGGACTACTGCCGTATATTATAAATTAGTATAGCAAATTATATACTGCATAGCACATACAAAGCATGTGTAATTTGTATGTTGCACGGCTTATGTACCTACTTGCCCATACACACTATGAAGAAAGAGAATTAACGAAATTAAAAAGAATTGTTTTCTTCCTCTATATGTTCTTTTTTGAGACTGACATCTTTCTTCATATGAGAACATTGACAATTGTCAAAGAGATTGACAATATCCTTAAAAGGCGAAAGATATCTCTCTAATAAAGAACATATTAGTAGAAGAAAAGATTTTTTTTTAAATTTCGTAATAGAATTCTACTAACACCGACACAATGAATGATTTAATTTGAAAAAAAAAACTTTACAATTACTAAATATCTATACTAGAAGAAAGTGTTAAGAGTTATACTGCGGATAAAATTGTCCGATTGGATTAGTGATGTGAGTAGAGAAAATTCTCCAAAGAAATTTCTTGAAAACCAAAACTCCTCGATGGAAGAGAAATTTCTTTCCATAAATGTAAAAATGATCAATAAAAAATATAAAATACACCATAATTCTCCAAAAATTCTCCACTACGAGAAATTTACCGAGAAATTTCTCGGTAATTTTCTCGAAAAATAATTTCCTGAGAATTCCTCAACACTAGATTGAATACGAAACGCAGAGACACGTAGAAGATTGGGAGTAATAAATATCGTGAAAAAAGTGACAACGTTAAATTGGTCACGAGAAGAACTAATCGTTGCTACATATAAGAATCAAAGATGGACAAAAAGAGTAATGGAGTGGATACCTCTTGAAAACAAAAGAAGTAGCTTCCTTTCACATGCCACGATTCAATAATATTATCCAGATTTCTTTCAATCAACACACTGCTGTCGTAAAGAATTTGATCCACGTGCTAAAGCAACGTGATTATCTGACGACCGTGTTTTTTATACTTCTTCAATAATTGTTTTTTTTTTTAAATATATTTGGGTTTGATATAAATTCAAATACACCCACACACCTTAGTTTCGAACGCAAATTGTTTATTGTAATACTCGTAGATAACCTTTAATTGTTTCTTATGAAATGTGATATTTTATCCGCCGTATTAGCGTCAGAAAATTTGAAAATTCTGTAATTTTATTTTGATGTTAGAAGTCAACGAACTCAACAATTCAGCTAAGATCATATTTTTTTGCAATTGATAATGTCGAAACCGGTTCGGTATTAAATTTACAGTTTGGAGAAAGAAACATATTTCTAATAAGAATCTATCGATACCTATAACTAGATATGTAGGTGCGCCAATAGTGTTACTTTGCTGGAAAAACTAGCTATCGCTTTTTTAAGCTTCTCGAAAATATGTTGGATATTTTTTTATATATATATAGTTCCCAAGGCCCAAACGAAAATAAATGCTGAAAATGTAATGATCTCATGATCATTTAATTTATTTATAGTTTGTTATTATTATTTTATAATTTTTATATTTTTTTTGTACCTGCAGCTTCAAACTTTTATTCGTTTTTATTTATTGACTTTGTTATTAAATTAAATATATACCAAACTTTACTACTAGAAAAAAAAATTACATGTAAAAGGCTCACGCCGTGTATGATGACAAATAAATAAATTAACATATTTTTAGCTGACTTCGTTATGTGACGATGAGGATATATTTTGATAAACAATGAGTTTATTGACATTTGGGAAATTTATGATTGCAAATTCCAGACATTATGAATCTATGAGTGTTGTTTACTATCCCTTACCACAACATTAATCATATTGTTATATTGGAATTAATATAATAGAAATTATTCTTCTACTTGAGTGACGACATTCTTCCAATCGCGGGAAGGAAATGGATACAGAGGGCACAGAACCGCGACGTTTGGAAGAGGCCTATATCCAGCAGTGGAGAGATGGCTGACTAGTAAGTAAGTAAGTATTATATTCTTCTACTAGTATTTACTGCAAGTACCGTATCATATTTGCCATATGATTTATTCAGCGCCGTTTGGTGGAGCCTCCATCTTAAGGGTGCTCGGCATATCTCACAAGTAGGGTATTATTATTATTGGACAACATTAAAGCGTCTTTTACGTGCTAAAGCACCTCAAGGACACTGCACAATTTATTAATTCTAGGACATTACATCCATGGATGTGACATGTCACATTATAAATATAGATAAAAAGAAGATTGAATGAGAATCTCGGATACATAAAGGGTAGCCAGCGGAGTGTAATAAACACGAAGATTGTCCCTTCCGTGCCAGTAAAAAAGACACTGTGATCCTCACAATATCATTCATAAACAAGAAATAATAATTATTGCTTATTGATTTATGGTGACAATAATAAATAACACAAGATATGTTTTACTGCGATATTTATGCCATATTATAATCCGCACATAAATATTTTAATTTTTAGGTCAAGTAATTCAACTGAACCGTTCATAAGATGTGATTGTTAAATTGACATATTCATAAGATTATTAAGTATACAGTGTACAATATTATTACATGTGTATATTTACAATAATGATTAGCATGTTAGTGTAATAAATAAACATATTGTGTATATAATTATATTTATTAAATACCTTATTTCATAAACGCGCTGCTTGACTTGAAATTGCTTCGCTAATTCTAATAGCCAGCAATAGGTTCATACAACCAAGCTATATCCTCACGCCGTATCTAAAGTGGGGTAGGTAGAGAGAACGAAACGGTACACAACTCTTATCACTACATACTTTTTCGATTCATATATATCCATACAATCTTTCATACACGCACGTTGATTTCTCTTACTCAGCACGCGGCCGTCTTTCAGAATTTGATCTACGTGATCAATTCAGGTAGTTTTGGGACGTCCGCGCTTTCTCACTCCCTTTTACAGATGAATACATCATCTTCGAAATCCTTTTATCATGCGTTCGTTTCACATGTCCAAAACAGCGTAACTTATTTATATTTATTTATTTATAGCTATAATAAACATATATCGGCATGACAGCTGGAAAACCTTTTCGCCATGACATATAATATATTTTATTTATTAGCAAATATTAAAACATTACAAAATAGTTACATACACATCGAGCAACGCCCCGAACACATTGCACACCATGCATCATAGATTACATCGGTAAACATATTAAAGTTGATATTTTCAACCAATGATTCTTGGTGGAATTCATGTTGAATTAATTATAAATATAACACTTCTTTAGTATATCCACTGTGACTTTTTATTGGACGCGAGCTGGCTTTCAAGAGCTTCCGCTCTCATCATCAGGTTAGCGTAAAGGCTCTTGAAAGCAGTCACAGTGGATATACTAAATAATTAAGGTGAATAAATTATATCCATAACACTCTTCTGATACCCGCTTAAAAAAGAGAGATACCATTTTTTTACAGAAGACTCACCACTAGAAATATATAAATTAAATAAAAAAAATTAACTGATAATTAAAATTGACACACGAGCCAATTAAAATTATTTTGCAACATAATAAATTATCCGTTACAGCCCGTGAACTTTTCGCTGTCAGCATTACATATATGAATAAGCTGGGCATCCGATATTATTAATCTGTAATTTAAATTGCATTTAATTTCGAGTTTTATAACTGTACCTATAGACTTGAAAATCCGGATTGAAGAAGCTCACACAATCATGATATAATAATTATATAATTTTAAAACACCTCGTTCAAATTATGCTAATAACACATGATTCCGTTAAAACAGTAAAGACATAATATTACATTTTACATTGATTCCTATATTGAACAAACAACGTAAAAGAATACATTTCTATAGGAGAGAAGGAAAAGAAAACTTTATATCTGTCTTTTTTCACAGTCAGACGAGAAATGTTAAGTAAAAGCTTTGGATCTCAAAAATTTTGCAGACGCTTACGAATTGTCTCTAGGCTGGCTTAAGTTATCGCTCTCAGTGTTCATGGACAACGTTCACTAATTCCGCCATTCTCAGTGTCACGACGAAAGGTACCACCAATCATGAAATATTTTATGCAAACCATAGAAGTAACCATTTTTTGGTTAAACCGAATATGATCACTTAAGCCAGCCTAGAGTCTATTCATAAGTGTTCAGATGCCTTTCTCACTTCTTCTGGTTTGGTAAGATAATTTTTAAAACCCAAAATAAATTGAAGAGTACCTATTTAATTATTATTCAATTATTTTGAATTATATTTCATCGTATTAGGTATATAGTCTAATAATATTTAATGAAAATATGCAAGTACGAATTATTGATTATCATATTGTTGGCATGGCAGAACGCAATCAGTTCTATCTATTTAATTAACTGATAAGTGACAACCATACCACATACCCAGTAATTAATTCGGTAAATAATTATATCATAATTAATGAGAAAATCGATGAAAACTCTCTCCTTATTAATAATAATATAAATAATAAAATATTTTGATCTTGCTCTGCTCACTAAATCGATGTGTGGAGAACACCAACCGTAAAAAATTTACACATATAATATAGTCTTGTCTGTAAATGGTTTAATACCTGAAGTCTGTCAAGCAGTCTCAAAAACTAGGAGTAAATTACAGTCTCAAATAAAACATGCAGGAGGCTGTCCTACTATTATAGTCGCAAGTTTTTTGTTCCTGTAGGTCTGTAAGTGATCTCCAATTAATGTACTCCTTTCATAAGATATCACGGGAAAACCAATTCGAATAATGTTAAGAGTCACATTTTGTAAATAAATTATTTTATTAGGTACTTGAAAATGTTATTATTATTTCAATATTTATTGTTTATGTCATTATTATTCAAACGTTAATGTTGTTAAAGTGTAAAATAAAATATAATTTCAAATGAATCTAATAAAATAAATCTTTAATAAATAAATTACAAAAATTAGATTTACCGGTAAACTTATACAATAAAATTCAAAAATTTATTTTAATAGGTAAATACCTACTTGTTAAAAAAAGTTTCAACCACAATGTCTTATTTTATGTGTTTTAACATTTTTTGTGTATGTTTTAATATGTTTTTTCTTTATTAATTTTTTTGTTAAATAAACTACCTCAAATCTCTGTTTATTAGTTGGTAAGAAAGATATCTTGATCGGTTTGCTAATTGTTGTAATTAATTGTTATATTTATTGTTATAACTGTATGATCCATAAAGAATAAATAAAATAAAATATCTGGATTGGTGAATTTTTCCCGGCATTAGACTGTTAAGTTTTTTTGTGATCATATGGAGACTTATCTGGTTGTAAAATGCTGAGAAATGTGGATGGCGATTCTGAAACCGCGTTTAAAAATTACTCTTTTAGAACACGATTTATGTTGTTATAAGTATATGACAATATTTTTTGTTTATAATTATTATTTTATAGATTTGTACATTTGTTATTATATAATAATGACTAGAGATGTGTAACACTGCGCTGCGCCGCGCAATTGCGCCAACTCAATTCACTGCACCGGATGTGTTAACTCACTTCTTCGAAATGTGTTGGCGCACAGCGCAGTGAGCGCAGGACCGGCAAAATTCGAAAGGTGTTAGTATTTAGTTGCCCGCTTTTTGTTGAGTTTTTTTTAAGTTAAATAAGGAATTAAAAGTAGAATCAAGTGATATATATAAGTGAGGACATGAAATATAATGAATATATAAATAAACCTTACTTACATACATACAATACAATACCAACTTTTTTTATTAACTCAATGATTCGGCTGGATTCGGCGCAGTGAGCTGATGAGTTACTGAGTTGCTTAGAAAGGTGTTGTGTTACCAGCAAAGTAATATATTCATATTATCCGTTATAAGTATCTAAATAGAAAACAAAATTGGCAAAAACAAATCCTTAAAAAATATATTAAGTACGTACTATTATCTATTATTATTATCTATTCAATACAACTGTAAAATTTATTATAAAAAAAATCAGACTTTACCTACTTGACCTACTACAACTCATTGCTCGGCACATTCCATTTTGTTGCGCCATGGCGCAATTTTGAGTTAACTCAATGAGCCGGCGCAGTGAGCTGCGCCAGAGTTACTGAGTTGACGCATGGAATTTTGTTGAGTTACCCATGTCTATTAATGACCTATACGTAATAAAGGGTTATCGTGTATGACTGATGTTTACTTAATAAATTTAATAAGTAATTATAATATATTATGAATAAAATTTATACAATTAAATTAACATTGCTCCTACTACCTACGTGTCTACAAGATATTGTGAACTGAATGGAAGGTACATTTTGTAATAGTGACAATGAACCTGACCGTTGAAACATAATACCTAATATAATATTAGGAGCGTCGCTAAAAATCTTGTAAGATTAACATATCCCGTGATGGTTTAGTAATAGTAGACATATATGCTATATTTGTACATAATTTTACGGTAAATTATCATTGTACACACCATAATAACGAGCTTTGAAAAGGTTGAAGACTCTCTCCCATATTTCAGAAGCCGGGACTTCTATTTATCTGCTCTTCCAAGCAAAAAATTTGTCCTCACAAAGTCTGAAAAGCTGGCTAACCAAAACCACCACGTGGGATCTTTTTTGCTGCATTTATGTCTTCGATACTCCTTTCAAGAGGATATAATGCAATCACAGACAAATCAAACATACATATTAAACAATAAATAAACAAAGAAAAAAAAACCACTTAAAAAAAAGTCCCAAACAAATAACAAGCAAGCATAATTATCATAACTATCCTGTTTTCGACCAGAAGCAAAAGAAAGGTGTTTAGATATTTGTTTTGGGCTTTCTGAAGGGGAGACCCGAGAATCGTCGAAATCAGCGTAACGAAAAGACGTCGTGCTGATATCGGCGATTTTCATTATCATTCGAAAAGGCTACGAGTTTTGATGAAACGTTTTGATTTTTTTATTTGATATTTTTACATTCATTTATACACTGAGAAAAATACTAACGAAATTTCACAACGAATCATTGGTACGTACTATCAGATTAGGACCAAATAAGATAGTACGAACGATTCATTAGTACGAATCTATAATATTTACTTTTCGCAAAAAAATCGTTGATAAATTGACCAACAATTTGTTTGCGAAAAGTTAATATTATAGATTCGAACTAACGGATCGTTTGTACTATGTCTGGTCCTAATCTGATAGTACGTACCAATGATTTGTTGTGAGTATTTTTCTCAGTGTACCATCACAACACAAACGTATATAATTATTTAACATGCAAATCTTCTTTCACTTGCAAATAGATTGGTTTTATACCTCATCGCTGAACTGCAGATATTAAATGTCTTAAACGTAACGTTTTACAATTGCCTTTTACAGGACACTCGAAAACTAACAGAAAAGAGTGGAAGATTTATTTTTTGCCGGGGACTCCATGGAATATATACCTAGAATCAATGAGTAAATAAATAATATGAGGTATTTATTTGTACTCGTATTACACAAATCAGTCCGTTTGACAAACATGCTCCACAATATTACAAGTTGTATAATATGTAATCTGTCAAAATCAGTTATTTACTCATGTCAAAGTGTCTCTGATGGATAGTTGATTTTGATGATACTAGCATTACTGTCATGGTTCATGTCTTTAGAGCTTAGGTTTAACGATCTTCATATACATGCATATGCAAAGGATAACCGGCATATTTATTACGTGAAATTAGTCTGCTGGCTACCCCTTTCTGGGACTTATAAATAGATAAAGTTTCGACAAAATTGCGATCGACATTTAACTTTCATATTATTCTCAATTTTAACTACTAGGTTTATTTTGGTTAAAAAGAGTTTGTGAAAGCGCTAGGCATGTTTGCGGTATTCACGTTTGTGAAACAAACAAAAAAATGTTAAACATATTTTGAACCACTCTAGATTAATCATTCCAATTGATTACACTCATCCATAGTCAACTCTTTAAACCTAGGTAACATTCTCAATTCCTCTGTGCCATGCTTATGCTTATTATGTTTGACATCTACAGTACTTCTAGTAAGTAAAATCCAGTTCCCGACATCCGATTGTGTCAAAAAATTCATAACATAAATAAAAATGTTAATTTTATATTTTGAAATTATTTTGAATACTAACAATCAATTGAATATTTTTGTATTGAAAAAGTTAAGTTTGATTAATAAAGCAATTCTCTAAATAACAGTGCCCAACAACTCGTATAATATTATATTGTGACAATACAATGATATTCAATTTATTAAATAATAGATAACTACTATATAATATATTATTATGATGATATTTCTACTTCATAAACTTCGGAAGTGAACTGTCATGGTATAAAATTTATCATGAAGATAATTAATTATACTAATTTGTTATTGCATAGAATATTTATTATAGGTATATAATTATTACATTCAGCTGGTCTGCTAGATACACCTCTTGTGGGATATGCCGTGATGATTTAAAGTAGATACCTAAAGACATGTAGGCCTAGTCAAAACCATAGATTTTTATATATATTATAATACCTAGATGGAGTACTCGTATGTATTTTCATTGTAATAAAGTGAGGCACAATTTTTCGGCACTTTTGACAGATCAGTTGGCGAAAAGAAGTGTGGTAAATCGCTTAAAACGTCGACAAGAACTTCAAAAAATGTCCAATTACCTTTTTATAAATGTAAAAATGATATATTTTTATAAAAATGCGAGAAATACTTCATAAAATGTAGGAAACACCACACGCTTTCGCCAACCGTTCTGTCAAAAATTCATAGATTTTTTGCCTCACTTTTGTAAATGAGTCAGGGTTCTAGGTTTTGTATGGAATTCTATGGTCAAAACACATTTTAGACTACAAACGAATTTGCGAGAAAGTATCAATTTGGTAGCCAAAATACAGAATATAGAAAAGTTATTTCGTCAATTTCTGTGGTTACGTCACAATAACGAAAGGCGCACGAACGGCGCACGTGACGTTCTATACTAATTATTATCAAATCATATCATGATGGGTGGCACATCTCATCGCTGAATTGAATAATTTTCTATGTCTTGTCTTGTCAAGATGTTTTACGAATTTTAACGAACCTGCCATTTACAAGGTCCTCAAAAAATAAAGGAAATATTGTGAGAGCTGTCTTTGTTGGGTGCTTTTAAGAATTTTATAGAAAAAAATACTTATAGTATTACTAGCTGACCCGGCAAACGTTGTTTTGGCATATACATTTGCCAAATACTAATATCGCTTATTAAAAATAGGGGTTGATGGTAGAAGGGTGAAAAATTAGGACTGTATATATTTTTAATGACTCACCATAAAAAATAAATTAAAAAAAAATTGTTCAAAAAATAAAAAATCGGGGTGGATCACGCTTAACTTTCAGGGATATGAAAAATAGATGTTGGGCGATTCTCAGACCTACTCGATAAGCACACAAAATTTCAACAAAATTGGTCCAGTCGTTTTGGAGGAGTATGATAACAAACACCGTGACACGAGAATTTTATATACCTATTGTTAGATTCAATTCTGGGAAATATCTTCAAAAACCTCATAATTGTGAAATCTCATAATGAATATAAAGGCTAGCTTCTAGACCTATTATTCCTTATGTTCGTTATACTATGATGTAACCCCTTACTCCCTATATTCCCTTAATACAGAAATAGAATAACGTTATATAACTTAAATTTGAGCTTTGCCTGTTGTACAACACAAACTTTATAAGAGGCGTATTTATTGAAAGGGATAAAAATAAACTTTATGTTCTTTTGAATTCTAATTTAAGAGTATATTTGTCTGCTTAGGTCACCATTAAAACGTCCGGACACAATCATCTTAGGTACACTACGTGTCTTAGCTTTCTTAGCTTGAATGTATACCCATAAAAGTTTTTAGGGTTATTATCTAAAGCCTTTCGTATAGAAAGGAGAAGAGTAGATTAATTCATCCTACCATGGGCGTGTTAAGAATTTTCTCTATGTAAGGGAGGCAGCAGCTAAGCAAATAAAATTGGTAAAAGAATTTGAAATGTTTCACATTCTTCTCGTTTCTATTAAAAAATAATTCAGGACCACATATTTTAGTTTGACTGTATGAACCTTTTTTCATAGTTTTCAGTTTTCAAAATTTGGTAATTTACCACGCGAAATTTCTACCCTCCGTCTTTTTTTTAACTTAGCATAGGAATTTGAAATGTTTCATGTTCTCCTTGGTTTTTGTCCTTTTAAAGGGGACTGCTTCCCACTTTTTAATTTTCCATACTATTCCTATACACGAATACAAATTTGCCTAGTTTCCTACTATTTTCTTATCCATATCCTTAAGGGGTGGCAACTGCTCACTTTACTCCACTCATGCATTCTACATACATATTGAAGGACATTTTTAAAGAGATCATTAGTTTCTTAATGTTATGGAATTATTACAAGTATTTTTAAATTTGGAACGTGTTTCTGAGAAAATTAGTACTGCGTTACTGGTCTATACCATGTAGGTCAATGGTGTTGAATGACGAACTACCTACTTTTACCTTTATTTATTTATTCATTCTTTACTGTACATTGATTACAAACAATGACATAAATAGTAAACATTCAAGTTAGATACAATCAATATACAGAGGGCGAGTTTATCGCAAAGGCACGATCTCTTCCAACTAACCCAAACTACCTTTATTGAAAGATTACCTGAAATGTTTTCTCCAAGTGTTAAAATCACTTCTTGAACTTGTTCATTTCATGTACGAGTTTGTGCAAAACATTAATTATCTTTAATTCATATTATTTATAATGCCTACAAGGAAATAATTATAGGTACACAATAATAACTATAATTGATTCTTCGGTTTTCTTTGTTTAGAGCGGTAACATTGATTGAGTGATGTAGGTAGCTGACACATCAAGTTGTTGTGACAATAGTAGGTAGGTACCTAACAAGGAACTAAATATAGAAAAGGATCGTGGACAGAATGTCAATCAACTGGAATAAGGACGGAAATCAAAGAAAGGAGAATAACAGAAGATGAATAAACAATACCTACTCAAACGGAATAACACGTGATAACTTATTAAACATTAAAATATATGTACCTATGGATAGTAAATATTGGTGATTTACAACTTATGCTTATTTATTTTAATGGGTTAATTTGCATAATATCATTTATTTGTATCACATTTTGGGTTTGTTGGAAGAGATCGCGCCTTTGCGATAAACTCGTCCTCTGTATATTGATTGTATTTAATTTCAATGTATACCTTTTATGTAAGTGTTTGTAATCAATGTACGGTAAAGCTGTTCGTCGGTAGCCTGGAGGCAGAGTCTCGGCCTCGTGAACAAAGGGTCCGTGGTTCGATACCAGGTGACGGCAAACTCCCCTTTCACGACACAAGCTTTAAGTAGCTTTCTGTGAAAGGTGTATAAGATTGTATTTGGGTTTATAACAAAACCCAGATATATCTTTTTATTTAAAAAAAATAAAAAAATAATAAAATAAATAAATAAATTATTTTATAACTTTGTAATTAAGTTTGCTTTTTATTGTGCAATAAAGTTTATTATTGTTATTATGGACTAGAAATTCAAAGGAAAAATGCAAACAAGCTCATAAGTGTTGCAATTCTTGAACGCGATTGATTAATTTTTTTAATAAAGGGGTAATTTTACGCCTTTGTCGTGAATAAAATATGTGAAAGTAAGAAAGAGACCATTGGCATTTTAATTTTATGGAGTGAAATAGCATAATATTTTCAATAATTTTGAAATATGTCGGAGAAAATTAGTACTACGTTTCTAATCTTCTATATATAGGTCAATGACTTAATAGGTATCGATAAAACTGGAAGAGTTAATGTCATTTCAATATAAATATTTGATTGTAAGTATATAACAGTTACCTACATATATGATAATAATACATAAAAAAGATGCATGTTATAGTGTACCTACACACTTAGAGGGAGGGGTACCTACTTTTTTCCAGTCAATTGGATTTCGCAAACGACTTACTTTTCCATCACAATACAAGCTTATTAATATTTGATTTATTTAATAAGTACATTTATTGATAATGATACACAAGCTTATTAAGGTGTTTTATAACAAATCTAGATTCGTATATTTAAGAAAATACCAATAGGTACAAATAAATATGGAGAATAATTATATTCTTCGACTATTCTCAAGGTAGGAATCTATTATCACATAATACAAGACAGCAATCAATGATATCATTTAATTATACAACTAGTTCAGTTGTAATAAGAATAATGCTAGGTAGTCATAATCACATTAAATCGCAGTAGGTAGGTACCTACTTTAAAATTGTGAATTTGTCTAAATTGGATGTCAGGTAATTGACAATTAATGTTTAATTAGTTTTGGATTAGTTGGAGGAAATCGCGTCTCTGCGATAAACTCGCCCTCTGTATGTTGTTTGTATGATTGTATTTGTTTTAAATGTATATTTGTATCAATTTGCTTGTAATCAAATAAATAAGTATGAAATAAATAAGTAAATATTTTTCATAGTCTATTTTTGTTTTGCATAATTCATTCGATTGCGGGTGCATTGCCGTAAAATGAAATAAGAATTTTTGTTTTGTTTATCATCATTATAGACCACATAATAAAAAAAATGTCAAACTTAGAAAAATTGTTTCAATATATATTTTCATCTTTAAAAGATGCTCATGAAGAATTAACAAAACCAATATTAATTTCAGCTTTGATATTTGGTTAAATATGAAAAAGTATATTCCCTTATTAAAAAAATATTTCTTTATTTTACATGTATGGCTAGAAGTCATTTACTAATACATTGAAATACACGTGACAACAAATCAAAATTGTAAATAAAAACGTAAATGTAGCAAACAATAATATTAACTGAAATGTAAAAAAAATACTAGGTACAGGTGTTAAAGAAAGTACCGGCTAGTACGTAATACAAAAAAAAATTACTCACCAATATCGACTAATTTCCGCACCGATGTCGAAATAAGTTAACAAAAATATATAATTAATTAATTATGATTTGAGATAAGCATAATAAAATAAATAAAAAAATATCACTTGCACTAATTAATTAATAAAATATGGTTTACTTCAATCAATTAGTACTAACACTGAATTTAGAGTATTGACAATTTACTATTCAATACACATAGTATTGTATGTGTAATTAAATTGCAATCTGTCGTTTTTGCTACTTCTATTTGTTATTTTATATTAAAAGTAGCCAGTACCAGAGAGAGAGAGAAAGAGAGAGAGAGAAAGACTGTGTTGTACGTACTCTAAAGAGTACGATAAACAACGTCCCCGCTACAGGAACGACAAATCAAAACTGATTAAAAAGCACCGGTTACCTCTTAATATAATACATACACTTCTATTATGTAGTTGTCGTGTATACGGGACATGTTGTTGTAATAGCCATGTACACGATACTTTATGAAAATTGGTTGCATAAAAAAATGTGACAAAGAAAGAAAAGGATTTTATAATGAAGCTGTAAGAGTTTTCAATGATCTACCGGAAGAACTAAAAAATGGAAATAGTTATTATACATTCAAGAGGCAGTTAAGAAAGAAAAAGCTAGAAAGAAGATATAGTGTCTGATTAATTTTAATTAGGAGATTTTTTTGAATATGTGTCAAGATTTTTATAAGGATTAAATTATGCTTTATTAAAGACAAATATATTTGAAGATTTTCACGCCCCTAATTCCAGCTCTAAGATGCTGTCTGGGGACAAAATTTTGCAATTTTTAGTATTTCAAATGTCATTTTAACGATTCATATTTATATGTTTACACAATGTACCTACTTTATGAGATGTTGCAAAGATGGTGCGAAATAAGTGATTAAAACGTCCCAACTCTAGACAAGAATTGTCACTTTAATTAACCATGGGCAGTATTTACTAATTACGCCTCTCCTTCCATCAAGATCTGAGATCCACGAATTGAGAATTAAACAGACTTTTATCCAATTGAAATATACTATTTCTATTCTTCAATGTAAATAGCGCCATAGTTTGTATTTTGTACAAAGTAGTTGTTCTGTGCAAACGTAGTTCTTCAATTTTTACTCAATTTCCATTGTTTCGTCTCGCTTTTGATGTCTTACTGCTTTTTATTCTTTCTATGTTATTTTTATTATTTTTATCCTGTATAATTATGATGAACCCAAGTGTCCCGTAAGGGGCCTATGGGGAATGATTTGCAATAAGCAATAAACAATTGACAATATCAGATTGGTTTTTTTTAATTTGCATAATGTCTTGAAATCCAGCAAAACAAAAAATTATAAACATTATATTTTTAACTGTCTATTTCGGATAATAATTATTAGTTTCCGTTTTTAACATTACAATACGAGATTTTTATGAAAAAAAATCGAACTTATGCGCTCATTTGACAAAAGATAAACTTTATTACACGATTTACCGATCAGTTATTGCACTATTTACTCTACATGATACAAGATATAATAATGAATACAATATTATATTTGCTCACCTCTAGTATAAGGTACTATTACTTGCAATATATCTACATATATAAATATAGGTATAACAAGTAGGCAGTTCATCTAAACGTTCTAATAGTACCTAATAATATAATATTGATGTGTGAGTATGCCATAAATAAAAAAATAATGTGCCAATCTATGTAGGTATTAGGTACATAAATGTGAGTATTGTTTATTGCAAATATATTGCATCAAATACATATTTCCCTGGTCGTTTTGTGAATGGTTGTGTTTATACTATGTCGGAGCTAAACTAAATTTGTTATACGGTTCTTAAAAGCTTTTTCAACCAAATTACGTTTGCTTCTAATATGTTTGTCAAGACGAAATTATTGTTAAAATTTATTATTGATGGGTTAGTTGGAAGATATCGCTTGTGCAATAAACTCGCCCATTGCACAATATCATTTATTTGTAATATAATTTAATTTATAATATATACTCTTGTTATTTATTATGCGTGCTTCTAATTGTGCAAAAAAGTTTATAATTATTATTATCGCTATTAGCATTATGTCTCATTAAAAAAAATTACAGGGCATCATGTTAAATTTTTTTTTTGCTTAAACGTTTTGTTCGCAAGATAGTTAAAAATGTTATCAAAGAAGACCAGGTAGGTACTTATAGTATAACAAAGAATATAACAATATGTTCATAAGTCACTTTGGACATAATCCTAAATCTATTTATTTATTTATTTATTTATTTATTAGATATTTATTTATTAATTGTTTTTGCATATCATTATACGACAGACTTAACAAAACAATATAGATTATAAAATATTGAGATGATATTATGTAATGGCGAAATCATTACTAAATAGTGTTTTCTTCCATGATCAGTGAGTGATAGGTGGTAAAAAAAAGAGGTCCGTTCTTTCGTCCACAAAGGTTTCGACGGCCAAGAGGTCGTCCCTCTTTCACAATACATTATTTCATTATAATATCTTCCCTGCCTACCTCACAAAGAGAAATGCGTTAGATACACGACATCATCTCGACTTGTACTCCATAAAACAGAAATAAGAAAAATTACACATTTTCCTGTATAAGTAACTTGATAAACATAAAATAATGCTTAAATTTAGGAATAATTTTGCAAAGGTCGTTACGTGAAATGACAGGATGGCGATTATTTATTACATTACCTTTTCACACATTCATACAACATGGGGATTGTCACTCAGAAACTCCGAGGTAAATACATTTTCAATGTTTACAGCCCTTCAGGCTGCCCACTTTGGCGCCTCCGTTGTGGACAAGATTTGTTAAGTGTAGAATTTCGGATAAATGGAAGTCCTCAGACTTCTGCGCTATCCGGGTGGTCGGTGGGTCCTTCAATGTAATATTTACAAATCCATGAAACGTCTTGATTAATAGCAAACGGGATATAAAAATTAAACTGATTTTTCATCATAAAAAATAAAATGTTCTGGATGGGTGGTCGATGAATACATAGAAAAAATACTAATTTATAGACGAACATTCCATTGGCATTATAATTTTTCACCTCCAAAGGCCATCCACTCGTTTTCGAGTGATCAAAGATAAGAAAATGTAATTTTTAAAAGATGAATGAATCAGAGTTCCATGAAAATCTTACACCATCACTTGGTAAGTAGTAGGTACCTAATTTTATCGTGATAGGGATAATAGTTTAGCTGACAGCTGATTTCAAACTCGAGACTCCAGATTGAACGTCCAAACGGTCGTCTACCAATCATGCTATCTATCACTTGCATGAGATCAAGATGTGATTCAGTAACTTGTATTTTTTATAAATATAGTAAAGTATAGATAATATTCTTTTTGTATGATGAGCCTAGAAATTTGTAAAAAATGTTTTTATGATATTTCTCAATCATCTCAATCTTTATCTTCCTATTTATATACAGTTACTTAGTATTTATTTTACTACTTGCAAAGCACTTATTGGGCAAAATAATTATACTGTGTAGGTACTTTGCCGTCATCTTATAAATAACTATCATTAAAGAGTGTTCGCGTGACATCTTTTATTACCTCACTCATCAGATAATGTTATGTAGCCAGTGTTCACATCCCAGGTAACTAACTACACAAAGGTGTAATTATAATAATTATTGTATTAAGCTAAAGATTGTTCAGCATCGCTGTCACATACACTTTGTAACCAAAATTTAACATTAAAAGAATTTTATTAAAAAGTCAATATATACATTGTGAATTATTGAACACATACATATTAATTTCACCAATAAAAATTTTGAAATCCCCAAACAGCAATAGTATTGCTGGTATAAGGGGATACAAGACAAACAAATATTCATTCTAAACTATAGGTAGGTATCAAAATGACAAACACAATCACAATTACTCCCTCTCCTCAATCAGTTGCTTCCTCAGTTTTTTATTAAAAAGTCCAAGGCTATTAGCTTCCTTAATGTGGTTTGGCAACGAATTAAATAATCTTGAAGCAGAGTAGAGAAATCCATTCCTTTCTCGATTAGTACGTTTAACGTTTCATTACCAAAAGAATCTTCAAATATGAATATGGTTTATAGGGCGAAAACTTAAAGATGAACTCAGAGGCTGTCCAGTAAAATTGCCTGATAAAAATATGGATAAATAGGACTTGGAAAGATTAAAATTACATATTATCTGATAAGACATTAACTAATGACATGCTTGGTGAAGCGAAACTATTTTCGGAAGCATATAACTGAAAATCCACTGCGCAATATTGGTTTCATGTTTTTTGAGGCTAAAGTTTTGAAAGATCTGTTCGGCCATCAGAAGTTAACAAATACTTATTAAAATTCTTACCCAACCAAGTCCGCTGATCAAACAAAAAGCTGGATAATTTTTTTGATCTAATAATTAGTGTTGTTTAGTCAGATAAATAGTATAAGGCCCAACACATGCAAAATGCTAAATATTGAAGACTAAGTCAAATTTAGCTTTGCTGGGAATCCTAATTGTAAACTTATGTATTTTTCTTTGACTTGTAAAGTTTAATCATCACAGAAAACCCAATTCGGGTAAATTGGTTAATATACCTAAATGAAAAGGTCGAGTCATATTCATAATATTACTAATGAAACGAAGTATTGTTCGCATAAACCTATAGTCTTTGGGAAATTTTATTTATTTGAGAGGATTTTTCTACGTGTGTAGGTATTTAAAAAATAATTATATTACATAACATATCTATGTTACAGCATGAAGAACAAATTAAAATTTAGAGGACTGAGCTAATAAATCCGACATTAATTAATATTCGAGACTCGGCTCAGCAAAGGATTAACTCTAGTACGCCAGGCAGAGCTTGACAGAGTAGCTACAGTAATACTCCTAACTTTCGTGTCATATGACATACCCAAACCAATAAAGCAAATGTAGTATGTTCTTTGCTTATGACGATGTAAATCCTCTACTTCACTACTCGTGAAGCCTTCAAGGAGTTCTTCCTCTATTAGGTATCGTATAAAATATTATGTAACATAAAGTATTTCCTTCTCCACACAGGATGTTTGGGTTCATCCAAGTGAATAACTGTTGAATTATATAAAAACACAGCATCCGTGATAATCACTCTGGTAGGTATCTAAAAGTTCTTCAAGTTTCGCTAAAAGAGAAAATCTAGAAATTTTGGCGAAGTAAGGCGCATTGAAAATTGTGATTTCTGAAGAATATGCTTACGTGCCAGATTAGGTACCAAATCAGGCTATTGTGATAGGTATGGATGAAACATTCTCTCTGTGCCCAAAGGTGAAATTTAATATAAATTATAATAAAAATATTTCGCAGAAAGTGATAAAACGCATACTTACGGCAAAGTTTTTATTTTGTGCATATTATCGACAAGTGACGGAGATCACTAGGTAGGCTGAAGACATGACGAACGTTAATTTTACTAAAATGAACCGCGTAGTTGTGAGTTTGCGTATGTCGAGGTATTACTGTATTACAACATAAATTCGTTTCGTATTTACAATTTAATCCTTTTTTAATCATTTTGCAATCCTTTCGTCCACTCTCTCATCTCCGCGTGACCTTTTAATTAAATTGAATGTCCAGCAGATTATATGAAGTTACTTAATACAAGGACATATTATTATTCTGTAAAGGTACCTACTTACTTCTATGTGATTCTAGATTTTGACAAATTACGTGTACCTAAGATTATTTGATTTTATTTCCACACAGTAGTGGTCTTTACAACGGGCGAATCCTTGGATTAGATTTTCTTCCATTGAAAAGGTTCACTATGGGCGTTGTCATAAAAGTATGAATGCATAAATGTTTCTGATATTATTACTTTAAATAACAGACAGTTTACTTTTCACTTCGATTTATTCAAATCTCGAGCGCTTTCGTCAATGTTAACAAATTAACATTGACGAAAGCGCTCGAGATTTGAATAAATCTAAGTGAAAAGTAAACCGTGTTATTTAAAGTATAATATCATCATAATGAATTTTCACTCTGTGAATGTACAAACCTTAGAGTTATATAAATGTTTCTGCTTCGTTAATAAATTCTTCATTAGTTTTTCTCCCTGGAAAGCCTATAACAGAGTCTTAATAGTTTAAAATGTCAACATGTAAATTATATTAAGAGTGTCAGTATTGGCATTGTCAAGAGCAGTTAGGTTTGTTCTTCTATCAAAATGCAATAACAAAAGACAAAGTTGGACATCGTTATTAATTAATCGTTTCTTCTTCTTCTATAAGTACCGTATCAGGTCCCCCCGACGTTGGCGATCACTCTGAAGAATGCCTCTCTGTCTCGTGCTGTGCGGATCACTTCTCCCATCCGTGTTATTCCAGTCCATCGCCGTATATTACGCAGCCATGACATCTGCCTCCTTCCTACTCCACGACGTCCCTCAATCTTGTCTTCTATAATCAACTGCAGGAGTCGATATTTATCGCCTCGCAGGATATGGCCCAAATAAGAGACTTTACGAACCTTGATATTTGTCAGGAGCTCTCTATGAATTAATTGATTAATCATTTAACTCGATTAATCGTTAATACGTTAATGAAAAAAAAATAACTTTATTATTCACGAAATTGTTAACTTCCTGAAAATATTACGCAAGCTACCCTTATTAATCGATACGTTTAAACGTACCTATTTATTAATGTCCAAAGAACAAAAATGATCTCCATCGTAAAAAAAAAATATAGCATTAAAACAAAAAAAATCCTCCGAAACTTTTTTCAAATTGCGTGATAATTTTACCAGTGGTGGCAAAAACTCTTTGAGAAAAAAAAATGTTTAGAACGGAGTTCAAGTTTCATGTATTTTTTTCCGATTAAGTTGAAAGTGTTAATCATGCATTTAACGGAAGCTGATTAACAAGTTGATATTGTTAATTACAAGTTATAACAAAAGGTAAATACATCGGTAGTAGGTAGCTGGTAGGTAGGTACCTACTACAATAACGTTACTAATTGGTCATGTTTTGTATTGAACATTTACGTGACGCGAATGAAAAAAATACAATGTTAAAAATGGTGTCAAGTTTACAAAGGTTATTCAGTGGTTTTCAAATGTTAGAAACCTACCAATTAATTGTTTATGCGGGTCGCCTTCGTGCAATAAAACATAACATATTGCAATAACAAAGTTCATTTAATTGTTGCCATAATTCATCCATAATCTAATTTGTTTATGATTGCTTATGAATGATCAATATTTTTGTGTTATTTAGACCATATTATTACAAGGCACAATTATTATTTTTGCGTTTTTCCTATTGAATATACATTAACAAATTAGTCCACATAAGAGGTGTCATGGTGTATTAAATATTTATATTCATATACTAAGAATTAAAAGGCCAATTTTAATAATGTTCATACAATTGAAAAGCCAACTTTTACCATGAAAATATCAATTTACGTAAATGCACTGCACCGTACATCAAAATATAAATATCAGATGCGGTTTTCTAGGCAATTGGGTGATGTAAATCTGTGTCAGATTTAATTGGAGTAGAGCATAAAATTTTACACATCATTGGTTGTTTTGTGTTATTACAAAGGACATACTGTTATAGGGGAAATCAGTATAATGTGCTTAAGTATTTAAATAATGTACAGACTATGTTAAAAATATATAATAATATTATTAAGCAACAACGTATCAAACCATATACATATCTTAAATTGAGATACCTAATCGATGATTTGTGTTAAAAATGTAGATATTAAGTACAATGGATTGCTTTCAATAGTATTTATATCATAAAGCAAAAAATATTAATTATACTAGATTTATTCGAATTGCTACACTTATATAGCATAATAGGTATATACATACCTTTATTTCAATATGTTCTAATAATTAACATTTTTCTAAGCTACTCGAACTCGATTATTTTTTCTTCTACATCAAATAAAATTCAGATCATTACATATTTTTTGTAACAAAATGTGAAGGACAGGGGGCCCTAAAATGCCCACATTGAGCAATTAATCTACAATTCATATTTGGTGAAATGTTGCCGTTAAATCGTTTTACAATTCCTAATATGATTCATATAAAGTAGCCTTTTTAGCCCCCCAGATATTGGTGATATTTACAAGCCTTCAGACTTAATTATTTTTTCGGTTCTGTGGCGTGATGCATTGTTAGACAACAGCATCTGAATATTGGTCAGGTAAGTACCTCCTACTTGGAGGCTCAACTCAATTGTTGCAGAGAAACTATATAAAGTGACATTACAACCTTGATAGTTAGTCAATGCAACATTTATTTTATGGCTGCAAATGTGTTTTTGTTAATTAGGTAGGGTATAGTATCGTTATAATATAGCTGATATTTGGTATACTATAATATCTTTCTGGGATTAATTTATGGATCATCATTTATGGCATATGTAGTAGTATTGACTGATTGGAGAGAGTTGAAAGATAAATAAATTGTCACCAAAACGGATAAATAGGAGTCCTTGGACTCCTGAAATATCCGACAAATAAAGTTATTTCAAAATATAAAATCATCATAAGGAGATAACTTTTTCGAGATTATCGGAGGATCAATGGTTTTGTTGAAAACCTTGCGCATGTTAATACATTTTGGCCAATAATGTCAATTTATTTCAAAAAAAGAACACAATGAAATTCCATAATGTGTAATATCATTGTTATGTATTGTGGACTACATAATCAACGTGTTAAGTGAATAGGCACCAGTGGTGAGGCTACATTTTTTACATTGCTTATGCTTTCAATATGATACCTTTAGATTTTCGCACTCTTACCAAATATATGATGGATCTAAGAAATTTCGGAATTTTATCTAATATAAGTCGAATCTGAGAAAATTCGCAATGCGGAGAGGCAGAAATTTGATAATTATAATATATTTTAAAGGGTTCCCTATGTTAACATGTTAATAGGCAACCCTTGATGGCATTTTTTGTGAGGTATGACATATACCTACATTTCTGTGGTGGGAATAACTCAATACTGCAAAACTGACTCATTCCCCTTTACCTTGTCACCACAAATATGTCGTAGGAGTATGTTGGTGCGAGATGGCGTTTTATCTAGTGTAGGTAAAGTCCAAGAAATTGATAATTTTTTTATAAATATGCAATCATGAAGGTATGCGGATAAAAAAATAAAGGTAATATTTATTTTGCATGTATGATAAGCACATCACTGCTAGATACCTAGCTATCAAAATATGATTAAAATTCAAATCTCATTATTTTTTTAGGTCTGTATGTTTTGAATTACATGATAATTGAAAAGTACTCGTGCAGTGATTCTCTTTACAAACCGTCGTAATTTTTAAAATTGGTTTTAAAAAATTGTAATGAATCATTTTTTTATTACAAGAATCAATGAGCGTGTGAAATCGGAAACGTGGAAACCATTAGGTACCTACTATACACAGCACACGCGCACTCAATAAAAGTGACGATAAAAATTACATTAAAAAATAACTTCATTCAACAAAAATTATTTAATATTAACAATGATAGGAATACAACGCTTTAATATCGGTAACATTAGGCCAAATATCTTGGAAAAAACATATTGGTATGTCTTCCCTGTGGACTCGCCGCTGAAGAATAGGTGTCCCACTCTTTTGTCCAAGTTTTTGAGTGTCCTGTAAAAGGTAGGTATTTGTAAAACCTCTCTTTTTTTATTTTATTTATTTATTCTTCTTGCACATCATCATTACATTACAGTGTTAACAAAATAGTATAAAATTTTTAAAAACTAGGACGATGTGCAGTGGCGAGATTATCACTATAAAGTGATTTCTTCCATCTAACTCTCTTGTAAGACAATCAACTTCATCATATTGCTCTTCCATTATATAGCTTCCCGCGCCCTTGAGATAAATACTCCATTACAAGGCACCGAAGAAAACATTCGTCTTCATCGATTCAGCTTGAGGTTTGCCACCCATCCTGAATATTTTATATTGCCATGGAGAGAACAATCTGCATATTTATCAGGTACATGTTACAGTTTAGTGTTACTATGGAGTACAACTAACGCACAACCTGTTTCGCGGACCTCGACTTCGCATCATCAGGTCTATCATTTATAGGTAGGTACTAGAGATTCCCAAACTTTTCTTGACCATCCCCCACTTTGTGAGACAACCTCAACTCTAGTGCCTCTATAAGGCTATCTTAGAAGGTAGCACCTCCCAATTCTCTGTTTTCTACCGCCCCCTTGGAAGGCTCCAGCGCCCACTCTCAGGGTATTCCACCCCATTTGGAAACCACTGATCTATACTATAGAATAGTATGAGGTGAGTTCTGATAAATTGATTGTTGGGAAAATAAGAAAAAAATGTTATAATTTCAATATTTATTTATTTCTAATATGATTATTAAATAAAATAGGTAATTTACATAAATAATATTAATCAATAATTGGTACAGAATACTATAAAAAATAGTCAAATGTAAATAACAAAAATGTAGACAGTATAAAATTCACACAATTTATAAAAAAAAAAAATTGTCAATTACCAACAACCCTTTTAGGACAAACAATGTTACTCAGTTGTATCAAATTTTACCTATCACACTTAAATATCCAATGTGAATTAGGGAATATGAATTTTTCATTAGTCTATTCAAGACGTCCTTCTTTCACAACACAAAGATTTTATGACAACAAAAACATAAGACCATAAAGAATATAGTAAGAAAAGGTGTCTCAGTTGGCACAGAAATTATATGAATAGGCGAATGGCGAACAGATTCAACAATATTAATATGTCATGATTTCAATATAATGATATTTAGAACAATAGTTTGAAAGAAAAAATGGAATCTTACTAACAAACTGTGGATTGAATTATGCAAATGATCAACTGACCCTTTAATTCTTTGATCTGATTGGCGGTTGATCACTTGTCTAATTTGATCCATGTAGATGAGTATTCAGCATTGACTCATTAATTAATTAATTCTGTTAATTAACAGTTAACAATGTTTATAAAATTGAAGTTAAGTTAATTTTTAAAAACCTGAACAGATTTTCTTCAAATTGATTCTGAGTCTCTGGAATTATTTGTAGCATTTAATAAATTTGAAAATAATTAATTATCGTGTAACAAAGTTATTTATAAAGATTTTTGTTATAACAGATTAACAATGTTTTATTTTTTATTAACGGAGTCCAGTTCTAATTAAAATAGTACAATGGTATGTTTAAAGTAGGGTAGTCAGCAGATAAACGACACAACACAAATAATTACATTCACAGATTGGATTTCAATTTTTTTAAATAAATAACTAAAGAATCTCTAAAGAATTAAGGCAAATTGGACATTATTATTTTTTTCAGAAAATAGTCAGCTTACTAATAAAATCATTTTGGACATATTGTTAATACTTGAGGAGCTACATATCATATTTAGATGATAAATATGAACCAGTCGCATGAAGAAGCAAAGCAAACTGTTTATTTTGATATTAAAAATCTTATGTGGTGTTTACATTTGGCGAATATCGCCAGGACACCAAAATATCGTCAGCCATTTAAACTGACATTTAATCTGAAACAATAAAAACCAGTAGAAACGATATCGTCTCAAGTTAACCACATTCCAACTTTTTAGCTGGTTGAACGATGTACGCATGCGTAGAAACGCCCAGCATCCGTATTTATGGTAAAAACTTAATAACCTATAAATTTTATGATTCCCGCTTTGTGACAGTTGTTATCTTTGTTGTTGGTTTGTGAAGTTTGTTTCCTTAATTGAAAGGCGCCTTATAACATTTTCAACTAATAATAAGCACTTCGAGATCTCCATCTCGACGTCTGCCATTTTGAAAACAACATCAAAATCAAAGCACATCTGACAGATCGCATCTATATTGGTGGACCGTGTGAACAGGTGTGACTATAAATGGGCGTCCAGCGAATTTTATTTTTTATGTATCGAAATTCAACTAAAGTTATTCGCCAAATATGAACACCACTTTATTTTAAAAAAAATCTGTATAAAAGTAATAAAATTTAACATATAATTTATAATATCAAATAGAACTAAATATTTCAATATATTTTTATTCATTTATTCATTTATTCATTTATTCATTTGTTCATTCATCCATTTGTTATCGATTTATTAATTTGCTGATGTGATTGTTTTTATACAATTTTATTTTTTTTGTGAGATGTATTAATCCTTGGTGAATGTATGTTTTTTTTTTTTATATATTTTTTACGCAGCACGCCTCGATACAGGGCAACCTAGTGAGGCTGCTGCAACTTAATTGAAGATAATTGGTGATATATTGTTTCAACGTTTGTATGATATTGATTGAATAAAGAAATATTTATTTATTTATTTATTTATATGTGGAGTTACCAGAAAACCAACTGTACGGAATAAACATGCAGATCTTCTTCTTCGTTTCAATAAAAAAATAAGCACTCAGGATGGGTGGCATACTCTATATCATAATTGAAATTTAAATAATGATTTTAATGTCGTCATGAAATTATTTTTTTTTCAAAATTTTGATGCTGCTATTGAAATGGCCCCTATTTTAAGGAAGTTTATATATATTTAGAACTGTATACACTTCATAAAATAAACATTTAATATTCAAAATCATTGTATTGCTTTTATTAGCAAGCTGTTTTCTGTAAAACTATATTTATATAAAAAATAATAATCAATTTATTATAATCTCAAAGAGTAAAAATAATAATAGTAATACAAAGTAAGAAAAAAATATCTCCTGGCCAAAGAGTACGATTTTTAAATAGAAATAATAGTAATTACAGTAGTCAAGTACGTAAGAAGATTTAAAGTAAGTAAATTAAGTAAATATTTTCTAAAAAAGAAATACTAAGAAAGTACAAAATACAAAATAAATACTAAGTGTAAATGAGAGAGTATAATATATAAAGATATAAAATATGTATTCTTGTTCTATACTTATTATTGTACACGTGTTCTGAATTTAAAAGCAAAGAAAATTGTTGTTCAGAGTAAGGAGACGACAAAATTAATGAAACGTTAATTTTGTTTGTTCAATGATGAAATGCTTTTTGATCATTGCATTTTTTATAACTGCACTTTTTTATTAGAAGAATTTAATTTATTATTATTTAAATGATTTAATATTAGCAAAAGTGTCAAATATGCAAAGCATCTGGGGGGTAGCCTTAATGAAGGATTTTTTTTTTACGGAACTCATTCTATTTATTCATATTTCATACAATTTCAAGTACTTTGCCATACAGGAATAAAAACATTTGTTGAACTCTGATTAAAGATGAATATTCTGATTACAAAATTTTGTATTATAATGAAATTCACATATAATTTAAAAAAAATTAGCAGGTAAAGAAAGCAAAGGTAAATCTAAAAAAATACATAATAATAAAGATTTTAATATATAGCTTAGTTTATTGAAAATGGCTTCAAGTAAAAAGTAAAACAATACATACAAAATTGTTCAATATAAAAGAGTCAAATAATTTTAATTACCTATATACAAATTCTTATTTTAATACTTGATGCCCGGATACATTTAGGGTAAGTATAACAAACATATTAAATAATTTATATTATAGCAAACAATGCCAGCCATTCTTCAGTCTAAACTAAATCAACAAAATCTTTGGATAGTTTCAAATAATATAATATATTACAAAGGTCATCTAAACTGCAAAAATGTTTTGGTTAAAATCGATACCATCGTCATAAGCAACAAAAAAACAAGCACTAACATTTTCAGAGATGAAAATATAAAATGAAACCTTTTTTCATAGTTTGTAAATACGTATTTACTGTTTATTTTAATTATTAAAACATTTTCTTGCAATGATACCGATTTTTTTTAATATTTATGGTATGTTTTGACATTAGATGACACATTCATTTAAAACTTTAATATTGTACAAATTCATCAAACATTCTCACAAACTTTCTAATGGTCCTAAAATCCTTTCAGAGCTAAACATTTCTGTGACTAATATTTGATTAATATTATGGAAAAAATAACTCAACTTGCACGAAATTATCTTGAATTGAAGAGACTTATTTTCTCTGTTATGTAAATTAATGAACCAATTGATTGCATTACAATGTCTTAGAATTGTGAAATTAAATATCTTGAAAGCAATTAAAATTAATTAATAAATTAAAACTTCCAACAATTTTTATTAAATTACAAAACAATTTGTGAAATACAAAATGACATCAAAATGAGTCATTTTAAATTGTATGGATAGCGTGGATATCATAGAATCAAATGTCTCAATTATTTGGTTCAGGTCTGAAGCACATCTACATGTTTACTAGTCTGGCTGGAGAAGTTGATATCTTTAACATGACGTATGCAGAATTTCTAAGAAAAATCGAGGATATATTGAAGTTGTGTTATCGTTTAAGGTTTCCTTCTGGGATCGCATTGGCCTTCAGCTGTAATGATCCTTGTAAGAATCGTCTTATTGTCAGTAATAATAATAATGTTAAAAGGAGGAGAAGTTTATGATGCTCCATCTATCTAGTTTATATCCTTTGTGGTTACATTGCAAGGTAATCGGCGTAATGATACAAATGAACTTGTACAATATTATAAGTTTGTGGAGGATAATCCTACGTATATAATGTATGTTCTTACTACTTACTACATAACAACAATGTGTATAATGTAAAATATAATATAACATGATGATCCTAATACAATAATAATGACATATAATAACATAATAATAATATACTACTGATGTAATAATAAATATTATACATTATAAATATATTATTTGAGGACACAATGAGGTAACATTAATGAGGATATCATTTTGATCAAACAAATGAGAATAATCATGAATATTTTTCTTTTTGCGAATAAACTATGTAACTCTCTATAAGACTTCAACGCTACTGTCTAGAAGCACAAGGTATAGATAGGCTAACAATCTTTCAGTGATCATTGGAGTGATAATACATTTTTTTACTATTATTTAATGACTCTTATGATTTCCATTTGAGAAAACAAAGGTCTTCTTCTCTTCTTCAAGTGCCCTGTCGGGTCCCCCCAACGTTGGCGATCACCTCGGCGAACTTGTCCCTGTCCTGCGCTGCTCGGAACAGCTCTTCCACACTTCGGATGCCGGTCCACTCCCTTATGTTTCGCAGCCAGGACATCTGTCTCCTACTGGGACCTCGGCGTCCCTCAATTTTCCCCTTCAATATCAGTTGGAGAAAGTGGTATTTTTCTCCACGCAGAACATGACCCAGATGTGAAACCTTCCGAACCTTGATGATTGATAACAGCTCCCTGTCAACTCTAGCTCGCCTCAGGACTTCGGTATTGGTAACCATGTCGGTCCAGGGAATTCTGAGCATACGGCGATGGAGCCACATTTCAAATGCTTCCAGTCTGTTCATTGTATTGACTTTTAAGGTCTCAACCTAAGGTCTTAACAACATAATTTATACACTGAAAGATTGTTGTTAGGAGACCGAATAAGTAAAATTTATTTAAGACAAAACAAAATAAATATTTTTTTGGATTTTGTGTCTGGTGACAGTTTTGGGAACTAATAGGATATGTAATAAAATTTTGTAAGTAAGCCACTTTAATAGCCAAATATTATTATTATGAATCTGACAAAAAACCTGGAAAAATATAAAAGCAGAACTTTGTTATTATTTTTAATGATTATTTTTTTAAGTAGGTAGTGTTATAAAATGAAATGTGAATATATGAAATAAAACCTGATTTTCAATTATTTTTTATTAATTTTCGAGATCAATAGAATATGCATGACTCATATCTATATTCAGAACAAAATAAATACTTTCAAATATATGATTATACGGGAATTATATACAAAATAGTGTTAAATATATATATACGGTAACTAGGATAATAATTACAAAACTCAACAGGTTTGATTTTACATTGTAACAAACTTCAAATGCACACTGGGCAGCGTTCATACAGTCGTCGAGTGAACACTCGACGACTGTTGCGTTCAAGGATGTCGTCGGGTGACAACCGAACAACCGAAATCATAGCAAGGTGATAATCGCTCTGACAGTTAGTTTGACGTTTGAGTGATGGCGGTTGCCAAAACAATTGCGAAGTTAATCGTAATTATGGTGTATTCTTGTCTTATACGATTTTTCAAAATAGAAAATCATATTTTTTTAGTTCAAGAAGTGAAATGGAAGAGAAATTAAAATAGTTAGTGCAGATTTTAGTGAGTGAATTGAATTTTACGAAAATGGCGCCATTACGATGACATTTGGGTCATAAAAACGCTCAAAGCTGATCACGATTATCCGGGTGACATTCGCCACTCACTGCAACTTCATGGTCACCCAGGTCACTCAACGTCGAGCGATATTTATGCTCTCGTGAACCCTGCCCAGAACAATTATGCTTAAACGATTGGTGGAAAAATGTAAAAAGGAACATATATTTTCAATGTGTGTACAAATTTTGGTTAAGTATGTCTTTGTGTATTTTGCACTGTGATCACTATTAATTGTACTACACCTACATAGCTTATCTGGCGTTGTCAAGCCCTATAGTCCCAAATATCTTATAAAGTTTAGGATTGTAAGGACATCTAGAGTGAGAAAGGGTTCCCTTTCCACCCACTATTAGCCTAATGCTTTTGATTCTTGCGAATCTCACGACATTACAGTCTGCCAAGAGGTGCAGTTTCACAGTTGTTCACCACAACAAAGTTATACAGTGTACCATGAAAATAAAATTAATCACAAATATAAATGGTAATATATGTATATATCTTCATTGAATAGTAATATTTGTATGCTATTCTATACATGATTACACATAATATTACTAATTGTTGTCACTCTTCATACATGATGATAATAAGTATAAAATTTATTACAGTTAATTATTTATGTACATTATTTATAAAATTAGATCTCCTAGACACGTGCAAACATCAATGATAGTGCAATTAATGTCATGTTGAAAAATATACATTACCAGAGCTGGGTATTAACTCGTTAATCTGTTAACAGTTAATTAACAATATTATAAAATCATTAACTTATTATATAAATCAAAATTATAAACAGACCCAGGAAATAATATTTCAAAAAGCTTCTATTTAACTCCGTTATAGAGCAGTTTTGATGAATATTGTTCTCTTAGAACCGACATTAGCTTTTTCTTTTCTTACTAATTTGAAGATGTTTAGTGTCTTGTACCGGTGTCAAGAAAACTTGAAAATCTATTAATTAAAAATTAGGTATTACGCAATTTCACTGAAATGTTTTAACTGCAACATGTGTTCTATTTTCAAAAATGTATTGAATAACAAAGTTAATTTTAAAATGAATTCATTTGGTGCATTAAGAACATTACTTTTTTCCTAAACATGAATTAATTAGTGTTAATTAAGAAATATTAAAATATTTAAAACTTGAATCACTATGTTTATTTGTTACATTAATTTAAATTACGCTATCGCGATTTCAGTGCACTTGCACCATTGACGAGCTTTTCAAGACTGACTTACAAAGATAGAACTATGATAGTAAAATAACAACAACAATAATAATAGACACCTATACATACATACAAAAGACAATGAATTGAAATCGCGATAGCGTAATTTAAATTAATGTAACAAATAAACATAGTGATTCAAGTTTTAAATATTTTATTTGAAAATGTCTCGTAATTGTTACATAGTCAATGCCTCTAAAATAAGTGAAAAAGAAATATTAATACCAATAACCGGAAATTTATCCAGTACTTCTGCTTTGGATAATATGGATAAGCTATTAAAAATGTTAAGCTTCGATTAACTGAGCCCAGCTCTGTATTAATCTTCCTTTTTTTAATTAACTGACTGATTTATTTCTTTAAATGTTACAATAAACAAAATGTTCATTTTTAATGAATTAACTATTACACTTATGTAGAACAAAGGCTTATTTATTTATTTTCTGATGTAACTACAGCTAAATTGCATCATTCAACAACCAGTTTTACAATTAGGTATGAATTACTAAAGTCAACAAAATAAGTTGATCACCCAACAGGGAGCCATTTTGTTTTTTAACCAAATTTAAAATGGCTTCTTCCAGAGTATCTTGATTTAAGGCACTTTGGCATAAATAGATAGATTTAAACATTATTATTGTCAGTAGAAAGGTTATAAAATAATTATTAATATAATTTTGTTAGTTTCAAATGGCACGTAGAAAAATAACATAAAAATCCAGATAAAACAACAAATAACTAGAAAAACAATGGTAATCTTATTTTATAACAACAGACTTTCTTATGCTTGTACCCAATAGCAATATATAAATATAATATGAAAAATAAATGATAGAATTTACTAAGAGTTTTGTGCGTAACTTTCTCTTGTAACAAAAAATATATTCTATATATACACACATCAAAATAAAACAACTTTTACAAGCTCAAAGATGATAAATATAAAGTATTATAAATTGTTTAATGCAATAAATACTAAAAAGACTAATCTAATATCAATCACATTTTAGATGTGTACATAGTTGTTTAGAAATATTAATATACACAGCAAAGGTATGAAACCAAGGATGAAAGTTTGTACAGAGTAATTTATTTGTGTTTAACGTCTGAATGTTTTGAAGTACGCAAACAAACAGTAAATAATACCAAAATAAAGTACAACAAAATATAATAAGTAAAAAATATATAAGTGGGTATATATTATTTTTTTCAGTATTTATCGCATTAAATATTATAAAAAGCCTCTCAAGTGTAAAGACTAAACATGCTCTTAATAAAACTACAACTGGGTCAAAAAAAATCAGAAAAAAATACAAAATACTTTTTATAATACAAAATAATTTATACATTTCTATATGTTTGGTCCATCTATCACTAGAATATATTTTCTATATACAAAAAATAATATAAGTAATATCATTGAAAAAATGGTCACAATTTTATAAAAAAAATATTGCAGGAGTATACATTTAATTTCATTATAAGTAATGATAAATATATAAAATTAATAAGTATATAAAAACCAATGAAAGACGCTAATAAAAATAATAAATTAATTTTAAGGAAAGATAAGATTTCTTTTATTATTCAGACTATTTCTTAATAAGTAGATCAACTAAGGATAATTAATACTCAATTAATATTTCAATCTCATAACAGAATACTTAAAATAATAACTATTATATGTTTGCAACTCGTGAATCATGGTTGTGCAACTTAAACCTAATGGCACGTGTTCGTACCTTGTGGCAGACAATTGTAGGACAGTGTTCGCCTACATCACAACTGCAAAGTGTAATACATAGTATTATTCATTTTACATAGAATCATTTTGTTCAACGCGGCACCTCATTTGCAGTGCCATGTGAGGAATCAGTGGTCCTATATGAATTATAAGTGCAATGTGTTGCTGTTCGCAGTCGTGATAACAGTGAATGCAGTCCAATGTCTGCAGCGAGGTAAAAAAATGTACCCTAAAGGCTCAAAAAGTGTTGTCATCTGTAAATAAAAACAATTCATAGTAATAATAATAATCAATAACTAATTGTTGAAAAATATTAAATTAATATCTATATCATAACACACGAAATAAAGCATTACTTAAAATGGACACAAACATTAAATAGTTTAACAATATTTATAATAGTAAGGATATTTTTTTTGTATAAAAGTCTGTGATATAGAAGGTCTCGCATCTACTGAATGCGGAAAGCTATGAATAGCATATTTGTTCCAATTTTATCTTGATGATCATATCTCATGATTGTTTGCCCCAATTTTGTGTTGATGATAATATGATATCTCGTGACTGTTAGTCCCAACTTTGTGTAGATGATATAATATCACATGACTGTTAGTCCCAACTTTGTGAGGATAATATTTATTTATTTATTTACAATTATATACGGCATGAGCCTTTTACATGTTGAAATTATGAGACAGAGTACAAAAGCATAGGTACTATAACACAATATCAATTCACATATACACAAGTCAAAGTTTATAAAATCACACATCAAGGTCAGAGATAAAAAAATTTACATTAATAAAACAAGTACAAAAAAAAAACAATATTTAAGGTTACATATGATAACACATTATTTTTTGCTCCAGTTTGGTATGCATAACAAGACAATACATGACTGTTTGCTCCAATTTACTGGGAAAGATAATGAGACATTTAATTTTTCACCCCAATTTCGCAGTAATGATTTATGAATTTTAGCCTCAAATTTCAAATTTGTATTGATAAAATTAGATCGCATGATTATTTGTTTAAATCTAAAGTTCCTCCCGGTTTTATTAACATGGTCCTACATGTTTCAGTAGAATCATTTTTATTCAGTGAAAAAAGATGAATATGGGATTCTAGTGAACCCAAATATCCAAACTAACAAACACACTAAACAATAGCTTATGTATAAAGGTGTTATAAGCTGGGGACAGGATTCATATAGACCATTAAAGGATGACGTCACAGAAAAATCATTGAGGGGCATCAGGCATCCCAACACAACAGACGATTACGGTATAATATTAGGTGGAACACCTAAAGAATACCTAAATAATCAATAAAACTGTCAGTGTCGATTTTGTTATTATTTTGTCATCTGACTTTCTTTTTTTTCTCTTATGGCATAACATCCTACAAAGATGATTTGCGCAATCTGACTGTTTGCCCCCCAAGCAAAAGCAAATCCATAGACAAGACCACGTGACCTTTAATGGTCTATTAGGCTAATGATACGACTTTTTCATAGTTAATTTCAGTATGATATGCTTGATCAATCAAATTGTTCGAAATTATGAATATGGAATCAATTATAACTAAATATCTGTAGTTTTCGCAGATTTATGCCCGGGATTCTTTCAATGCTTTCCTCATCTCAGTGGATGCTTGACCAACTCACTAACAAAATTGGTAATCGTAATATAACATACACAAATGTAATAAGTAATAATGGATAATTTGTTCACAAATATAAATAAGTATAACAATAAAATGATAAAATACAATAACATACATACTGGCACTGAAAGATAATAGCATGATTTAGAAATCACAGATTACATACAGAGCTGGGCATCAAGTTTAATAAATTCATTGATTTCTGTTAAAATTCCAAAAAAACAAATGAACTTAATAATTAACTAGTTCATGTAATAAGTTAATATCAATTATTATATTAATTTCACATTCTTTAAAAAAAAATCAGTTTAATTAAGCAAAGTTATGAAGAACCTTATTCTTAGTTCTCATTTTTTCAAGCTAGAAACTTTTTCTAATTTTTTTACTGTTGTAGAACACTGTAACTTTATCGATTAAATTTTAACAATTTACTGAGTTACAAAGATAACTTTCCATTAACTGATTACAGATTAACGTAGCTAAATCTATAATTAATAATACCCAGCCCTGATTATTATATTTATGAATTTTTATTGTTTAGTTTTGCACTGAGTTCATTCTTCTTTTCGGAGGTGGAGTGGGGGCTCGCTCTTTGTTGATTCCCGCAAAGTTTTTCCTAAGAGCATGAGCATTTGTTGGTTGGAGTGACTTATACAAAGCCGAATCTCTTGGTGTGAACACTAGATCGTAGTCTTGCCTAGATGGTAGAGGACTCGCGAGAGCACTACGAGATACCTGAGGTGGTGTGGATACCATAAAGTTGACGGCTTGATAGTAACTGTCAGATGATACAGGGTTTTCTACTTTTATTGTTTTTTGAGGAAGGGGAGGTGGTGGTGTATCATCTTCATTGCTGATGTTGGAATCTGTACCTGTAAGTAAAAAAATGTGTATTTAGTAGGTAGTCTGTTGTTATGGTTGGAAAAAAAATTAAAAATTTATTCTCTTGGTTGCTTATGCTCTTTTGACTTGTATGTAGTGAAAAATAATTTCCTCCATTCAGAATGATATGCCTTTTGAATCACCTTTTACCACAAGAAACTTAGCATTCTGATATCATCATCATCTCGCTCTTCAAAACTTCTCTAAGGGGTACTGGACATAAACCAGTCTCCTCTATTCAAAACGTCTCTATGTTGATTGAATCACCTCTTCCCAAAACTTTCCTACTGCTTTGATGCCGTAGGAACTATGTATTGTGAAAGAGGGACATCAGGGTCCTCGGAACCCTTGTATATAAATAAACGGTTCTGATATAGTTATTCTAAAATGGTGTGTTGTGAAAGAGGCTCATTCAAATATTTGAGAACCTCGTGAATGAAAAATGATGATGTTCTTTTTGATCAACTATCATAAGACATTTCAAAATATGATCTAGTTAAGATCATCTCCTTTGGGTCTCTAAAGGGTCTCTAATAAAGAAACTAAGAAATGAAATTTTTTGAAAATAATTATTATCTTTTAACATCAGGCTGGGTGAGTGAATCAAAAAAACTATTTGTTATTCACCATTAAATATTAGATGTGTTCGGATGAACTGAACGGAAAAGAAAATGTTCGGATCAATTTGAAATTGTATCAAGTGAGAACACATTTTGAAATAAAGATCAACGAATTAATGAATTTTAGTTCTTATACTATTACCATACCATCACGCCATGTCCAAATGGGCAGCCAGTGGACTAACTGCATTTTACAAACATGCAGATGGTCCTCTTTGTGCCAAAACTCATTGAAATATTTTTTTTTATTTGATATTGATGGTGATATTTTTCAATTTGCTTATCCTATTAGCCATTCACAGGTGTGTGAATAAAATATTAGTGGTTTTAGCATTTACCAGCAGAGTTTCTACTAGAATTGTTCCCACTGCAGCTTTGTAGAGAATGAGGCCTCTGGGAGAGTCTTCTCTCTTTTTCTACTTCAGATCTCAGGGGACGAGTTGGAATCAGCTGCAAAAATTATAGTACAAGAACAATGATATATTTATTTTTCTTCTTTCGCCATACAACAAACTCACTAAAAGTTTGCGGTATTATTAGCTAACAGACTTTCTTTTAATAAGCACACGAGCAATATCAACATTACACAATGTTACTATCTAAACTACCCTACAAATAGTGTTAGTCAGAAGAGTATGTAAGTATTTTTTATTTCTGAATTGTCCTATTTATCATATGTATATGTTATAAAGATGGTTGCTGTTAGTTGACCAACAGGTATCAAACATAATGGTTTGAAACAGGAGCTGATGGGATTGGTGAACGTACAATGGGTAAATTTATACTTACACCAGCCTAAGCTGATTTGTAAGCATCGGGACACCTTTCCTGTTTCCTACTAAAGAGAGTTTACACAATCTGCTGATTGTACAGATGAGGTGTCTTTTGGGTAATATTCTTAATATCTTGACAGACGCAGGTGTGGAAAATCCAGTAAAATGTAAAAACTTTGTTTAACACACTACATATATTATGTTAATCACATGCAGTTAGTGTACTCCCCATTTCTCACCTCTTGTCTTAGCTCCACAATAGGCGTACTCGGCAGTGTGGATATATCTGGTGTAGAGGTCTGAGCCTTCTTATTGTAACTAATGTTGTTATTACCATTGGGCAGAGTGAAACTGGCCAGAACTCCTGCATTAAGTGAAGTGTTGGGAGATGAAGTATACCACTGACTCAGACTACTTGTAGGGGTGGAATTCTGGTTGTTTACAATCATCGGAGCTATCTCGCTCTAAAACAGTACAATAATAAAAAAAATTAACACTTTATAACAACAAACTGTATTACATTACAACACTTTATAGCAAAAAATTGTAACATTATAAGAAAAATTTTGAATAAAGATATTTCAAGCACATTGCTCGTAAATTTTAGGTACACCTGTTTGACCTAATCTTTGCATTGGAAGGTGAATTATTCAAGAATTGACATCAAAATTTCATTTTCGTAATTCAGCTGGCATGTGTTTGAAAATAATCTAAGCTTATTTTTGTTGAAATGAAACATTTTCTACCTTTCTGGTTCTTCTTCTTTCCTTGTCCCTCTTTCTGCTAGCTGGCAGAGCCAAACTGGCGTAGCCACTTGTAATTCCACTACCCAAAGATCCCCTGAAACAGAAATGTTACAACAATTACATAAAAAAAATATATATCAAAAATATTGCCATTGTGAATTTGTTAGTAATGAATGTATCAAACCATTAGTACCTACTTACAAAACTGAGTTGGAAGAAATAGCAATATTGAATTAAACTCACCCACTGTACTTTTTAATTATGTTATGTGTGATATATTTTAATGTTGATATTAAGTATGTACCCCGTGTCAGGATTACGTACATGTACTTTATTTACTAATTCTTTACAAATAGGAGTCTACAACTCCTGAGATATCCCGGTGCAAGGTGGGTATCTTTCCGATATACACTAAATACAAGTTTACACAAATATACACTCACATTAAATAAAACTTATATAGACAAGGTAAGTTCATCACAAAGGAACAATTTTTTCCAACCGACCCAAAGAAAAACAAATACATATATAACTCAAAAACTAAAACAAAGAAATTGACAGAAACAATGTTAAAATAATAAAATGGTGGAAGGAAAGAAGGAAGGAAAAGATAAAAGGGATTGGGGCTTAGGTTCCAGGGTTTGTATTTAAAGGAATTATGTAATATAATGTATAGAAAATAAATAAATAATCTAACAAACAACACAACAATAGATTAAAACACACCTATTCACTTGCTTGTTGAATGTTGATGTCAAGGCTTTGAAGGAATTAGCTTGCGATCTGCCCAACGAAATACCAGATCTGAAAATTATTTTATATTTAAGACAACATGGCACAAAACAAAAACCAACAACAATTATGACAAATAACATTTATAATATATATCTGTTTGACTCACTCTACGCTATGATTTGTCTGAACAGAAGTCTCGGACCATCTGTTGTCTGTTGAATTCTCTGAGAAGCTGATCGCCCTGCTGTTCATAGTGCTAATCTGTCTCCGCATTGTCACCAGGGATATTTCCTTCTCCAGATCGCAACTCTGTCAATCAATGTACAACATATTAAATATGTTTACAGAAGAAAAGAAAATGCTGACATCATTAAATCATGTCAAATTTAAAACAGAATGTGAACTCCATAGTATCTATCAATATCGATTAAAAATACAGTTTATAGTTTTACTAGCACTCTATTAAAGTAACCTGTGTTTCGACAATCCATGTCTTTGTCAAAACAAAAAAGGAGTTTGACAAAGACGTGGAATGAGAAAACTCGGGTCACTATATTAAAGAGCTAGCAAAACTATAAACCTTATTTTTAATTGCTCTTAATAGTGCTATAATCCTTCCTCATAATGACCTTTCTAGTGGCAGATTTATCCATAATGATAAGGCATTATATTTTGTGAAAACTCACAAACACTAAAGGACACCCACAACAAAAATATATTGACATACCTTTCTTCCATATTTCTCATGTACATGAGCCTTCATCTTTTCAAAGCACTCTGTGATTCTCTGATGCAAGGGCTTTAATGATGGGGGAAGACGTACACGGTGAACTTCGATACCTAGACAAGACAAATAAATTTATAAGTAAATGTAAGTTACAAAATTGTATATGGATTTTCAAATATAAATATTCTTCTCACCGAATTCAAGCAGTGGGATTTGTGACGCAATGAGATCCTTGAGAGTCAGTATGAGTCCTCTGTGTTCAGGATGAGCTCTCTGATATTCATCTGTGAAGAACGCCTTTTCATAATTCACTATACCTCCCATCACCGCTGCATCAACCATACCTGAAATATAAAAAAAAAATATAATCTGTAAAACCAAATGCATATTTTAGATGCATTCTATGCCGCAACTAGTAGGCACACAATAGACAAACTATGTGTCACAACTCGTAAACAATACACACCCTATGTGTCACAACTAGTACACAGAAAACATTCCGTGTGAAAAATTTCAAGAGATAATATATAGTGCAAATGCAGACATACCATTGAGTTTCCTAGTGAGTGGATCCAGAGGCAAAGATGTGTCAGCTCTGTGCTCTATTACCAGTGTCCTAAGGACCTTGTTGGCATCCTTCATAGTCTCCACAGCCACTTGCAAGGGGGACATTTCATGGGTCACACTTTTCACAACTGGACACCAGCGTAGGATACCTGAAATAATATCAAATCAATAAATAAATCTATCACCTTTCCTCATAACATTCCTGACGGGCTGATGAATTCAGCTCCTGATCATGGTTAGGTGCCAAGGCGTACAGACAATAAGTTTTCTATAATAATAATTTATTTTTATTTTATCAAAAAAAGTGTTTTTAAAATTATAAGTAATTAAAAAAAAATTGAGTTATTTGATAGTCATATTTATATATGAAATACATATAAAGAATAAACAAATACCTACCGATATAAATAAAAAAAAAATACAGACATGGGACAAAAGTTATCAATTTAAGGATGACTTATAAGTGAGATGTTTGAACAAGTTTATTGTGTTTTACCTGGTAACCTCTCTCGTATTTCCAGTTCAGTCCTCTCCAGCCAAAGGTTTGCAAACTCATTGGAAGACCCATCCTCGCTGGAGTTAGCCAATGCTTCATCTGAAAACATTTTAATCATAAGATACTACTCTGAATTTAAGTATTAGTAAAGTTGGTAGACTGATTGTCATGAAGCAGATTCTTCATATCCCAGATTCTACCAAAAATTCTCAATTCATATGATTAACTGAGTGATGTTTAACTTATGATCATGTGTGTACTAAAATAGGATCATTATATGTGGACCAAACTAGAGAGGCAATCATCTTGCAACCAGGTCAACAAAGGTACAAGACTTTGGCTCCGATTGGTAGCTGATCGCTTACCTAACTTGGATCCACAATTATAAATAGAACGGTGACAGAATAAGGCTGAATTCTCCACTGGATGACTAAATCTTCTACAAGAACTTAATGAAGTGATTATTACAAGCATTGTATTTTTCTTTTTGGATGAAGACTTAAAAATAATTCCAAACTACAACAAATTAGACAAGTGAACATTAACAAACTCAAAACAAAAAGGTATCATCTTATCAAACCTTTTCTGTAGAAAGGTCTAGAATATCTAAACTTGTTGACATTGTTGTGTTGGTAGAACTGCAGGATTCTGTCACTGATAGGTTTCCCAGACATCCTGTTATGTTCCGACATCACAGGCTCTACTGCGTTTATTTGTACATCTGTTTCATTTCATGCAGTGAAGGAAAATATTTTAACACTTATTTTAAATATCGCTTCGAACAGAGCCATTGCATCTACCGAAAAATCTCAAAAATGAATTTCTATGTAACTATTTATGCTAGTTGAGGTATTTTATGGGAAGAAAGGCCACATTTTGTAGGAACACATATACGTTAACTGTAACTAAATGAAAAATACTTTTTTACCATGGAACATGCCCAATACATGTGAGTTTTTATAGACAATTTGGGTTGATTGGCCCAATACAAGTGAGATTTTATAGACAAATTGGGTTTCCTATTCCCTGCCCAATAACTGTATTTGTAGCAGATAAATAGACATAATATGTCCGTGTGAATAGTTTAATTCTCTCTGTCTACCTCACTTGGGACACGGCATGAGGGTATAGATGGATATGACATTTTTTCCTAGCATATATTTACTCAATTGAAATTAGTCAAAAAGGATACATTGCTGATCTGAATTCTTGATATCGTCACCAGGTGGAGTGAGAGTAGTCATGAGTTCCGCATTAGGAAGGCCATTCAAAACCCTAGAACAGAAGTCTTGCAGTCTCTCATAATCTTTGCCTTTGTAAACAAATACTTTGTTCTGAAGCAAGTGAGGGAATCCTTTGCCGTAGTAGCCCACGCGAAAGTATTCTGGTTGAGGACGTGGTTGTTTGACTATTGAAGCATAGAATCTAGCCATCATATTGTATAAATCAGAGAGGTGGCAATAGTCAAATACTTCCTCTTCATATTGAGTTACTAATTCTTTACATATTCCTACAGCTAACTCCCACATCTGGAAATAAGTAAACACATCTTACATTAATTTTATTGTTATTAACATTAGATAATTGAGAATATGTCCTACCGTTACATATATACTAGAAGTGAATGTTGTACTAATGAATTGTGAAAAAGAAAGAATTCTCTATCTCACCTTTCCTGTATCTAGATATTCAATAATTTGGTAATAGAGAGCTTCCTTCAGGTCCCTGTGGGTATGGCAGAGAGGATGGTTGTGGCTTCGCAGTAGATTGTTCAGTGGAGTGGAAGCCCATTGTAACAGCTTGGCATGCAGACGCTGTGTCAGAGCTGCCTCCGTCCAATTATCGCACTCCAAGTGCAGTTCTCGTAATTTGTTTACATAACGAATGTACATCTCTGGACGCTTGATATCTGAATAGAAATCCTGGTAAAAAAATTACAAAGTTCATCAGTTTTTAGATTTAATTATATCAACAATTTTTGTAGCATGGTAATGATGTTATTTTTGGGTAAAAGAAATTTCCCACTCAATGCCTGTTTGAATCATGGTTTTATCAACATTAAATTTCGTGATCTCTTTTTGGTAAGGTGCGACTTATCTTAGTGAGATCAGAGGTTTTCCCATCGGTAGACTACCTAGATATACTAAATGTACACATCAAAAAATGTGATCTTTTGATTAATTGCTAAAACTAAAAAGTATTTCTATATTACAAATTAACAATAATGCTGGTAGTTTATTTATGTAATAATTTCTGCTATGCGTTTTGTAAAATAATTTCTAATATCTAATCAATTTGATATTTTAATCAGACAGGATATTAATCTTGACCATGAATAATGAGAAATTACGTAAACAAATATGACACCAAACCCAGCATTATGTATCCAGAACTACAGTGGGGCCAGTATATGAGTGCACCTGAACCCCCGCTACACGTTTACTCAACTTCCTTACGTCTCACCATCAACGATACATTTATCAGAGATTGTCAATCAGTTAATTTTTTCCACTTTGAAATAGAAAATTTCCTTTGTAAAATAATCGCGAAGACGTATCACAAATTCGCGACACTGGGGAGTCAACACTTGACGTTTAGTAGGCATATTTTTATAATTTATAAACTGACACTAAAATAAACTTTCACCGTTAGATGTTGCGATCCCGAAGGCTCGTTTAAAAAGAATATAAGGGATGATTTCTAATAAGTTAATTTTGGAATTCCCTGACAAAAATTAGTCATAAATCATAAAATGCATTATCTGCAGTTTTGTATTGAGATTCATTCAGTAAATCCCTTGTTTTTTTTTAAATTATCCTAGACTAATAGAGTGTTATAATGTAGCTATTTTAACTATTCTTTGTATGTAACTGCCTACTTCCATATTATTTGATATCCTTTTTAACTAACCTACTGTACTGATACGCATACTTGAAAACTTTTATATGTAATATTTTTTTGACACAAAATATCCAAACAGGAACTCTTATATTAATGTGACAGAAACAACAAGCGAAAAGGGTGTGTGGTCCTTGGTCTACACCGTAAGACGCGCAGTATGTATGTAGGTATACAGGTACAAGGATTAGATAATAATATAGAAAATAAAATATTCTATAACAATGCCTTTGGTTGCTGATACCTGCCTATGAATAAAAGAGACCATCATACCTGAGGTGCATTGGTATACTGGCCCGACTGTAGTATTATGTATATCCACTATACCAACAACATTGTAATTTAATATCACAGTCGTCACTTACACATTAAATTAAAATAACTTTTAAGTAGAGTGTTACCAATAATGTGGTAGTGGCCTGCATCCTGTAATCCATACTGGAATGATCATGCAGTGCTCTATACTGCATCAGAGTATCCAACAACTGTCCCACCACCTTGACAAAGTGCCCCCCACTCTCTCGCAGTCCAGCCTCTTCCTGATGCTCACACAGTGCACCCACCAACTCTACAAATAGACTACTCCATTCCGCATCACCAGCTCCACCTGAAATAAATAAATATTACCAAATAACTAAAAAAGTGGTCTCTAGCCACTGAGTAGTTTCAGACTTTTTAATTAAAAGTCCTGGATTTCAATTCTCTCACTGTAGACTTAAAAAGCATTTGCTTTCTGAGAGGATGTTTCAGGTGTATAAAGGTTTACTTCGTTCCCAGATTAATATTTTTCTTTAAATATATGGAATTAATCATAATTTTAACAGAAATATAAAAATAAAAAAATATAGGTGTAAACAAAAATTAATCTACATCAAATAGAGATTAAAAGTATTACCTAGTAACTACTTAATTTTGAAACAAGCATATTAAAACACTTTTTAATATCAGATGTACAATCACATCAGAATGAGACTGTAAGTTAACATCTCTGTATCTAATATACAGGAAAGACAATGGCCATATACTGAGAATGTCCAACAACAGTTAACACAAAAGATGAAAACTTTTTCTCAATAAGTACAGTAAACCCTCGCTATTTCGAACCCCGATATTTCGAAATTCGTCGTAATTCGAAATATTCTCCCCAAAAATGTCCCCCTGCCATGCCCTCAAGGGGACAAATGGCAGAGGCCAACCAAGAGACGCGTATATGGACCAACTGAAGAGGGACATGAACTGTGGCTCATACGTAGAGCTGAAAAGACTGGCTGAGAATAGAGACGAATGGAGAAGAAAAACCAAACTCGTTGCAGACCAATCCAATGGATTGTAACTTATTATATATATAAGAGTAGTAGAAATTGTTAGCGCTTTCCATGCGGCTCTTTCATCAGCGTTCCATTCTTTTTTTACAATTTGTCTGGACGCGCGAAATTTAAAAAAAAACCATTGACCACAATATAGGAAAGTGCCGATTGCACTAAATTATGTGATCCGTGTAAGGGAAATATACCTAAATGGTTTAAATCTTTTTATGAGTCCAAATCAGCTGTTTCTATGACGCATGGTACCTATGGCTATATAATGTGTATATCAAAATTATTTCGAAAATTTCGATTTATCGGGGTTTTCGCTAATTCGAAATCAGGTTTTCGAGGTCCCTTGGATTTCGAAATAACGAGGTTTTACTGTATAACATTTATGCAACAATGATATTAGATCATTAATAATTACTGGAAATTTTTCAAAAATCCAATTTACAGGATTGCAAATAATAAAGAAAAAGTAACCTTCAACAAGTACATCCAGTTCATGTATCATCTCATTTTCAAAATCGTTGAAGTTCCCTTTGACTAGCAAGTGGTCCCGGCAGGCATCTGAATAGTTGTCTATGGAGTACTTGCAGGAGTTGTACTCGCATTGCATCATATCGAAGAACAGGGGGATGGTGGCCTTTCGTAGCTCAGACTCGGGGATCAGACTCACACCCAAGAATGGACCCACCAGAATCGGAATAAACTGTATCTTGTGTTGACCTGAAATTCAAAAGCATTAAATCATAACACTTGTTAAAGAAACATTTTTTTGATAATTAGACTTATTCGATACACTAGTTCATATTAAAGTTTGATATTTTCAATGGGTACTTAAAATTTCATGAGTCAATGATCAATAGTTTAATTAAAACCAATATTTAACTTTAAATACAATATTGACAAATTCTAGGTTCAATTTCTTTTGCTGCCAACCTATTCCACATTCACGACACATACATATTGATTACCGTGTTTAGGTCTATTTCAAACCCAGATTTATCTAAAAAAAACTTGTTCTTTCCTTGTATCTTTCATAATATGAATCAGTTTCTTTTCGAAATCACAACAGAGGCCGTAGACAAACCGTATTTAGCGATCGACTACTGGCGAACTTTTCGACAATCTACCTACATGTACCGTATAATTATGCGTTATTGTTGCGGTTACAGTCGAAAATTCGTTTGTAGTCGATCGCCAAATGCATGTTTGTCTAGGGGGGCAGCACAGAATATATAGAAAAAATAATAAAAGACAATACAACAAGAGAATAGTGAAAAGATAAGATTTCATTAATCAAAACAATCAATTTCATAGATTTTTTACCTAGACTGTACCACATATGACATATAAGCTTGGCCCCATCTTGCCGCATATCCCCAAACTGTGATGTGATTCTTCGTCTCTGTTCTGGCAACATTTTATGCAACTTTAGAGACGGCTGTGTCACAAAGGATACCACCAGGTGGAACCAGTGAGACCATAGCTGGAACTCCAAGTTGGTTTGGAATTCATTTATGAGCGTTGATGAAAACAGTCTGGAAATAAAAGGGGAATACAAATATTAATTAAAAGAGGAGCTTTAGACTTTTTATTGAAATATCCAAGGTTTGAACTTTGCTGCCAAATTACACAAGTAAATTGATTGTTATGAGAATGTTCAAAAATGTATTTGGATTTAAAACTAATTCAAATTTATCAATTTGCCACATGAATACAATGTTGCAGTCCTTTTTATGCCCCTTCTATGGCTAATTCACCTACTTAGAAAACGATTTTGACATATCCATAGATAAAAAAGTTTCCAAATTTTTGTCGCACTAAATCAATGCTTATTCAACTTGATACCATTTATATTAAATAAAATGAGCATTGGTCCATAATCATGTTTAAAAGTAATTCCATGTTAACAATGGCATAAGAAGTAAATATTATTACTAGCTGACCCGGCAAGTGTTGCTTTGCCATTTACATTATGCCATATACTAATCATAATCATCATCACCCTCAACGCTCCTCTCGGGAACACAGGGCAGAAACCAGCCTCCTCCATTCAGAGCGTCTCTGTGCCAATTGCGTCACCTCTTTCTACGACATTCTCTGCACTCTGATGCCGTTGTCATAGGAACGGTGTATTGTGAAAGAGGGACGCCCGGGCCGACGGAACCCTTGCGGATGGAAGAACACCGCTCTTTCTGGCCAACTATCATTGGGCATTCTCAAAACATGTCCCAGCCAGGACCATCGTCTCTCCTGTATTAATATCTAATATCGCTATTAAAAATAGGGTTTGATGGTAGAAGGGTGAAAATTTAGGGCTGTGTATTTTTTAATGCCTCACCATAGAAAAATAAAGATAAAAATTTTGTCCAAAAAGTAAAAACAAAAATTCGGGGTGGTAGAAGGGTGAAAATTTAGGGCTGTGTATTTTTTAATGCCTCACCATAGAAAAATAAAGATAAAAATTTTGTCCAAAAAGTAAAAACAAATATTCGGGGTGGACCACCCTTAACTTTAAGGGGTATGAAAAATAAATGTTGGCCAATTCTCAGACCTACTCCATAAGCACACAAAAAGTCCAGCTATTTCGGAGAAATATGATAACAAACACTGTAACACGAGAATTTTATATATATTAGATTGTGTTGAAATAACTTTGAATGGCCACACTGTTAATTTACATTTCTTCACATTGTGTAATTTTTCTCCATCATACAGAAATATTATATATAAAAATATAATCATATTCACCTGAAGGTATGCAGTATGATATGGTTTTGGAGATTGATCATGTCCGCCCAATGAGGATGGTAGACTGGCTTCTCTAGAAGATCCCTGAGCAGTAGCTGTGTCTGTGTCAAGAAGAACTTCATATCCTCGGTGGAATCAAATGAGGAGATGTAGCACTTGTACCTGTCTTCACTCATCTGGCGGAGGACTTCTAATAGCACACTTACTAGCTGACACTGGAATAAAACCAAACATCATAAATAAATAAAACTTTCATTGGTATCTTAATAACCAACAAACATATTTTGAGCCACTCCAGATTAATCATTCCAATTGATCACATTTATCCGTAGTCAACCTATTTGAATAGGTATTAACTAGGTAGGTATGTTGTATATGATACTCGTACATATGTGAACTTCTTTAAGGAGTGCACAACACAGAGTTTCGACGCTTATGAATCGACTTAGGCTAGGTTAAGAGTACTCTTTAAACCTAGGTAACATTCCCAATTCCTCTGTCCCATGCTTATCACATGACTTGAAATTACTGGAAGTTGTAAATTTCAAAAAAATCATAAAAAATCCAGTTCCCGACATCCAATTGTGTCAAAAATTCATAACATTAACCAGTATACAAGTACATTTCTTGAGCGAGTACCAAAAGGTGGGTTTATTGCATATGCGATATTATAATAAGTCATATTTGGATACTTACATATATATAAATGCAAATTTAATTTAATGTTTATTTTATAATTTAATTTAATTTTTAGTCATTGTAGTCAAAGTTTTTTTTAGTCATTGTAGTCAATTTGTAGTCATTAAGTTTTCATTGTTTTGTATCTCGTAAAATTGTCCACTTGTAATATTTTTTTGCAATCAAAGGCAATAATGCCGTAAATAAATAAATAATTATAAACCATACTAACCATAAGTGGGTTCTCCCGATCCATCTGAATGGAAGCCTGCACAAGGGTAACCAGCAGGGTGTTGGCGATATGATTAAACTCCTCGTCCGTAGGTCCAACATCCTTCCTGAATAGGAGACTTAGGATTTCACCCAAAATCTTCACACTGAGTTCCAACTGTAAGCCACATCAATATAATTATACATATACAAAAAAATTATATCTATTAAAATGTTGGATACATTTCTGTTATCATTTAGTTCTTAGATTTTATAACAAGGACCCAGAATATGACCTAATTTGCTTATTTATTAATTTTTACCATCAGGAAATAGTACTATCCGTGCGAATAAAAGTTAAGACATTCAGAATGGTACTTATTCATTTAAATTTCATTGTTTTAATATTTAGATTTAATTCCTTCCAATTATTGACTGTGTCTGTCAAGTGCACGGGCAAATTTATTTTATGAATAATAATGCAAATTCTATTCCAAAAATCAAATCTCAGGTCAATTTAGGAAGTAGAAAACCTCCACACCATACTATAATCTCTTAGAAGATGTAACAAAATTTCAAATATGATATAGCTCTTCTAAAAATGTTAAGCTGCATAATCATAAAAGCGCAAGAGAATGTGCTTCAAAAACTCACAAGTGTGGGGATAATTAAGCATTTAAAAGCAAACAAATATCAAAATATATTCAGTAAATAATTACAAAAATTGATGATTTCAGAAAGAACATGATTCTGCACAATAATAAGAATATCAAATTGTTTAGTTATTTTTGTTGATTGTTTTAGAAATATCTCTCTCTATCTATACCATTACGGCATACCCCACAAGTGGATTGACCAATGGAATAAACATATAGGTTGTCTTATATGTGTCAATAATTCAGGACATTCTAGATGAGTGATATACTTTATTTATTTTACTCTTCAGTGTACAGAGGGTGTGAGTATCACCAAATTGCGATACCTTCCAACTAATCCATTCACTAAATTTAAGACTAAAGCGTCTAATTCGTGAAGATGAGAAATATTCTATACACATGATATTATTGGTATTCAATTATTTTTTGATCTATTAATCATCAGTAGATTAAAACTGATAAAACATTATCAAAAAATAATATACAAAACACGAAGCAAAAATTGGAACAAAGACGTTTTTGTTTTCTTTTTTATGAATCCACATTTGAAATAAACCCAAATACACCCTCATAGTAACCAATATGCTTGTGCCATGAAGGTGGAGTAAATCAGCAGTGGACTCAATCGAACCTGGGTATCTTGATTGAAAGCCCGAGATTCTACCATCAAGCTTCCGACCACCTCAATTTTTTTCTTATTTTATCTATCTCCTCATGTTGCATTTCTTGTAGAGTAGGTACGCAGAGAGATTTGATATGTTGATAATATGTTCTCACAAGCTCTTTTCGAAATCATCTATTTCATTTATTAAACAACATTATCATAGATTGTTGTATATACAATATATTGTATTGAACAAAATTTAAAATTAACAATACAATTATTATAAACAACATTAAAAGATAATAAACAAATAAAACAAATAATTATTATAATACAAAAACTATACAACAATCTATTTACATTGCAAAACTTCAATAATAATAATAATAAATTATTATAATCTATATAGTAAAAAACTACAACAAAATTATAAAACACCATCTAATATAAAATGTTTGTAATAATTCACTAATAGAAATAAACCTTCAAACTATACAACACTAAAGCATTTGTGAAATAAAAATCTATGAAATATATAATAATAAAAATAATAATATATAAAAAAGCCATAAAAGCTGATCACCGACAATAATAATAATAGATAAAAACAAAACAATAAAAATAATATAAATAAAATAAAATTATACAAAGCAGAATATAAAAATATAAAATGATGTATCGTGAATGTATTATGGGGGTGTAAACCATAGACAACCACTGTGTTGTGTTGTTTGGTATAAATTTGTAAACACGGTTTTTACCTGTGCGGCAAGTGGCGGAAGCGCTTCTATGGAATGCTGTGGAGGATATCAAAAAAGTTAAAATCATAACGAATTTGTCTATTTTATGTCAGAAATGTTTGAATTTTACAAGACATCAATATAATGCTTGTAATGTATTCTAAATTTTTGTTTATTCTTTATGGAACATTAACTATGAGTAATTGATTACACATAAAATCAAATGTAATCAATACACAAAGAGTAAAGTTACGGAAAAAGTGCAACTTTTCATATTCTATCTCACACATTCTGAAGATGTGAAAAGATTATGAATCAAAAAGCAATATTTATGGGTGGGAATGTTTATAATTAAAATTCAAACAACATTGGATAAAATAGACACATTAACAAGTGGAATAAATTCCATTGACAAAATGAATTACCTGTTCGCTGTATCCTCTGTGTTCTTGTAGTTTGTGTCTTGAAGCCCCAAGCACTCGGGCTATTTTATCGACAGATCGATTTTTGGATCGAATCTCAACTCCGCACCTGCTAGTCTATGGTTGGTAGTAGTAGTAAGTATATTGTAATACAGATTAATGTAATTGTATACATCACAAAAGCACCACACATATGCAAGGCACGTACATCCGTCATATACAGAACAGTGGTTAGACGTAGTTATGGATGGTAACACCACGTCAACCAACACAGGCAATGTATTGAAAAAAAACAGAAAATATTATCTTAATTAATTCATTTTAGTCTCTAACTGACAACTAAACACTGTACCTCTAAAGGAGCGTTTATGTATAATTTTTATTTTTAAAATTTAATTATTTAAATTTAGGTAATAAAATATGAAACACTGTATAACTTTCACTGATTATTATATTGCTTAGAAGCTTTTCGGACCTACTTCCATCCTCAGTAATAAATATCTTATAACTGATAGGATATTAGGATGGACATAGGTCCGAAAAGCTTCTAAGCAATATAATAATTTAATTAATCAATAACAGTGTTTCATTTTTTATTACCCAAATTTAAAAATGAACTTTTAAAGTGTTTCCTCTTCGAAAATAGGAAAGTTATTAATTATTTATTTATTCTTTTTGCATATCATTATAAAACAGAGTCTACAAAACAATATAGAACATAAAAAAATATATGATATGCAGTGGTGAGATTATCACTACGTAGTGTTTACTTCAATCTAACCAAAGTCTACTTTGAATTACAATTAATTAAAAAAAAGACAAACATGATCTCATAGACATATGCGATGTGTTCATACTCCTTTAAGGAAGTTTTTTTAGGGATAAACTTTTGAATTTTTGGATGTCAATGCTCCTTCAGAGGTAAATCGTACTTGGGAAATTTAAAAAAGAGACGGATTTTAGTTAAGGATACTTAAATTTGTTTCATTGTGTATGTAAGTGAGTATGAATGAGGATAAAACAATGTTTGGGTATATACTACCCCCTATTCTATTTCATTTTAGAGTGCACTAACTAAAATAGGAACGTTCCAATTTTACTTAGTACACATTGGTATTCTATAAACTCTAAAATATCGTATAAATTACGAATTTTAGTTCAAGTGACCTTAATTATTAAATTTAGGAACATTCTTATTTTAGTTTGAATCAATATAGAAAAGGGGGTAGTGTGATTGTGAATAAATGAAAATACCAATTTACAAAATTTAGAAAAAAATTACACACAAAGAAACATTTATTTGTCCAGAAAATTACGAACTATTATTTAATGATTGTAAAAAAAGAAATCAATTTTTAAAACCAGTAACAAATATTACAGAAAACATAAAATACGCTTATCAAACATTGTTATAGGTTTACTGGAATACATTGCTTCAAGGCAATATGTAGGTACGCTTTTTGTACAAATTTATTTTTGTCAATAAAGTGTTTATTATTATTATAAAAAAAATATTTGAAAGTTTGATGTTTCATAAAAAATTACAATTATCTTTTGTTTAAACTCTTTTATTCCCCTTTATAATGTTGATGAAGTATCTTGCCTTAGATTATTTGGTTCAATATTGAAATTTATTTATTTTTTTACTTTATTTATCGGATATTTCAGGAGTCCAGGGACTCCTATTTGGTTCATTAATTTAAATGTACAACTGTGCAGTTTTAAAAGTATAAAATTAAATTTGATAGATAAAACTTTCAAATTGAACTAGTTGAATTTCGAGCCAGCTTTCGGCAGCTTCAGCTCTCATTGTCGGGTTAGTGTAAAATCTTTGTTTTAAATAATAAAATATGTAAGTACTTTCACCAAATATTGTTGGTCCACAATATTGATTATCTCCAATCTAATTACTGCGAGATATTTCGTATGCATTCATATGATATAAACATAGCAGCATTCAATACAAAAGAGATTTACACGAACACACTTATAGAAATAAATTTTATATTTGATTATGATCTATGTAATTTATTATTATCAATTCTTTCACTTGTCACCTAATTGCTCCAATATTTTGTGATGATTTCTAAAGAAAATATTGTAAACTGTAATCTAGATTCAAATACTTCAACACATTACTTAAAAACACAGAGAGTGAGAATACATATATCACAAAACAACACAAGATTAATTATTCATGTTATGAAAACAATAAAAACAACAACATAAAATGCAAGTTCATATTTTTTTAATAAATTATCTATAGTTGGACTGAAAACTAGCTTTCTTTCTCTATCCATAATAATGATAAAAAAAAACAATTATTCAACTAATTTAGTAGCAGACTTGATAAAAATAACTAACAACAGCTGTTGTCAAATATTTCTCAAACTAGTATTGTGTATGAAAACAGACTTTATTGTTGCATTGTGTACGAAAACTTAGTTTATTGTTGCATGTTGCTTGTCATATTTACACATAAACCCGTACTCACAAAAAATATACATTTAGATCTGGTTTAAGTATGGAATAAAGTTATTCCTGATACAATGAATAGTGATTTGTGAATACCCTTATACTGGTTTTCACAAAACGGTGCGATATGAGTTGTCTAAACTATTATTATCGTACTAATAATAAAGAGAAAACTCCCATAGACAACAGCATATAGGTTTATGTGGGGAAGTTTGTTATTGATGAAATTATCAAAATCTTACTCAAAATAAATTCAATGAATAATGCCTGCTTTTTACAGAGTATTCAGTAATTTACAGTAAAGAATGGGAGATCTATAGATAGAAGAATATATTCTTTGTCGGGGATTTTGTGTAATGGATATAGAAAAAATAAAACAGGTGTTTTATTCTACTAAATATCTTTAGTAGAATAAAACACCTGTTTTATTTTTTCGATATGGAATTCTACTACCTAAACACCGACACAGTGAAGTAATGGATATAGTTATCCCTGGTTTAATCTACAACTTAATACACAAAACAATATTTCTTTGCTGTGTACCAGGCACCTACCTAATTTTATAGCGAAAATTCAAAGTTTCATCAAAAATAATTTTGTTCCATAATGGCATTTTTGGATTTTTCAAATGGTAGCTGTTGTTCTATTGTCAGAATATGCCAAAAACAATTGAGAATGGATAATAATTTTAGCCAGATGCAAAGTTCTATTCTGTTCTTCATAAGGTCATCTACTAGTTTGTGAGTGATTTAGGAGATAAAAAGTTGGCATATACATAATAGTTGGAATAGCAATTATTCTGCGTTTGTGAGTACGGATAAAAGTGATATGGTTAGGTTGTGATATCTTGAAAAGTGATTATGAATGATTACTCAAGTATTGAATTTATTGAAAGAAGTAGTGGTGAGAGATTGTGATAAAGTAACAATGCAAGTTTATTATGCGGTGCTTATTGTTTTGATGTTAAAGTGAGAAGTGTTTTGATGCGGAATAAATGTGTAAGTAAAAATGAAATAGTAAAATTAACTGAGTTACTTAAAGAATCAAATTTTATCTTTTCATATATCACCACCGCATCGCTAGTGGAGTAAAAAACATGCAGTCGTTCTGCATATAATAAATATTAATGTTTGTTTCATTAATTTTATTATTTTTTCCTCAAGGAAAGAGAAAATCTTTATTGTATATTGTACATTTTTTATTCTAGATCCATTTACTGCTTCAAGTGTTTATATTTTTCGTTTGTCCTTTTTTTTATTTTGTCCTCAAATGCATTGGTAAATTACAGAAAATTAATAAACTTTATCAGAGATTAAATTAAGTTTGCGACCAAAAATAATTTTGTGAAATAATATGTTTTAATATAGTAATGGGATTAACACACAAATAATTTTATAATATAATATCTAAATATATTGATTATTAAGAAGCAAAACATCACACACAAAGTTAATCTCACAAAAGAGGAAGTACACAGTGGACAATCAACATATCGAGTATTAAAATGTATTCCAGCCAAATATATAACTAGGTATCTAAAAACTTTATTTATTTTTATTAATCTTAATTCCAATCTATGTGAATAATGAAACTTTAGTGCGAAGTATTTTGCGTCAATAGGATAGTAGGAAATTACAAAAAATTCAAATAATAATAACAACCGTTTTAGTGACGAGAAATGCTATTGAGTTTCAAGTTCTTAAATCAGAAGTACAGGCGACACAATTGTGCTAATATTGTTTATATATGCATGTGGCATGCGGTGATAATGTGCGTGTTTATGAATTACATTTCGTAAAATTGTATTCCTTTATATTTGATCACAGATTTCTCTCCGAAAGAAAGTAGTAATTTGTTATAAATGTTAATTGTCCACTATTTGTACACATTCGGTAGATAAACATCACATTGACAGGTTCTTAGTAAATAATTATTAATATCATTAATAACACACATCGTATCGTACATAGACTTAACATTATTCGCAGTTGTATGGAATAACTTTCCATTTCACTTCTAAGGTCAAAGAAACCATTTGAAAGAATCGGTAACTAAAAAAGAATTATTCTTTCTTAATTGAAAACACAATATCTAGTTACTAAGTAAATATAATCAAACACAATCGCATGGTTATACTATATACACACTGCATTTTATTTTTCGATAGAATGTTGAATCTTTTAACATCCCCTATTATTTAAATAGAATTATTTAAAATGAATAGTATTAGTACAAAAATCACTCTAAACTTCAAAATATATCAGCAAAAAATAAATGGTTATTTTTGTGATAGCCAATAATATGAATAAGAAAAAGATTTCTAAATGATTTTATGCTGGCAACGTCTAACGTTAAGTCTAGTATTTCACAAAGTTGAAACAATCACAGGATCTTTCAGTTACAAACACAAACATGAGGCAAAGAGAGGAATGAGGCAAAACAGAAACAAGATTATTTTATTAATATATCTTGAGCAGTCTCAGTACATCACAAACATATAACCATCCGAGTCAGAATCACAATAAATAAACAAGGGAACACTAAAAACAGTTGAAAGCTACACATAATACAATCAGAATCATAAAAACCAATAGGAATTTAAAAAAAAAAACAAAAGAATGCTAGAGTAGAATTAAATGTCTAATTGAAAGCTGCTCATGATATTTATTGAATTACAAATAAGAATACTAGATATTGATTTTGAAAGTGAATGTAATGACGTTCGGAGACTGCTTATTTTACATTGTTACGAGTGTCACAACAAAAAGTGACGTCAGGGGGATGCTGCTTACATATGTGCGGTGGTAATATTGTTGATGATAGTGATAACATAACACGGACAGGTGCAAATACGGGGGGCATAACACCAAACGTAACAACACGCAACACAAACCCATCACAATAGTTTAACAAAACACACACAAAAAACCCTACATGCTTTTCTATACAAAATAATAAAATACACTTTTCCTATTTACATAATACTTCCATTGATTGATTTGACAGTAAAGGTCTTATAGTTTTTTGACAGTAAAGGTCTTATAGTTTTTTAACTTAATGATGAATATTTAGAGTCAAAAAAACTTAACTGAAATCAGTTCAAGATCTGATTAACTTGAACTTGTATTGCAAACAGTATTCTATATTGAGTTTAGAACAAAACTGAAAGGTTTTTAGCTACTTGTTCCATAAATAATGAATTTACAAATATATAGATAAATAAATCGATGCTCGCAATTTTTTAGCATAAACTATGTAGAAAAATCAAATTACCATGATTCCAAAACCACTTGTTAAAATTGAAAAACATTTCACATTCCTTTTTACATCCATCAACACAAAAACTGTACAATTTTTCATTATAATTTGAGATTACGAAGTACAACTTTTAAATTTTCAGATTATTTTGGCACAAAATGACCATTATTAAATTATACTACACTCTATCAAGTTTAAATAGTGACCCCATCGTTGTTTAAATCTGATAGCGTGGAGTGTAAGTTAATATGTTGGTTTTAATTTAGTTTTTTTGATGACTCCAAACATTCTTCATAATAAATATATTTCAACTGAAAACCCCATTTATCTGTAGTGCAATGTTACCATATCATAGAAAAACATGTGACACTTATACATTGTATTATATAAAACTGAAGAATAAAGCGAGTAGTATTAATTAGATTGAAAATAACAATAATTAACAGAACGCTCTTAAATGGTTGTGTACATATTAACAATAATACAAAGTTTGATATTGTTTATCAGCATTTTACTATTTAGTAAAATTATCATAGAAAATGAATGTGTATATTGTTTGTGTTTTCATTATTGTGAAATACTCGATAGAGATAATTTATATATTCAATTTGTAAAAAGACAATAAAAGCAATCACATTTTTTTTTCAATTCATTTCAAAAATATCCATTTCATGTTCTTACTTTTCAGTAATTCAAAAAGTATAGTGAGTAGTTATTAACCTTAGTTTTTGATTATTATTATGAGCTGAAAATTACTTGTGAAGTGATGTAACTTGGTAACAAAGCTTGAATCATGAACCTTCCACTTATTTTGAGTTTTCCACTTACTAAATCATGGTGTCTAGTGAAATGAAATTTCAGTTGATTTTCTCATTCATTCATCCCATCAGAGCATCTCTCATAAGTGGGGGTAGCCAGCAGACCAACTGCTTGTATTAAACACGTAAATCTTCCTTTCCATAACAATTATTTATATTTGTGAAACAATATCAAACATCTGTAGTATTGCCAACACACTAAATATAGACTAAAAAGTAAAAATGACTGAATATTGATTTAACTCGAGAGATAATCACTTACACTATCAGAGAGTTTCTCATGAAAGATCTACCTTAATCAGTAAAATATGAATCATATAATAAAGATCAATGATTTATACACAATTAGAATAATGATTTTGATTATTTACAATCGGAAGACAGACTTACCTTAGGATCACATTATGTATAGACTGAAGATTGCAGCGTAAACATTGTAATAATAATTAATATTAAAAATAATAAAATGAAATTAGTTGTTAGCGGATGGCATATGAGATAATTAATTATATTTGGCATAAGAATAATATTACATAAGTCAGTATGGTACGCAAATTATGGTTAATTTATTATTATTGACATTGTTTATGGATAAAATATTACATGAACATGCAGAAACATCATAACATGCGTGTTGCAAACTGTAGAATGAAAATAATAGTATTTGACTGGGTCCAAATTTACAAAAATAACAATTGTGTTCAATTTTGTACTGTAAATTTTAATGATTTATTTTTAATATTATCTTAAATTATATAGCCACAACTAAGCAATTTTTCATTGGTATCATATCCGGTACTGGCATTTTGAAAAAGCAGTTGAAGTACCCTTATTTTCAACCCAAGACTTTTCATGCGTTTTTTAAATTCCTGGCTCTGTTATTAACTATAATATATAATGACAACATGCAACATGCGTTAAGTTTTATTGCATTAATTTTTGTATTAACATCGTCCACTTTTTTTTTACTATGTATTGGAAGCCCGTAACATTCAGCAAAGAGAGGTGCTTTTCATTATGTTCTATACTTAAATATGTCAAATTTTGATGTTTTCAGAAAATTTGGACCCGGTAAAATAAAATAGAAACATCTAGAAAAGATCACTCACACCTGGAAGAAGAAAATGATATACACAAATTGATTTGGTATCTACAAATAATTCTTCCACCAAACTCGGTATAACACACATGCAATACATGCAAACTGTACCTAATGATTGATAACTCATTTATAATACTGAAATTTCTAATACAAAGTACGTAGATGTAACTTGAATCAAATATTAATAACAAATTATACACAACTAAGATGACACTGAGCAATACGGAAATTGAACAATATAAGAATGAGAAAGTTTATTCACAGTTAAGGCTCATCTCTATTTGATTTTAATTGGATTTAATTGAGCAGTTTCTTTAGAGAATATACATTAAAATTGTTCACAAAATTCTATCATGTAATATAAAGATTATATTGAAGTTTACAAATAGTATAATAAAATGAATTGCCTCTATAAAAAATAGCAAAGATTTCTTATGGAATATTAAATAATTTGTGATTAAATAATCTTCTAAATTATTAAAAAGGTTATTAAAGATTTGCAACAAATCTGGAAATACTTGCATACCAATACCAATTGTATTGTACTGACTGATTGGCAATAAAATTTAAATCACAGTTTTTTCTTTTGAATGTTTATAACTTTTATAACTTTTAGCCACATATCTTCTGGCTCCAAAGATTGATACATAATATCCAAACTTAAACTATCTATTATAAAGTTGATTTATCAATATCATTTGTGTTTCTGTATTGCTCCGAGTGTTATCAGAAAATTCCACAACACAAAATGAATCAACACATATAAAACATGAATATAATATAGACTGTATATGAAGGCCACTGACCTCTTCACTGTTGTGAATAAGAGTCTTGAGGCTGATAGTGATGTGGGGGAGTAGAATACATCGACAACGGCTGCTAAGGAACATGGGCCCCTGGACCAAGTCTAGGATGGCGATGAGACGCTGTTTTGTCAACCGTTCAAGCGGCAAAACGTCAAATATTTCACCAGTCATTTTTCTGTAAAATAAAATGTATTTTTTACCTGCACTAAACATAAGGAGATTCTCTACAGGGTGATTTAAAAATAAATAAAGAATTGTTGGTGATTGGTTGCAAAACACCCAGGATGGAAAAGCTCGGAGTATTATGGGGGATGTCTATCTTCAGCAATAGACTGTGATGGCTGATAAGGTACTTAATTCTCAAATGCCTGCACTTTTTTCATCATTCAATCAGACCAATAACTTTCATTATCATCCTTTCATAATTTATTGTTCACACTGACTAATGGTATCTCAAACAAACTATCAAATGTTGAATGATGTAAAAGATAGATGTATATAGTTGTATCTACTCACGCTAGCATTGTGTCAGGATAGACTTGTATGATGTGCGGTACTGTGGAAGGCAAGTACTTGATACAAGCTCCCTGGGAGGTCAGGGCACTCTTGGAGTCACACCTCATCATCTCCACCAAGCAACCCAACAAATCTGGAACAAATTTCATCACATTACTTTCTTATACAGTATTTATTAATTTGTAAGAGAATAGAGATCCATGGATCATTAAAGAAAAAACTTCCTCAAAAAGCACAGGCGTCCTTAAAATTGTTATTACATATTTAAGAATAATTTTAGTTTTGTAAAAACTTAAACATACTCCAAACGTTTTCATAATAAGCAATATTTTAGTGTTGTGAAAGTGGAGTAGGTTGAAATCGAGAGAATTGGTGCCCGAGATATTCTAACTGAAAATCCAAGAATCATCAGGCTAAGGATCACTCCATTATTTATTTTATTTTTATTTTATTCCAAAATACGTCAGCCTTTTACATGTAAATAAATATATGACACAAAAAAGTACATAAAAGCAAGTTCAACAAGACAGGAATTAATTATACGTACATACATTGATCAGATTAGTTGGGAAAAATCGCACCTCTCGGATAAACTCGGCCACTGTATATTGACCATCGTCTTGAATTTAAGTATAAAATTGTATGTAATCAATGTATAGTATATTTCTAAATATTTTGTTTGGGTTTAGGTACAGATATCAAATATTCATCTCAACAGTACGTGATCAGAAACTTAATTGCTCCTCAATCTGATTGATTACTCTTAATACCTATTTGGCAGTAAAATTGAGGGAATTTTGAATATAGTTACCCATTGTTACTATGACTGGAAGACTCCAAATTTTTTCTCTGTATTAGGTACCAACAAAATAGAAAAGTAGTGAGAAATTTACCTCTAAAGAGTTCCTGGAATTGATGCTGATCACTCCTCTGTGTGAGTTCAGCATGCAGCTCCCTGGAACGCACTATAAACCTCACCAGGTACTCCAGACACTTCATACTCTTCAATAGCACTTCATTCTCACCCTTGTCTGCGTCAGACACCAACTTGGAGAGCAACATGCACAATTTCCTGACAAAACACAAAACAAAATAATATTTTTCAGTTTCTGTAAAATCCTAGTTTTTTGTGAAACTTTACCAAGGAGACATTTAAAAGACGGCCATCTTTATAATTTATTTTTAGATGCACCGTTTCATGGAAAATCACCATAAGGATGCATTTTAGGAATAATTACATTTTAAATGGTTTTACTTGATAACTACCACAAAATTGTACTTTTATGCTATTTTATTTTTCTGGAATATTTATCCCAGTTTTTTTTTTCGCAATTCGCAAAGAGGATTATATAGGCAATTGGAGGCCTTATGCACGAGAGAAGTGTTCTTATTTTACCTATCAACGAACACATTCAAAATATGACTCAAATCAGGAACATCATCAGAATGTAATGAATAGTTTTATGTGCATATTTTACTTGTATGCAAGTGTTGCACAGAAGCTCTCCTTGATGTAGAGATCCAGGACGGGCTGGAAGTGCGTGAACTTCCTGTCGGACACCAAGCTGATGAGGTACAGGAGACACTCAAACACCAGGAAGTCGTATGACGAGTAATTGTCCTCCACGCAGTCCACGTTCCTCTCAAAGTCATTCTAATAACACATAAAATAATAGAGATACATTTAACATTCATTGTGTTTGCAAATTATCAACGCATCTGTTTAAAGGCATCACAAAGTTTAATGTCACTCGTATTTGCAGATTGGCGAGGTATGAAGACATGTATGAGAGCACTTTTAGTAATTGGATTCACTAAGAGAAATTAGGCGACAAATACGTGAACGTTAAAAGTGAGAACACTAATAAGACATTTATTTACCCTGGTTAAAATGCTAAAGAGAGCATCCAAGATGTCTTGAAGAAATTTGACAATCTCCCCACCTTCTACCTTTGGCAGAGAGCGTAAAGAACGTCTTAAAGTATCATCCGCTATCTGGTCACTCCAATTAAGGACACCAAGTAACTCCACTGGAAACATATAACAAATTTAAAATCAGACAAAAATATAATATGCAAATCATTGTTGCACAATTAAAATAATGACCATGAACAAATATTTTTATTTTGGAACGCTCTATAAGAACGAATCAATATCTTTTTCTATTCGAAATTATTGTTTCAAAATCCAATTTTATTATTTGACACAAATTTTTACATTTCAAATTATGATTTGAATATTGTAATAAGCTGTTTTTTTTATATGCATCAATGAAATATTATAATAAACAGAACATAATAAGCAAATTTGAACCTGGAAATGTATGCATTAAAGGCCAATAATAATAGGCACTGTACCACTGAGATAAACAAAGTCAAGAGAAAGAATAAAACAAATTTTACCATTCTGTGTGAGTTTTGTGGAGCAAACATTGGTGCCTATGACAAACGTATCTTTGGGTGAAAGGGAGAGGAATCCTTTCTGAGTCTTGCCCTCCTTCTCTGACAGATTTGGATTTCTTTGACTGGGGAGGCCCAAGTAGCACATGGCTGCATCCACGTCACTGTTGGGCCACTTCTTTCCATCCACCTAAACAAAATCATAACAAATTATTGTAAAAAGTACCAACTAAGTAAATATTGGTAAAAGATAATAAAAAAATACACAAAATATTTTTAAGCATAATTCCAGAATTTACAAAAAAAAAAATAAAGCGACGAGGAATACAATCTATCATGAATATCTTTTTTATAGTATGATCAGGACAGCTTCCATATAAAACATCACATTTAAGACATCTTAAAAATTCAATTTAGCAGTGAGGTATGTTGACCATCCTGAATGTCTTTATCATTTATTGGAAAGGAGAATGTAATAGTTTTATGTAACAGGCGTATATTTGGTGTGGGTCCAGTTGGACTGGACTTGCATTGGTCGAACACCATTTCTTTATCCCTTATGCTGCCTTTTTGTATAGTTTATTTTCCATATGTATGCAGTAGACATACTTAATTAGGGAGTTGACCTGATCAGATTAATATTATTCTCTCCCTTTTTATTTTCACATAATGTTTTGTAAACTCACTGTGCGTGTCTACATGAAATAAATAAATAACTTGTATCAAGAATATAACTCAACAGACACCTCATCTGCACAGTTAACAGACTGTGCAAATTTCCTTTTTGTATGAAACAGGAAAGGTGTCCCGATGCTTACGAATCGTTTTAGGCTGGTTTAAGTGCACTTTACCCATGGTTCACCAATCCCACCAATTACCAGTTGTTGATTGTGCGGATGAGGTGTCTGTTAAGTAATATTCTTAATATCTCGCAGGTGTGAAAATTCAGCTAAATGCAAAAACTTTGTTTAACATGAATAACTTGTATGTTTACTATGAATATAGTCTTTACCTTATAAACGCACAGCGTGTGTAGGGTGTCATTTAATGTAGTACCATTTGGTTGCATGAGGTTAGTGTAAGCGAGAGCAAAGGGTTTCTCTGCCTTGTCTTTGGCTTCATTTGAACTACGGTGCTTAAATAAGAACACCACATGGGCTTGCTTGAATTCTTCTATAGGTACGCAAATCTAAAATTAAAACACAAAATAAGTAAAAGTACATCAATCTTAAAATTAACAAGTTTAATTTAAATATTGATCTATTTCATTCTTAAATCAAAACCTTTAATATACAATAATACCTAAAAAACATTATATAAATTATATAGATACAATACAGTTGTCAAATTAATATACTGACAATGGTATTGAAACCACAGATCTTCTGTGGTCTAATATTTGCAAGAACATTATCTAACCTTAAATGTTTCATTCCACCTAGGCTTGTCATCATGATAATAAACTACTGAATTGTATTCATTCAAGGGTGCCACACCTCCTCCCAATGATATCACTTCCTGAAATAAACATGAGGAAAAAAATATTATATCTAAAAAAATATCGAGAATTATTCTGTGTTTCTAAATCTATAAAAAATTATACTTACTGGAATAGTCAGTCCCTTTTGATTACACACCCTAACTGTGACTTGTATATTCCTGTCTGTAGACTTTCCAGTAGCTTTTGTGAAGCAACCGTGCTGCAGACAGAGATATAGGTCATTCCTGGCGTCTCCGGGTAGAATCACTTCTGGAAAACCCATCTTACGAGCTACGGACACATTACCGACTACCAAATGTGGGACTTCTTCACGTATCTGTAAAATAAAAGTTTATTGTTTTTTGAAAAATGCATTGACAAACTTTAAGCAGTTATACAAGATAACTATATCTAAATAGATCTGAAATTTGTTACGAGATTTTTTTTAACAAACTCGAATTTAATAATTCCTTGATTTTTTTACAATTTAAAAATATCATGAAGCACTCATCCTTCAAAATTTCCTGTACTTCAGTGAATAATACACTTCATATATACCTTAAGAAAGCACTTGATGTAGACACATGAATAAAATTGTTCCAAAAATATTTTCAACAAAGAGAAAAGTGATTATAAAGAATGCTAAAATCAATAGAATGATGAAAATTAGTTAATGAAAACTACTCAATAGAAAACTAATGAGTAGTTAGTTAATGAATCATAAAACATAATGAGACTACATCTGTCACCACTTATTATAATGGAAAAACTAATTCCCGATACATAAAGTAATCAATTATGATAAAACAAACCTGTTTAAGATCACCATGTAACAATTTGACTGACAGCCACAGTCCTTGCCCACTCTTGCCATCTCCTTTTAAGTCTTTACTAGTTATTATCCTTTTCAGAAGGCTATCTAAGTTGTCTTTCTCACAGCTGGAAGATATATTTAAAGAATTAAATTTTGCACAAAATAATTTATTGATGAATCCGTATAAGGATTTTGTTGACATGATCAACTTTCACATCTTTCAATGTACACAATTTCATAACTCATCCTTCAATGTACACATTTCTCTATCGGTTTCTTAGTTTTGAAGATCATAATACCATGCCTTACTCTATCGCCTATATCATGCCTTATTACCTCTGCAATCTTCTGTAATGTACAGAACCCCTTATAGAGCACTTATAATATTTTGTAAAATACTAATTTAACACAAATCTCCACCAAATACTGTGGGTTGACAATAAATTCATTTATAAAGTTAGTTGGTATGCCTGATGGTAGGGAAGGTTTTTTTAAGGAAATAATAAACATTATAACTTACGGGAAAAATGTGACACAATGATGTTTATCATCGTCCACATCTATTTGACCGGAAAGGAAGTGTGTGACATCCATTACAGCCACACCCAAAGGTCTCCGCATTCCCCGATTCTCCCCAATAGGTTGCATTTGAAGACCACTGCCTTGGGAAATACTACGACCACTGGTCAAAGCCGCAGCTACTGAACTTCTCCTGAAATAAAAAATATATGATTTGAATTATTTTCAGAGAGGAATTTGGTGAAAATATTGTTCAACAGATCCATCAAATTTCAGTTAATGAAAAGGGTCTGAATAATAATATTTCACTTACCTATTATCGGTAACTAGTGGTTCCATTCCACCTATCCTAACTACATAGCAGACTAGATACACTTTCTCCCTCTTTATGTCACTTGATCCTAGATCCTATATCACAAAAACATTTTACAATCAATAAAACATATAAATGATCACTAAGTTAACATAAAATCTATGGTATCTCATAACCGAAAAACTTGTTATCACCACTTGGATATTTGAGAAGTAGAAGAGATAACTGTATCCTGAAGGATGTTTGTTACATCTGAACCATTTTTGATATTCTACTTCCTAGAAATCAAATACTCCTGTTTGTTGCTACTTTTATACCAAAGTCCTCACAAATGAACTTAAATAGTTTATTTAAGTGTGAGCAAGCACAATTTATTGTTGTTGTCTCCTCTGCTTACCCAACAAGCTTGAATATAACAAAGCATTTATGAAAATTCTAAATAGACAGTTTGGAATGTGAACTTACGGTGAACAGCACCCTAAGGTTATGGAGTTGGTCAATATCACTGGCCAGTCCTCCTTTAGACCACCGCACCACGTAACTTTCTGTGAAGTGCCTCTGTTCCATACCATCATATAGAGACATGAGTAACTCTGCATCTTCACTCATCTTGCATACAAAGTTCCTCACAGAGGCAAAGAAACTATACGATGAAGAACCGCTATACACGTTTGACTGTGGCATCTCCTGTAAATCAATTACAAACATAAAATTATATAATTTGTTGATATATTCTTTGGGGCAAAGAAAGGTCTCCCAATCTTTTCTGTTAGTTTTCAAGTCTCCAGTAAAAGGAAGGTGTTCATGAAATATTATGAATAATATATTTAACATCTTCACTCCACTGACAAAGTATGCCACCTAACCTGAATGTCTCAATTTTTTTTTGGCATGGAGAGGACAATTAGCATGTTTATTATATGCAGTTAGTCTACTGGCAACCCCACTTGTGGGATAGGTATGCTATAATAGTACAGATGGAAATTTTAGAATGCTTGTGATGCTTACACTGTATTAGGGTGGTATCATAATGATATGAATAAGATACTATGAAAAATTAAAATGTCACTAAACATAGTGAATTTACTAAGTAATTTCTATATTTTCTTTACAAATTACAAATGTACTTGCATTTGCTATTGTATTGTTTTATTGGTATAAATGTATGACTGAACACTTACGGTGATCTTTTTGATCCTCTCCGAGGTATCCTGGTGAAGGTTATATAATTGTGATGTGGAGACTTGTGTAGGATCTATTTGGTTACCAGTGACAGAACATCTCACTGTCAAATCCATACCAAGCTCTCTGAAAACAGTAAATAAGCAAATTAGTTAATTTTGGCCGGCCGGCCCTTCAGGTCTGCCCAATGGTCCGCCTGTGAGGACAATTTTGGTTTGAATGTGTGGATGAGTATGAGTTAACGACTCTTGAGATATCTGGGTGTGAGGTGGGTCTCTCTTGAATGTTCCCAAATCCAGTTAAACAATAAAAAAAATGTAAATATTCTAAACTTGTTGCATGTTACCTGTTTCCTCTGTCAATGGTATATATGGCAGTTCTCTGCTCCTTCTTGAGTTGATCTATGGGTAATGTCCCAGAGAGGATGGCGCTCCTCAAGGTTAATAATGTTCTCATGCTTACTTCTATAAATTTGAACTTTTCACTGCCAGTCTGGAAACATTAACATATAAAACTAAATGAGTTTCATAACTATTTAATTTCATAATAAATTTTAAACAGCATAATAAATATTTTTGTAGAAAAAAGTATTAACAAAAAAGCTTTCTATCCTAAAATTAGCAAATTTTAACAGATTTTATGAAACCTCTATAATTTCTAGATATACCTAATAATAAAAGAAGAAAATAACAAGAAAGAAAGAGAAATCAATAAAAACAAACAAAATAACTATACTAAAAATTTGTCTATTGATTTTATTACATAATATTTTATGAATTTTGTATTCTTAATTATTTTGTAATCGATGTACCTACATCATACTTAGAACAAAGAATAAAGAAGCGAAATTATGCATGTGTCTCATCTCAACATTTTGTATTCTATGCTGCTTTGTAAATAACTATTGTATAATGATGTGCAAAAAGAACAAATAAATATAAATTGCATGGATACATTACCACATATAATTTCTTCCAGTGATGTCCCCAGGAGCGTAGTGTATGTGTAATCTCTTGAACTATCTGCGGCTGTACTACACTCACTACTTCTATTGAACCGGTCCTGTTGAAATAAAATAACAAACATTATAAAATATTCAAAAAAAAAAACAAAATCTATTTGTATGAAAAAGAAGAGGTGTGAAAAAGTTCAGATCCTAATAACTACATGGCTCGACAATGTTGATAAAAACAAGGACGGTTATGTAAGGAGTAAGAGAAATTTGCGTTAGATCGAACTGACATTCTGTCATCTGCCTATCCTCTAGGAATACATAGACTAAAATATATTAAATATTTTAATATATTTGTATTATAATACAAAATGCCTACTCTTCATTTAACTGAGTTGTTAATTCATTGGCAATTTGGTAAAATATTTTACTAATTTTAAATTGAATCTTACTAATATTAAAAAAAAGGACTCACCGATCAACAGAACAATCTCTAGGTTTAACATATGATTTAGGAACAATTCCTTTGTCCTCTGGTCTTCTTCCCGCTATCCTTCTGCCATAATACCAGTCGTCACACTCAAAGCATATCTCCAGCAGTTCTCCCACATGGAGACTGAGGGCCAGGTACGGGGCACTATCTTCAGTAGGGAGGTAGTTAAATATGGCTAAAACAATAACAAAACAAATCAATATTTATCACAGTTTTATAAGACAAATGATGTATCAAATCACAAATTTCTCATATGTTTGAAAAAAAAGTATTGTATAGTGTGCAAAATATAATGATCCAGATGTCTGACTGGTTTTGTCATGTGAGCATTGTGCCCAAATCCAGTCGGACAAATAAAAAAATTGTAAATAGTCTTAACATTAATTGTTAATTTCTTGTTGATTGAAAGAAAAAAAATTGAACAGAGGGTACAGTATGATAGTGCAATGGTCACAAATTAATTTTTGTGAAAATTCACTTTCTGAATTACTGAAGCAATCATATGTGGACTGCTACCATTTAAGGAATTTTGATGTAGTGGGGATGTAAAGAATAATTTGGAAAGGATACCAGTAACTCGAGGATGGCATCTCAGATTAGCAAATTTGACATTGATTCTTCATAATACAAGTACTTAGCTTATTGTGAGAATGTTTTGGACTGCTTTAAGCATTGTACATACCCAAAACAAACAATAATAATAAAAAAGCTAAGAATCCAAAAGTAATCAACGTACCAAAGACATACAATATGTTCAAGATTTCTAATGTAGTAGATTATGTATGAGTAGGTATGTATAGTTATGTGCTGACATTTTCTTAGTGGCGGTCCCAGTTTTTATGGGTTCCTGGGCGAATCTTATTGTATTGGCTCCCAGGTAAATAATAATAATAGACAATTTATAATGTCGTTTTGTGGAATAAATCCACTTCAAGAGCGCATAATTTAAACAAATATCTACCCTGTCACTAAGTTTTCAATTTGAAAAAGCATTTTGAGAAAATTCACCTCTTCCTTTTTATACAGGAATTTTGAAAGAACTCAGTATTTTTTTTCTATTTAGATTCTAAAATTCAATATCTTCAACAGGCAATGGCGCAAAACCCTTGACAGTTGCCTAATGCCTCTGCAATAAAGACTACTGATGTGTTTCCTAACGATAGAGAATAATATTCACAATGTGAGAGGAAAAAGTAATTGTAACTACATTATGCGGTTAGTAAATATCTCTTTAATAATAATAATAATAATAATATGCACTATCACTGCCTAACACAGAGGATGCACTGTTCTGTAATCTAAACCAGCCGAGTATCTATACTACTCTTTAAAATTACAGTGTATTTTTTTTATTGCAATAGATTTAACATGACATGTATTACAACCACAAGTTTTTTTTTAAATACCAAACAATACTATTGTTGTATTACTCATACCTTGGGTAGTTAGCAACCATATGAAATTTTGAGGAGTATCATCGAAATTCACTCTTTAAATATTATATTCAAGAAACTTACAACTTCACATATTTAATACGTCGATAATTTAGAAAACCTGCTACCAATTACCTTATTATTATTTTTTTGTATATTAAGGACTTTTCATATATTTTACAATATAAAAATAAATTAGTACTTGCATTTGCTAGATATAATACTGAGCATTTTTTTCAAATATTTAATAATGAAACTGTGTAAATTTCAAAATATATTCACCATATCATAAACATATGGTGTGTGATTAAATTAATAAAAAATTACGCCTAAAATTAAGGTCTTAAAAATACTGATGTTCCTTTACTTTGATAATTTAGCATAAAAAACAGTGCAGAGATTAAAAAATATACATATCGTTCCAATCTCCTGATCCTTTCAAACGAAAACACAGAAAGTATCTGATAATGCATCAATCTTCAGGAAACTTGTCAGATAACACAAAATTGCAAATTATGTTTATAGTACACAGCTCACAATGTTTTTTAGTTTCATTTGTTATGCTAAGTATGCAATTTTTATAAGCAAAAATATTATTTAGGAAAACATATAGATTTTTAAACTAAACCACAAATCTTAAAACAAGAATAATAGCATTGATTTAAAGATTCAACAAAGGTTTTTAGTTTAGACGATAATTTTTATAAAAAGTTAAACTAAATAAACTATTACTTCTCGCAGTTCTCGAAAAATTAATTACATAACACATTAGTTAAATTCATTGATTGTTCATAGACAAATTGATTTGACTATTTATTTATTAGAGGATGTGTGTGTAAATGATACTAAAGTGACACTTGTCTAAACAGTATAAGTTAATAGTATGAGGGTCCCTGTATGTATGATATTGGATGTAACCAATAATGACAGTCTCGATGGTTACACAAATACCTAATATATTGTATGTATAATGTATGCAGAAAGGAATTCATACTAAAGAGGTGTATACAGGTGGAATACATTAATCTGAATGGCCAATGGATGTTATTTTGAAAAAATATATTTCAGTTTTGTTCTTATATTTATAAACACATCACTGTTGTCCATATACCTAATACAGGAAAACAATATTCCTGGCCTTATCATGTTTTGAGAATATTCAATAATAGTAACCTTTGTATATTGATAATTTTTAATGTATTTTGAATAATAATTGTCAAACATATTTTGAACCACTCCAGACTAATCATTCCAACTGATCACACTCATCCATAGTCAACCTATTTGAATAGGTATTAACTAGGTAGGTATGTTGTATATGATACACATACATATGTGAACTTCCTTAAGGAGTGCACAACACAGAGTTTCGACGCTTATGAATTGACTTAGGCTTGGTTAAGAGTACTCTTTAAACCTAGGTAACATTCCCAATTCCTGTGTCATGCTTATCACATGACTTGAAATTTTTGATTTGTAACATATATACAACTTTCAAAAATTTCAAGTCATGTGATAAGCATGATACAGAGGAATTGGGAATGTTACCTAGGTTTAAAGAGTACTCTTAACCAAGCCTAAGTCAATTCATAAGCGTCGAAACTCTGTGTTGTGCACTCCTTAAGGAAGTTCACATAAATATATATGTGTATCATATACAACATATACAACATACCTACCTAGTAAAATACCTATTCAAATAGGTTGACTATGGATGAGTGTGATCAGTTGGAATGATTAGTCTGGAGTGGTTCAAAATATGTTTGACATCTACACTTCTAGTAAGTTAAAAATCCAGTTCCCAACATCCAATTGTGGCAAAAAATTCATAACATAAATAATAATTGTATATTTTATCATTGTAATTAATGTACAGTAGTTCAAATAAATACAAAAATAGACAATCTCCTTCCAGGCACAACCTTATTCACAATGCACCATTTTTATGAAAACAATATCAGAGTATTATAAATGTCATGGGAAAGTAGCTGGATTGTCCTAGAGTATACAAGGTTTGTTTTCACTGGTTTGAGTTTCATGTTTCCAGTAATGTTAAAAGGTGACCAAATTAATATTATTAAAATGGAAAACCCAGCAATGGATTGGTCTAACTCACTTTTCTGCAAGTTTTCGAGTGTTAGTAAAAGAGAGTTGTTTAAAAAAAAGAAGAAGACATTTTACATTTTACATTCAGCAATGAGGTTTGTCACCCATCCTGAATGTCTTATTTTTTTTTGTTGGTGTAGAGAGGACAGCTTGCATGTTTGTTACATGCAGCTGGTTTGCTGGCTACCCCACCTGTGGGATAAGCCATGATGGTATAGTAGTGATTAAGATTATGCCTCATTTAAAAAGTTGCAAAGTATTCAAATTTCGCATATTGTTAGACATGTTAAAATATTATGATAATTCCTTGTAATTTGATATTGGTACACTGCCACTCTACACCTCATGAAATATGGAATTAAATTATCATACATACAAAGGTAGGTACTCTAAGTGAGGTGCAGTCAAGCCCTGTGACCGAGACTACTTAATATAACTTAGTAATTTTGTTCAATAATACATCTTTTTCTTTGAAATATGAATTATAAATCCAAACAAAACCTAAACATCCCCACAATAAGCAAATAGATTAAATCATCGAGGTGAATTTGAACCACTGATGCATTATTTGGAAATCTGAGACTACCATTAGAGTTACTGACTGTCATGAGAGAATTATATTTTTTTTCTGTATTTCCTTTTGTTTTTTAGTATTTCTTCTAGTTTTTTCTGCTACTCTGTATTAAAATGCATTGATATTTGTTGTTTTTACCTTAAACTTAAGTTCACTGGTAAATAGTGTTGGTCTAATAAGAAATTATTAATAAATATATCTATGTGCAACAGGAAAAGGGGAATGAGTCAACTCATTTCCAAATCGAGTATAATGCATTAACCACTTAATATTGGTCGTATATGTTGTGAAAAATAAAAGATGAGTGGATTAGGCACCATATTTCAATGTAAAACTAAGCTCATGTTAATAATATTGTACCGCTGTGCAGATTTTGTTTTGGCTCACCTGCGAAGAAGTGTTTTTCAATTCATCTCCTTTAACCATTTGCACACAGATATTTTAAGATAAATTTGTATACAAGTTTAATGTAGGTATTCACTGTGTCGGTGTTTAACTAGTAATTCCATGATGAAATTAAAATACAAATATAATTATATATTTTCTTTTCCTTATTGATATAGATATCTTTTGTCTTATAAGGCCATTTCCAATCTTGTACAAAATTGACAATATCCTTCAAATCTCGTACAAGATTGACAATATCCTTCAAATCTCGTACAAGATTGACAATATCCTTCAAATCTCATACAAGATTGACAATATCCTTCAAATCTCGTACAAGATTGACAATATCCTTCAAATCTCGTACAAGATTGACAATATCCTTATAAGACGAAAGACATCACTCTCAATAAAGAACATACCTATAGTAGAAGAAAACATTTGAAATTTAATGTAACTTAGTTTAAATTCATTAAAATGTTAATAAAATGATGATGATCTATAAACAGAAGTCTTAAATGTGTTTTAAGCATCACTTAAAGAAGTTATGCTAATAAATAGCTCATTAAATTACCAGTTAAAAACTAAACGAAACTAGATTAAGATCAAGAATATTAAAATATATAACTTTCATCACTCTCACTTAAGTAAAATGTGAAAATAAATAAATTATTAAAATGTGCATCTATGTACATGTACCAAATTATAAAGAACAATTTAAGAGTTGAATAATTATGGAACTCAATGTGTATTTATTTGAAGTTTTCTGGTGTACTATAAAAAGCAGATATTTATAATCAAGTTTTATAATATAAATAAATAAAACTTTATTGATATCAAAATATTCAATATACAAGTACATTTCTACAGAGAATACCAAAAGGTGTGCTTATCGCACATGCAATTTCTTCCAGCCAACCCAAAGTTTTATAGTGTCGTGTAAATGCCGTTATTTATAAAACATTATTTAGAAGACATTTAACATATTTACTTTAGCATTAAGATATGTTATCTGACCCGAAAATCTTATTTTTGGCACAAAAAGAATAACCTGCATGTTCATTAATTGTGGCAGATACCATAATGGTAAACAGATATAAATAAGATTAATAAAATGAGTTCTTAGTAGAAAACTCGTCTCTATTAATCATGTTGTGAAATTATCACATTGTAAATGCCACTAATATTAATATTAAGATTAGGTAGATGTATATTTCAGCTCGTATGTAAACACCTTCAATTCAGCGATGAGGTACGCCACCCATTCTGAATGTCTTATTTTTTTATTGGCACAGAGAGGACAACTTGAATGTTTATTATAAACAGTTGTTCTGCTTGCTACCCTACTTGTGGGATATATTACGATTGAATAGAGAGAAAGAGAGTGATGATTAATCTTGTAACCAATGTACCAGGAAAGCATAAAGTAAAGAAATATTTATAGTATGTATCAACTTATAGCATTGCTTGTATCGGTGATGGTTTTACAGTTTATGAGTAGATCTACTACATATCTCAGGTGTACAATAATCAGTGGAGTGTGAACAAACAACACTAACTCGCCGCATAGAATTACATACAGTACAGTACAGTAGGATAATAATAATAATATGTACAAAACACTGATTAATGTACTAATATCTAATTAATAATTAATTACACTAATTATATGATGAGTATTCCTATCATTCACAATAATAATATTAATAGTTATTACCTTAATAAACTTCCATCTAAATCATCAGAATAATATCTTCTTTTTAAAATATGTGGTACAGTTAGTGAATGCACATTTCTTTGTTCCAAAATACTTCTGTCAGTTTTTTTTATTTATATTATAAAATCCCCCATTAGAAAGAGTAGACGGTATAAGGGCTGGTTCGCATCTTGACATTCTATTTGAAAAATGAAGTCAACAACCATCTCACCACTGACTGTGGGGGTTTAAAAATAGATAAGAACTTATTAGTACTTTTACCGAATGAGTTTTTAAGTGTCATGAAGAAGGAGACATTTAACAACTTATTTGCAGCAATGAGGTAGGTCATCCATCCTGAATGTCTTGATTTCACAAGTAAGATTACCATTAATACACTAGATTTTATTTTTAAGCATTTTTATATAAATAAACATGGGTTCATTATAAATCTAAATACATCTTAAATATCCATAGGTCAAGCAACAGCTTGCACTGTGAAAATGAAGTAGGTCCCCAACATAATTCGAAATACAAGTACAGCTTAAGTCCGAGTTTCAACTTTACCATGTATAAACATTCTTCACCACATAGGTATATTTTAAATTCAAGTCATTTTTGAATTTATTATGATAAAATTTCAAGTAACTATAATACTTCCATTATGTTTTGCATTACATGAGTACCTAATGTAAAATAATTTCTCCACTCAATTTGTCGCAAATGTAAACAATCAATATAATGATAATTCTCACTGGTGACATTTTGATCTTCTAATCGTGTATCAAATGAGTGAGTAGTAATGCCTACAGATGATTCTTGATAATAAATGTTTTCAATTAAATGATATTCGTATTGATGACTCATTACATTGACGTATAAAGTGCATAATATGAATTTTAATCATATTTATAGACCAGTGGTAAGAGATATTATATAGAAATCCAGTGATTTCATTATCAAAATTATAGGAAACATTAAATATCTGTAGAGCATTCTGAAAAGAATAGGTCTCTGACTCCTGTAAGTTTCTGAGTGCCCCTAGAAGGTAGGTGTTTCAAAAAATAAGACATTTTACATCTCAAATTCAGTGATGAGGTACCTACTCTCAATCAAACTTTGAACTTAGAGTTTCGGATTTTCAATTTTTAAATCCAAGTTTCTAATCCTCCCATTTCTGTCCTATTCCATCTTCACGTGCATTAACTTATTGTGGAGCATTTAAATAAATGGTTTGTATTTTTCTTTCAAAACTTGAAAAAATTTGAAGAAGTCTGTTCTCGGTAGAAGTAAATTAAAAAAATAAATAAAATGAAACAAGATATTTAGTAACTCTCCCTGTGATTTTAATTATTTGCGAGCCACCTTTTGAGAACATCCACTTGCATCACAGGCAAATGTAAAGGAAAGCAATATTACCTACTTTTACAATATTGCTCTTATTAACTTTAATTTCTTATTCAAAGGAGTATCAATCGGGTCACACTTAATTATTAACTGAAAATGAGTAGCCGACTTTGACCACCTCTGTCTGATGTATCGTCTGTATGTCTGTGTGTCACTTAAGGATAAGACATTACAATAATAATTTAAAGACAATAGTCAGACGTAGTTTAGTATAGTAGTAATAAGGAGGATATTAATACAAATTTATTTAAGTATGTATGAGTCATTATCAAACAATTAGGTATGTGACAACTGTTTATCATAGAATAAGAATTTAGAGTTATGTCCTGTAATAATGAATTGCTGCATAAATAATGTTAAACAGTTTCTGAACAGGTGGATGAATATAATAAATATGAAATGCTTCCTTTCTATCCACAAATACTGCAGAATTTTTCACACTATTATCTGTCTTCTCTGTAAAAGATAAACTCTTCTACTCTGTTATCTGTGGATGCCGTTAGCACACCTCCGCTGCGGAATCGAGAAAGCGGCTCCGCTTAAATCTGTCAGTTCGTGTGCGTCGTACGCAAGAGCGAGATGGCATGCTCAAATACATACTGTTTTCTATACATCTATCTCTTTCTAGCACCGTTTCGCCATAGATTACGAAATATGCATTCACATCTCCGCCTGTTTTTTCGCAGTCTCTGATGTTTCGCTTTTGTGCCGCTTTTGTATTTGTACAATTCGACAGATTTTTGGAGCGAAACCATGACCAAACGTCAAATAGCGTGGGTCTGCGGTAAGTGAAGTAAGATTCTCTCTATCTATATCATCATGAAATTTCCCACATATGGGGCACTCACTAATAAACATAATAGTCGTCCTCTCCGTGCCAATATCCACATGCCGTTATTCTACTGATTACTACACTATCTATACCATCACGGCATCTCTCACAAGTTTATTACATGCAGTTGGTCTACTGATTATCCCACTTTATCTATCTATACCATCACGGCTTTCCCACAAGTTTATTACATGCAGTTGGTCTACTGAATATCCCACTTTATCTATCTATACCATCACGGCTTTCCCACAAGTTTATTACAAGCAGTTGGTCTACTGACTATCCCACTTTATCTATCTATACCATCACGGCTTTCCCACAAGTTTATTACATGCAGTTGGACTATCCCACTTTATCTATCTATACCATCACGGCTTTCCCACAAGTTTATTACATGCAGTTGGTTTACTGACTATCCCACTTTATCTATCTATACCATCACGGCTTTCCCACAAGTTTATTACATGCAGTTGGTCTACTGACTATCCCACTTTATCTATCTATACCATCACGGCTTTCCCACAAGTTTATTACATGCAGTTGGTCTACTGACTATCCCACTTTATCTATCTATACCATCACGGCTTTTCCACAAGTTTATCACATACAGTTGGTCTACCGACTACCCCACTATCTATACCATCACGACATCTCCCACAAGTTTTTTCCATACAGTGTTTCTACTGACTACTCCACTCTATCTATCTATACCATCACGGCTTTCCCACAAGTTTATTACATACAGTTGATCTACCGAGTACCCACAAGTTTGTGGGAAAGCCGTGATGGTATAGATAGATAGAGTGGAGTAGTCATTAGCCCAACTGTATGTAATAAAGTTGTGGGAGATGTCGTGATGGTATAGATAGTGAGGTACTCAGTAGACCAACTGTATGTGATAAACTTGTGGGAAAGCCGTGATGGTATAGATAGATAGAGTGTAGTAGTCATTAGACCAACTGTATGTAATAAAGTTGTGGGAGATGTCGTGATGGTATAGATAGTGAGGTACTCAGTAGACCAACTGTATGTGATAAACTTGAGGGAAAGCCGTGATGGTATAGATAGATAGAGTGGAGTAGTCATTAGACCAACTGTATGTAATAAAGTTGTGGGAGATGTCGTGATGGTATCTATAGATAGTGAGGTACTCAGTAGACCAACTGTATGTAATAAACTTGTGGGAAAGCCGTGATGGTATAGATAGATTATTGTTCAATATTTGTTATTCGGCCAATATCGGATAATTTACTTTGGAATATTATGCAATTTAGTTCCACTAATTTCACACTACTGCGTACGTAATAGTGTTTATTCGGTATCACGATTTCGCTGTTCGCGTTCCGCGCAAATGTACTAGCTAAAAGCGGTTTCGCTACTACGACTCCGCTCAGCGGTTTCGCTTTCGCTATTTCGCGGCGGAGGTGTGCTAAAGCCCGGAATTATTTGGGTAGAATAAGTTTACCACTATTATTTGTAAGTTTTCGAGCATTCATAAGTATAAAATATTAAACTTCGGTTCAGTGATAAATTATGCCACCTATTCCAGGAGTTTTTTTTTTATTATGGCGTTGAGGAGAACAGATGTATGTTTATTTATTTATTATCAACAAAGCATAATACAAACAACAACATAGGTAATCTAGATAACAAAAACATTTTGTCTACCCCAAACAGCAATGAAATGCTGGTATGTTCAATACATAATTAATCTAATGCTTACCCCACTTGTAAGAAATATCATGAAAATAAAGATGGAGAGATAAATTTTCTCTTGAAAATATAAAGAAATTTCATACATTGGGTTAGTTGGAAGAAATCGCACCTCTGCGATAAATGAAGAATAAATAAATATTGCAGATATATTTTTTTTGACGAAACTGTGATAAATAAAATATAACTATCGCCATCACATAAATATCTTTGATATGTTCTCATATAATTAAACAATACTTTTTGGTTATTTTAAAATCAAAACTAAAAATAATCAAATTAATTATAAAAAGTATTAATACAACAAAAAAAATTAATCGAGATTTAGAGGAGCTAAATGCTAAAGACAACTGGCAATCCATAGCTCAAGATAGAAAGGCTTGGAGATCTATTGTTTTAGAGGCCGAGATCCTACAAGGGTTGTTAGGCCATCGGAAGTAAGTGTAGATACAAAAAAACAGTTCAAAAAAGGCAAGTTTGCCATCTGCCAATTTTATCTTCTCAAGAACATCCACTCATTTGTGAGTGATTTAGGTGCATCCGTCAATCAACCTAATGTTCAAAATAATAATCATACTTGCAAAGTATACCACTGATCAATAGGAGATTTCAAATGTGTAACCACGATAATGATATGTGGAGAAAGGGCAAATAGTACATTAATTAAACAGATGATGTAGTTTGCACTTGATTGTATATGCTCTCTATTGAACCATGTAGAGCAATGAGAAAGTGAATTGTTGACCACAGACAATCAAGAGGCTGTTAATGTTAATGGCGACCATGTTGTTGTAATAATGTTAACAAGTCATCACACTCTACACTCTACTATGCAAGTATCTTAATGTTATATATCAAGGGGACGTGAAACACTAACTATTTTTTCTAAATTATTCACTAATTACACTTATATAACAATTATTTTTTATTTTATTAATTCTAAAGAAACAAAAAATCAACAAAGCAAGTATAACAACAATCAATACTACATACATTAGGGACCAAAAAAGTTCCTCTATATTATCACAGTATAAAAATTCAATATCATTTATTTTAGAAGGATTAACTATGTAACAGTTTCCAAACATTTTGAATGCTCAAGTAACGGAATAATCAAGTTATGGAAGTGCATTGTGGAATACTCAAAACATTCAAAATAACAATTTAAAGCAACTAACACAAACAAACATAAATGAGACCAATAAATATAACAATAATAAAGGAAATACTTTTTTTAAATGACAATTAAAAAAATTATCATCATTTGGAAATAAAAATGTAGGTACTATATTTTGATTTTCTATCTATCCACACCTTCACAGAATCTCTCACAAGTGGGGTAGCCAGTGGACTAACTTCGTGTAATTAAGTGCAGGTCGTCCACTCTGCGCCAAAAAGTCTAACATTTAGGAAGGATGACTTGTGTCAAGTCGGCCGTTGCGGCGCGGAGGTAAAACTCTTGCCTTTGAGTCACGAGGTCCCGGGTTCGATTCCCGGCCAGGGCAAAATGAAGAATGACCTTTTTCAAATTGTTCTGGGTCTGGGTGTTACATGTATATGTGTGTAGTGCATTGTATATGTGTATCGTCGCGTTAGTACCCATAATACAAGATTCATCTTAGTTTGGGACTAGCTCGATCTGTGTGAATTTTCTATGTATGTAATGTCATTGATGAACTAAATCTGTCTTATTTATAATGTTCTATGAATACCTGCCTTTTACAAGAAAAGAGTGGGAGGCTGTTTGGAGCTGGGCCTTGGTTGTATAAGTTGGTCGCTGCCACCGGACGGCTATAAGCAGTGTGGTTATTTTATATTTCTGTATAAACAAATATACGGCTATTGAATGTGAAGAATTAATTTACATACTTATTTATTTTGATATTTTTATGGCACAAAATGAGGAAAAAAAAGTATGATTAAAATCTCATTATAAACATAACAATTACCAAGTGGAATCTTCAAAAATAGTTGAGATTTGTTTTCATGGCACACATTTGACGGTCAGTATTGCGCGGAGGTAACGCTCTTGCGTCACGAGATCCCGGGTTCGATTACCGGTCAGGGCAAAGTGAAAAATGACCTTTTTTGAATTGTCCTAGGTCTGCGTGCTACATGTATATGTGTGTATCATCGCATTAGTACCCATAATACAAGAGTTATATATATTTGTTTGAGACTAGCTCAATTTGTGTGAATTGTCTATACATGTTGTTGTTATTTAATATTTTGGATATACACAATAAAGTACATGGTATAGAACCTTAATAGATAGATTGATGTGTAGAGACTAATAGGAACACATCACATACAATGATAATAATGATTACAATCACTAATACCAGTAACCATCCAGTGACTATTATATACCTATACATACATACAACATGAATCAGTATTATTATTACCATTACTAGACCATTCACCTATCTATATTCTATACCACCACGGTATATCCCAAAAGTAGGGTAGAGTAGAATTCATATAAGAGTGCCCCGCTCATAAGGTAAATGATTACTAACACATCTTTCACTAATGAGTATGCTACACACACCACATAATGCACCAGCCAATCACAGTGATGCTACTCGGTTACTAATACAATCACGTGTTCTGTAATACACATTACCCGTGACTGTGTGCGTACCGGTGCTTAGGGCACTTTTAAAAAAAATCAAGTCTAGCTAGAAGACCAACTGCTCGTAATAAATTTGCAAATTGTCCGCTTCGTGCCAATAAAAAATAAGACATTCAGGATAGGTGGCATGTCTCATCCCTGAATTTTAAATGTTATTGAATTATTCATGATGTTTTACGAACACCTGTCTATTCTGGATACTTACGGAAAATAAACTCACGGAAAAGCAGGATACCTATTTTTTATTGGGAGACTATACTACTATACTATACTATACCCTCACGCCATGTCCCAAGTGGGGTAGGCAGAGAGAACGGAACGCCAAACAGATCTATCTTTACACACTTCCTTCGCTTCCTCCACATTCATACAGTTCCTCATACACGCACGTCGGTTCCTCTTACTCAACACGCGGCCGTCCTTGAGAATTTGATCCACGTGATCAAGCCACGTGGTTCTCGGACGCCCGCGTTTCCTCACACCCTTTCTTTCAGATAAGTATATCCTCTTTGTCATTCTTACCTCGTTCATTCGTTCAACATGCCCAAACCACCGTAGTTTATTCACGCGCATTCTGTCCACAACAGTCTTCTTGCATCCGCTCATTCTTCTAATATCCTCATTCTTCACTCTATCACGCAGCGTTTTACCAACCATTCTTCTCAACGATCGCATCTCTACTGCATTTACTCCACTTTCGTCCTTCTTCAACCACGTCCATGTCTCGCTTGCATACGTAAGTGACGGTACCAGAATGGTATTGTGCACCAGCATTTTAGCCATGTTCGACACATTGTCATTGCTGACAATGGGTCGAAGTGCACCGTTTACTCTAGCACCGGCCACTTTCCTTCTTTCAATGTCCCCATCGCATCTTCCATCCCTCGTAAACATACTTCCCAAATATACATACTCACTTACTTGCTCCAAACATTCGTCACCAACTTTAATCTCGCAAATCGTTTTTTCATTCTCTCTTTCAAAAACAAGAACTTTCGTCTTCATAACATTCATTTTCAAACCATTCAAATTGCAACTATCATACACACACGTAACAATCTCTTGTAAGTCCCTTCACTCTCAGCCATTAACACCAAATCGTCTGCGTACATCAATGCATTCACCCGAAACCCATTCAGCTCGACACCAACATCCATCTCTTTCACAGGTCGCATACAGTAGTCGAAGAATAGGTTGAACAGCCACGGAGACATGACACAACCTTGCTTCACTCCTTTGGTGAGGACAAACCACTCCGAGAGAGTGTTATTTACCCTCACGCAAGCGGAGCTTCCCACGTAAAGTGAAGATATTGCGCGGATCAACCGGCTGCTCACCCCATACTCCGACAACACGCGCCACAACCTTTCACGGTCCACTCGATCATATGCTTTCTCCAGATCCACGAACGCACAAAAAAGCCTCTGGTGTTTACCCAGAAACTTCTCTATAACCATTCGCAGGGAGAAGATCTGATCGGTGCACCCTCTGCCATTCAAAAAAGCTCCTTGCGCATCCCATATCTTACACTCAGTTATCTTTCGTACTCTCTCAATCAAAATTCTACCATACAGTTTCCCTATTGAGCTCAGCAAGCTAATAGCCCGATAACTCCCGCATTCAAGTCTAGAGCCTTTCCCTTTGTACAGGGGGCAGATGATAGCCCTCCTCCAATCCTCTGGAGTAACACCTTCTCTCCAACAATCGTTGAAAAGCTCCAAACACCACGCGAGAACCCCCGGTCCACCAGACTTGATGAGCTCAACGGCAACACAATCATACCCTACAGCTTTACCGCACTTCGCTCTTTTTAATGCATTCATAATCTCATTCATGTCTATCATATCGTTTTCATTCACACTGCTTTCACTGTCGTCATACTCATTTGCATTTGTACCATCACATTCAAACAGATCTTCGAAATATTCCTTCCATCTCCGTAACACACATTCATCATTCACTAACACACATCCATCCTTGTCTTTTATCCCTTTCATACTGTTCACACTTGAACCCGTCCTCTTTCGTTTCACTTCCTTCCAAAAAATCTTCATATTTTCACTCGCATACGTAGACAATTTCTTACATTCTTCATCTTCAAGCATTTTTTTCTTCATTTTCACAACTTCACGCACTTCCTTCTTGCATGTCTTGTAAACTTCTTTCTTTCGCTCTTTTTCACATGTGTCACACTGTTTCACACTCAGTAAGTCTTTCCAAGCATTCTTCTTCTTATCTGTAGCTTCTTTCACATCATTATCCCACCATGCATCGCCTTTCTTACGTCCAACTTTAGCTTCACCACATGTTTCTTTTGCACTTCCTACAAGCACACTTTTTAAGACATCCCACCTTTCATTCATCGTTAGATCATTCTTTTCGTTCGCACTCAGCTTCTCATTCACAGTTTTTACATATTCATTCTTTACACTCTCATCTTTCAGTTTTTCGACTCTCAATCTCATAGATGGCGTGGACTTTTGTGTTCTCGAACGCCAACCGGAGAATAGATTTATTCTTGAGACGACAAGAAAATGGTCCGTCTCCAGCTCAGCGCCTCGATACACTCTAGTATCCGTGGTCGCCTTCCTGAGACGAGAGTCCACACACACGAGGTCAATCATCGATCTTTCATTACCTCTCTCCCAGGTATACATGTGGATCTCCTTGTGGGCGAAAAAGGTATTCGCCACAAAGAGATCCATCTCCAAGCACACGTCAATTATTCTTTTGCCATTATCGTTCACTCTACTGTCTCCATTCATTCCCAAAACACTTTCAAGTTCATTCCTCCTAACACCCACCCATCCATTCAAATCACCTGCCAAGATCAATCTTTCATTTTCTTTTTTATCTTGGGAGACTCCACTGGACAATAAATTATTATTGCCCTGTGTTTAATAAATAAATTATTAAATAACAATCACTAATTCCAACTAATGACTAGTTTGGACTATACACGCATTCATTTGACATGAACAAGAATTACCATCATTACCACTGCTACTAATACTTGGCTATACTTTAAGCCGAGTACTGAGTACACAATATCTGTTGTACTGGAGGCTTGCTTTGACTGTAAATTAAGTTAATAGCTAATAATATTAGTAGGTATATGGAACATTATAATCACAGAGATATAATATCACAGTCTGTTAATGTTACTTTTTAGATAAATTGTGAATTGAAATAACAGGTTTGATAATAGTGTATCAGATTAACTTTCACATCTATAATAACAAACGCAGATTTATAAAAAAATAAATTTGGGTTTGAAATAAAAATGAATACACCCCCAATATCCCTACAGTATGCAATATGCTTCTGTTATGAAGGTTGAGTGGAGTGGCAGTGGGGCGAATCGGAACTCGGAATCTCTCAGTTGAGAATTCGAGACTCGACCATTTGGCTACCTATCATCTTTACTAGTTCATACGGGTTTTTATTTATCATAATACCTCTATCTCTAACATCTTGAGGCACTTTTTTAATAAGATTTATACTTCTCAACTATGTAAGCACTATGCTCGTATGCTGATGGTGAAACAAGTTGGTAAATAGTTGAAATTTGATTTTTATCAACATCTCGGAATCACTTCTAATTTGGTGAATATTTCAAAGTCCAATCAATCTTGCATCACGTAATTTGAAAAAATAATCCAACTTTTAGCAAAGAACAAATTTGGATAATTGTAAAGTCGATATGCATTATTTATGCCAATCAGTATGAAATGAGATTAAAACATGAAAAAATTTACAGTAGCAAGAAACAATTATGAGAAGTCATTATAAAAAATTCGATATGATTATTGTAATTGCATCAAGAAAATAGAGAAAAGTATACAAGTTAGTGCTAACACAATCAATAAAACCTTGAGGAAGGTCATTGTGGTTACATAATAATAATTAACTTCATTAGTTTCTGCACATCTTCTATCTGATAATTACTTATTTATTAATTCATTTTTCTTAACAAATTACCACTTACATACACGAGTTATCCATCATTGAAGGACCCACTGACCACACGGATAATCCAGATATCTGAGGACTTACATTTTTTTGAGTTCCCCATCAGTATAAATGATTTGTAAGCCTGTGTTCAACTCAACTCTAAATCATTTTTCTTTTCAACGCTGGAGCACAGGGAATTTCACAGGTCATTCCCCAGCGCTGTGATGTCGTTATCATAGGGTCAGTGTGTTGCGAAGAGGGACGTCCGGGTTATCCAAAACCTTGTGGACGAAAGAACAGTGTTTTTTTTTGCAAATTACCAAAACATGACCCTGTCTATACCTATGATCATCATCATCATCGCCCTCAACGCTCCTCTCGGGAGCACAGGGCAGAAACCAGCCTCCTCCATTCAGAGCGTCTCTGTGCCAATTGCGTCACCTCTTCCCACGACATTCCTTGCGCTCTGATATCGTTGTCATAGGAACGGTGTATTGTGAAAGAGGGACGCCCGGGCCGACGGAACCCCTGCGGACGGAAAAACAGTGCTCTTTTTGGCCAACTATCATTGGGCATTCTCAAAACATGTCCCAGCCAGGACCATCGTCTCTCTTGTATTACGGAGATATATACCTATGATAGCTGGCCAAAATGCACAATTTTACTTTCTGCAAATTTCCGATGGACCAGAAAAACTCTCTTCCATAGTATGTCATTCTGAATGTTGTGAAAGGATATAACTTTGAATGGGGGAGGCTAGTTTCTACCTTCAACTTAAAGAGGAATATAAAAAAGAGTATAAAATAGCTTTCAGACGATACATCACACTGAATATTTTATATGTGGTAGCTATAGTACATGTCGGAGATATCAGGTATGTCAAGATATCAAAAGATGTTGAATATCTTCTCTGGACCACAAAAAAAATATCGTGAGTGAAAAATAAACCATTAGTATCAGGTAACCATAAGATATTGGGTTAATTTAACAGTGATTGTGATTTGCAGTTAGAAATAGCACATACATATCTCACAGTCATATGTGATACGTGATGTGATGTGCCTTGCGTTAGTAATGAAGTATTCAACTGGACAGGTACAATAACAGACTTGGCCATTGTACCAATAATTACACATAACATGTGTATATATGAACTATTATTATTATTATTATTATTATTATTGCCATGTTTAAACTGTACAATCACATTCCTACACATACATACATAAATACTTACAAGATTCAAACATTTTGATGGCATTCCCATACAGTCAGATAAAACATAAAGGCATCTCCCACAAGTGAAATAGATTATTTATTTATTTAATACAATTTATTTTTTCATCAGCTGGCATTTCAGTGTATACCTACGTACCAAAAAAATAAACAAGAATTTCAGGATGGATGGCATACCTCACCACTGAATTGAAGAACACTTGTAGTGTTTTTATAAGTAAGTACCCACTTTTACAGGACACATGAAATCTTACAAAAAATATAGGTGCATCTATTCCAATAAATAATTACAGAAACATAACTAATTATAAATAACAAAGATATTTATAAATATAGATAGTTTAATACTTCACACTTGAGATAGCACATAGATATTCACACCTGTATGTTAATAGCATTCACTTCATTAATAACTGTGTGTTTATCAATTAATTGTTATGCAACAATTGTAATATTTCTGCAAATTTAATTCTGCATTTTTATTTTTCTACTGTTGGGTCGTGAAAATGATGGAATATAAACAATACGTTTATTAATATTTTTTTTTTTATTCCATACTGTACATTGATCGCAGGCAATTTAACATAAAAATACATTCATATTAAATACAAGCATTATACAAAGGGTGAGTTAACCCTTTTAGTGCCATTGTTTTTTTTTTCACGTATACTTAAAAATGCCAAAGAAAACCGTGGTTTTTGATGTCATTTATATTCATCTCGAAAAAGAAATGTGTCTTTTCCGAAAATTACCCGATTTTCAAAATTCTTTCAGTGTTTCCTTCAAGAAACCTCAAAGATGGATATTCAAAGTAAAAAAAATGATGGAAAAAAATATTGTGGAAGAAAATTATTACAAAAATAGAAATCCAAAAATAAAAATATATGTGCATATGTGCTTTTCCGCACAGACCCCATGGGGCCCTTTTTTGCAGAGAGCACAAATTAAGTCACTCTCACTCAAAAGTAGCATCATGCGATTTGACAGGACCACAATGTCGCTTGTACCATCACTTTCTTCACAACTTGAACTATGAGCAGTCTTATTTGAACTATTTTCAAAATTCTGACATTTTGGGTTAAATTTTTTTTTTAACCGGGATCTTTTTTAAATTTTATTTAGCTTTGACCCATGTTGAACTTTATATATACAATACGAATTAAGTGAAAAAAATATTTTTGCGTGCATGTGACCTTCCCCGCTGCACGCCTATCACATATTGATATCGGGAGCACCATCGCGCTCCTGGCATGTATACACAGGAGCGCGATGTCGCTCCTTGGCACTAAAAGGGTTAAGTGAGAGATGATTTCTTCCAATTAAAGCAAACATTTTTATTTATGATTTTTTTCCCTAATGAATAGTTTTCTTTCTTAATTTACTTGCTGCTCTGCATATAACTAAACGGCAATAAGTCAACCTTCTCATGAAAGATGTTGAATGAGAAATTGTACGAAAGTGAGAGATTGAAAAGTATGCATGGTTTGACTTGTTTGGCAAAAGTCTTTTCTGCCAATCGTGTAAAGGATATACCGTGACAAGCTAGATATTTATAAAAACTATATTATATTTTAATAGATCCTTAAAACATTTGAAGTCAACCATTTTCATCGTATAATCTAGGTAAATGAAGCGATTCAGAAAATAAAACAAGGAAATGAAGAGGCAACTAAAAGATCAATGAGCTATTTATCTACTGTCGCAGATGATTGTGATAGATTGGGTGTATTATGATTTATATATTATGTGTGAATATCCTACTCGGTAGTAATTAATAAATAATCACACACCATCTCAATACTTCATCGCTATCTTATTGTCGCTGTGACTCTCGTTCGATGCGATTCTTTTACAACATTCTTTTATCGTGTACGCTAGAAGTTCCATGTTTAGAAAGATGTTGAAGAAATTATATTTTTTATTGTAAAATATCTTGTATGTGATATGCAGCACTGGACACAGTGTCAAAAATTTTACTACATTAATTGTTAATCTGCTTACAAAACATATTATTTTAATTTTATTCTTCACGGTTACATTATTTCAAATCAATACAAAGTATCATCAAAATATCAGATATTCAATATACAGAGGGTGAGTTTATCGCTAGAATGTGATGTCTTCTTAACTAACCAGGATTTATTTTGAAAGTGAAATTTAATTCCAGAAAGCCAAGAGGTACTCAATTACTGGTCATACAGTTTAGAGAAAATAAGAATAAAACTACAAATGCTACTATCAAAATATCTATTATCTGACATAAAATAATAATAACTAATTGAAGTGTATTATTGCTGAATTTAATGTTTGTATACTTATATAGATAGGCCACATTATTACAATGACGGGAGTCAGTAGATTATGATAAATAGATAAAACTATTACTATACAGGAGCAACCAAACAAGATTATTTTTTGATAGATGCCGTGGAGCACCCAGTAAAGAATTGGTCTCCCACTCTTCTCCATAAGTTTTCGAGTGTCCTGTAAAAGGCAGGTGTTCGATAAAATAAGACATTTTACATCTTAAATTCAGCGGTGAGGTTTACCACCCATCCTAATTGTCTTGATTTTATATTGGCACGGAGAAGACAGCTTGCATGTTTTATATGCAGCTGGTCTGCTGGCTACCCCACTTGTGGGATATGCCGTGATGGTATAGTATAGTATTATTTTTTGAGATACTGAGTAATTTAAACCAACATATCAGTATATTTATTATGTGCAAAAGTGAGTCCACTGGTAACCCTATTTATAGATGATACCATAATAGAAAGATGATTAGAGTTATCAAGTCTTAAAATTCAATGTTTCAATCAATTGTGAGATTCTAGATTTGAATTCTACTGCCTACCTACTAAACCTTCAAGTGTATTGCTTACTATGAAGGTCTTTAGAAGGATATCTCTTGCGTACTATACCATCCTACTATATTCCATGTAGGGTTGGATGAGAAAACGGAACACCAATGTGGTCTATCCATAAGGTGTTCTACAAGTCCAAACCAGTGCGACTTATTATTTATTTTTATATAAAATATGACTGAATTTGTAATAAATCCAAATGCACCTGCTGAATACTCCAATAGTGAGAAGTATGCATGTGTAGTAAAGACGGACTAGGTCGGCAGCTGGAGAGATTTGAACACACAATTTCTCAATTAAAAAATTGTAGATTTTACCAACAGAATACTGACCTGTTCTCAAATTCATGCGTCTAAAGAGGTGACCAGTAGCCTGATAGTAGAATCTTGGACTATCAAATGGGAGATTCTGAGTTCAAGTTCTGTCTCATACCTACCCAGCTTTCACAACACAAGCATAATGTTTACTTGTATAACAACAACTCTCCTGTACAACAACTATATAATATTATATAGTTGATGTCTAGTTGTGTATTATTAGAGATAGGATGTTTGAACAAACTACCTGTTATTCATAATAACAAGGATGTATTTTGTCATTATGTCATAATAGCAATAGTCTGTAATAATAATAATAGTATTTGTTTAAATCTAGGCGTAGTAGTTGTGGGTCAACATAACTCCACTCTTCTCTATATACAGACAGATATATACACAACACTCAGTCAATAACTGTGTCCATACATTGCACATGGCTACATATATACAAATTTAATATTTATTAGTCTATGTTGTCCTGCAAAACGTTAAGGATTAAAAGCATCATATCTGGAGCGCATAGCGCATGGACAAAAGTACCATCTTCTAAGATTGATAAAGAAGAAGAAAGTAGATGAACAAAGAAGTTTTGGCAGGAGACAAATGTCATGGCTGTGCAATATGATACGAGTGGACTGGGGCAACGGGAGGGGAAGAGTTGTACAAGACACCACACGACTGCGAGACTTTTGTCATAGTGACCAACAACGTCGGAGGAATTGACAGGGCACACAAAGAAAAAGAAGAAGTAAGAAACATGTGAACTAAGATAGGACTAAAAATAATTTTATTTTATTTTGTGAATTTTCTGACAAAAAAGGGTCTCTAGTATTACTAGAAGTCCTCCAAAACTACCTGTCTGTCTAACTCTCTCTCAGCAAATTTAAAATCTGGTAATTTTTTTTCGATAAACACACAATTGAGGTGACTTGTGTAAGGTATTGAGTTTATCAAAACCAGCACTGTTTATTATGCTATACACAATATCTAATGATAGTACCTATCTTGTATTTACCTATTCATCTATCTAGCTGTCAATAATGTTGGCTTTAATCTAACTGCCAGACATGTTAGTTAGGCCGAGAGACAAGGACGTATCAGTTGTAGCTGCCCCTCTTAGAAGCTCCATTGTATGAAAAAAGACAAAAATAGAAGTATAAGAAATAAATTGTCGTTGCACATTTAAAACGAGGCATGTATTTTCATTTTGCCGTGCTCTAAAAGATTTTTCACTACAACATTAATTATTTTTTTTTACGCGGCGGCAGAATTGCCATCCACACTTCTCAGCATTATACAACCAGATAAGTCTCCATATGATCAGTCATGGTCACAAAAAACTTAACAGTCTAATGCCGGGAAAAATTCACCTATCCAGATATACAGGATATCAAAGGATTAGGCTCAGAACGCAGGTTCAAAATACCAGCATTGTGCCTGAAATATCTGTGTTCAAAAACTTTTTTACAATATTACAAGTGTTTATTATAATAGATTTTTGAATTTTAATGTACAAATTAACTGGTAAATCTAATTTTTGTAAATTATTTATTAAAGATTTCGGAGTTACCCCTGTAGCTGACATGACTAAAGGTATTATATAAACGGACCTAGAATGCCAAATATTTTTTATTTCTCCTGCTAGTTCTGTATATTTACGTATTTTTTTCTGCGACGGTTGTTTGTATATTATGTGTATTTGGGACAGCGATCTCTATTAGGTACGTTATTTTATTACGTTTATCATGTAATACTAAATCGGGTCTATTATGATGTATTTGTCTATCTGTTATTATTGTTTTATCATAATAGAACCTGTAATTTTGATTTTCTAAAACCGGTTCCGGGTTGTATTTATAATAAGGAATTACATTTTGTGAGTTTAATAGATTATGTTTAATTGCTAAATTTTGATGTATTATTTTTGCGACATGATTATGACTATTAGTATATTCAGTTTGAGCGAGAAGAGAACAACCCGAAACTATGTGTTGTATTGTTTCCGGTTTGGCCAGACATTTCCTACACGAATCATCAATTATAATTTGATTTTTTATGATATATTTTTGATAATTTTTTGTATTTATTACCTGATCCTGAATTGCTAGCATAAAACCCTCGGTTTCCCCATACAATTCCCCAATGGTCAACCACCTGTTTGACGCATATTTGTCAACATAAGATTGGTTGAGATCATTGAGGTGTCTGGCATGAAGTTCCTTCCTACCCCAAGATTCTAACAAAATATTTAAATAGTTTAATCGCGGACCTACTGTTTCGTCATTTAAATTTAAAGGTGTATGTATGATTTTTATCGGCCTGTATTATAATTTTATGTAGTAAAGAATTATTTTGTTTGTTCTTAAAAAATGTTTTAAGGGATTCTATTTGATTATTATGTAAAGAGGAAATGTTAAAAATTCCTCTTTACAGTGAAATGTTAAAACTTTTTATTGGTGCTATATTATTCTTGAGTAAGATTTAATACAAATAATCAGTTCAAATAATGGTTTAGATGTCATGATAAGCTGTTGATTTAGAAATGTCTAAAAAATATTTTTATCACATGTGCCATTCTAAATATGCAACGACAGTATGGTAAAATCAATAGCATCAATACGAGCACCTGCATCCCAAAACTGCATCTTGGAAATTTAGCGAGGACTGCCTCCTTTCATTGAGTGATTTGTGAGATGAACTTAACTGCCCCACCCTCCTAGAGTACACCTGTGCTGACAGGTAGAGTATTTTCTCCAGAAAGAAGAATACCACACAACCTTCTTTCTTTCTCTTTCTATATCTACCTGTTGAGCCTAACCAACAAAGATATCAGTGAGATATCCTGTGTTATCACGGTCTACTTAAATATAAAATTCCTAATAATCCTATCATTTGAACTTAAGTATTGATAAAGAATGTACAGTGAGAGATAAAAAAAACATAGTCACGATAAGATACAAATAACCATAAAACAAATTTGAAAAAATATTGATTTGTACCAAAATATATTTTGTGCGCTTCTATTTGTAATCGTTGATTTGTTAAATACTCTTACTTTAGATTTGTGACTTACGTCCAAGGGATTGACTAAGAAGTTTGTTTTAACTGGTTACATATTGTCCCTTATAATCCATGGAATTGATCAACAATTTTGTGTTAATTGGTCGGACATTGCCAACCAAATTCATGACATTTGTGTTTGTGTAAATTGGCCGAATATTGTCAAATATGTCTATAGTAACGAAGAAGTCTGCTTTAATTGGTTGCATATTGGCACTTATATATATGGAATTGACTAACAAGTTTGGGTTCAATGGTTACATAACATTGATTATGTTTATGGGATCAACTAACAAGTTTATGTTAATTAGTTACATAGTATTACTTATGTCCCTGGGATTTGCTAACAAGTTTGTGTTAATCGGTTATACAATACTACTTATGTACAAGAGATTGACTAATAAATTTGTTTTAATTGGTTACATACTGTCACTTATACCTATAGAATTGGCCAATAATATGTTTGGGTTAATTGGTTACATTAATATGTTTAGGTTAATTGGTTACGTAACATTATTTATGTCCATGGGATCGACAAACAAATATGCGTTAATTGGTTATATATTATTACTAATATCCATGGATTGAATAATAAGTTTGTATTTCATTATTACTAATGTAAATGACGATACTGACTAAACAAGACAGTGTTAATCAGTTTCATATTATTTTTTACTTATTTCTTCTTTTTTCAAGCATATTTTTTGTTACGTTCATGGGATTTAATTTTCAAGCAAAATAGCTTAATTTATCAGAAAGTACTTAATAGATTGTGATATGTTAAAAGTGAATATGTTTTATCAGCCTTGCAAATATGTCTACCTTTTCACTGAAGCACAATGTCTAAATCTGTACTAGTGATGTAACGAATGTGTGATTTTGGATATTTGCGAATGCGAATATTTGTTGCCAACATTCGCGAATGCGAATAGCGAATATTGACTTGCTTAGATTTCTACAATATTGCTCAGTCATAAAAATTTCTACCCCCCCGTCGCCGAATTTTCAAAATGGTATAGGAATTTAAAATATTACAAAACTCCTCAGTTTTCTTAAAGAATATTTTCTTGTAGTACATTTTTCTAAAATGTACCGGGTAAGTATCTGGTACTTTTACTGAATATCCGATACTTTATTACCGAAATAATATTCGCATATTTTTTCGCGAATATGAATGCGAATACTGTGAAATATGCGAATATTCGTGAATGCGAATACGAATATTTGTTACATCACTAATCTGTACTACTTTAAATAAAACTCAGTAATGATATTGAGATTTCCAATAGGAAAAATCACATTAAAACAAAAAATACTCTATATTAGAGATGCAACAAATATTCGGCAACTATTCGTTATTCTGCCTTTTAGGCAACATTTTTACTATTCAGCCGAATACCGAATATTTAGTCTATTATTCGGTATTCTGCCGAATAGTTAAAATGTAAAATTGGAAGGAACTAATAGCTTGTAGATTGTTGCTATTTCATTGTCAGCTGCAGATGCGTAATTATTAATCCTCAAATATCTAATTAATTAATTTAATTTGTTATGCAGTGAAACAACACAATATTATTATTATTATTAATCTTGGAACACAAAAATTTAGATAAAATGTACTGCGCTGCAAGTCTAGGACATATGTCTATGATTTATCTACAGGAAGATGGGCGGTTGGAAGTACCGCACGCTCTCACCATTATTTTGCAGAATATTCGGTAAATGATCTTGCATAATATTTGGTATTCAGCAAATATACCTACTATTCGTTGCATCTTTACTCTATATATTTTATTTATTAACTTCTTTTACACAGCTCCATGAGCAAAACAACACGCAATTCTGATATTGAAATCAATGCTTAAAAGTTACCATGACACAATCAAAACCACAAATATGAGCTTATACCCGAAAAACATATTATAATTCGCTCGCTTGTTTGTATATAACTAGCTCGATCTGTGTGAATTGTAAAAAATAACTAGCTCGATCTGTGTGAATTGTAAAAAATAATAATTTAGTGTTATCTAAAGAATATCATTTCCTACATGTATGATAAGTCATAAACAAATGATTTAGTAAAAAAAATTTACTCAAAATTTGTCTTAAATATATATTTTTGCATCAGACATCATTAACATCTTCACTTCAGTGATGAAAATATTAATCAACCAAAATGACCTATTCTTACATAAGAAACTATTATACCATAGACATTCAGGATGGGTGGCATACCCCATCGCTGAATCAAAGATGTAAATATTTTTCATTTGATTCCTGTACTAACCCAGATTTACCATTGACAACAAAATCATTGCAAAGGATTACAATTTACTAATATTTTTTTTTGTTTCTTGAAACTATAGCAGTATTCTTAGTATTATGTTGTGTAATAATATTATTTACATTATCATTATTTTATTTATTTATTCCCTTATTCATCTGTAATACATTGTAAATTGAAGTTTTCGGTAATTTGAGTCTGGGATTGTTAATCCAAAGATCTTTGGATCAATTTCTACTGCTGCCGACCTACTCCACCTTTATGAAACGATTATACTGTTTGCAATTTTTTGTTTTTTAGATAATTATGTAAATTTATGACATGAAATTATCATATAAGGGTTAATTGGACAAAGTACACCTCGTAAAATGGATGAGTTGCAGGTTCAAGTCTGATCTAAGAAACTACCAAATAAGGTTACGTTACCTTTTCTAAAACTTTCATGTCTTAGATTTACAATCATATTCCTTGCTGGGAGGATTTTTACGCTGTATTTGAGTTGATTTTATAAATCAGATTAATTAAATGTATATTCTCTAAAATGCTTTTATTCTTTTCCCTATTTTCCATTCTATTTACAATATTTTTTTATGTAACAAACAAAACGAGCCCACCTAATAAGAATCAAATGAGTCCACATTTAAAATTATATCTACTAAATTTACGTGGTGAATCAATTGATAAAAAGTAGTTGTATAATATTATCTTGTTTTGAAAAGTTATTAAGTAAACCACATTGCCCAATCTCATTAAAACTTCAAATTAAAGCTTTTTGGCTTATCACATCACCTGCAGCAGGTGATCTTTCGATTCTACTATCAAAAAACTCTAATTACTTGGCAATTAAAAATGTCTTTTATAGTACAAGTTCATATTTGTTTGTGGTTTTGGTCAACTATCACAGTAGGTACCACAAAAGTGTGACAGGCAGCATATTGGAATATTAGAATTCCAAGCTGTTGCCTTATGGAATCTAGCGATCAATATTTTGTGAAATATTTTTAGTGGTATAACATGATTAAAATGTGTATTATTTGACTCCCTACAGAATATAAATTAATTTATTTGGATACTTATGTGTATGGAATTTGGTGTTGACAACTTATTATCAGCATAACCTAAATAAGGATAATGTAAGGGAATTGTACTGTAAAATATTAGGAAAGAGGAAATAAGATAAACATTATCTGCATTGCAGTGGTTTGTGGTATTATTGGAGACTGGAATAAAGTGCTAAGCCGCATTCTATTATCAAGACGATTTATCGTAATTATACCTAGCGACTACTCACTACTGGATACAAGTACAAGCAATGTTTCATTAATTCTATACAGATGGGAGGGGCTAAATATGTGACATTGAAATGCAAAGCATACGTTCATTATTAATGTAATTTTGAATTACATCACGGTAATGTATATTATTATAAAAAGTATGACTCAGTATGAGATAATCCGCTCATCTCCGCGGGAGACATAACTTTCAAAATAATAATATTCAACAAGTTGTCATGCGCAGGAATGAAAACAAACTTTTGTGAAAATATAATAAAATGATAAAAATACATAAAATATGATTCAGATATAAAAACTTACCAATTCCATGTTTGGGAACCTCACCCACACTTTTCCACACCGTCATTGTTAATGTTTTATTATTTTTTAAACTAATTAAGTCGAATATTAAATCACAGCTCCGCTAACGAAAACATCGCCGCCCGCCATTTTAAAATTACTGTCAAAGTGATGTTGCCATTACCTACTACATCGTACATCGTAGCTCAGTTTTATATCCATGAATATGAAATCGCAAATAGATATTTAGGCAAAAATCTATATTTAAATCTACATACTCTATATTCATCACTTATGGTGAAATTTTATATTTTTATTTAATACTTTTCCAGAAGTAAAATGATAATAATAAAATTGCGTTTCTTTATTACTTTTATTTTTGCGCAAATTGAATAATCTTTATATGGCAATAACTTTAATGCCGGGTTTGATGTTTACGTGAAGGTTATATTTATTTTGTTTTTCTTTCAGAGTAAATTTTTTTAAATATCAAAATGAAAGATAGTAAATTATCTCAAAATCCTATTGCGCAGTTGGAAGACCTACAAAGCTACTTCAAAACTCACAATACAGTTCGAGAGTACTCGGCGCACAATTCTAAAGTTCATTCTGTAGGGTGGTCTTGTGATGGTAAACGGCTGGCTTCTGGATCTTTTGATAAGTCTGTAGCGATATTCACATTAGACAGATCCAGATTGGTGAGCAAATTGCACAAGTATACTATTCTAGTATTTTTATTGGGTGCTATTCCAGAAATAGGTTATGTGTATTGTCAGGGACAAAAATGATTCCATTGATATTATTACCTTTCTGTTTGCAGAGTCAGGAATATCTATTCAAAGGACACACAGGTTCAGTAGATCAACTATGCTGGCACGCTTCACATCCTGATCTTTTGAGTACTGCAAGTGGCGATAAGACTGTTAGGATATGGGACACCAGGTTTGTAGCCAAGAAAATATCACACCAGCTCAATCCACATCAAATGAACATTCAAATCAAATCTTTCTCTATTTTCCTCCCATTGTAAATATGGGTCAGTTGGGGTAAGTGCATCTATGAGGCAAATATATCTGGGCTCAAAAACCTAAAATCCAGAGAAGATTTTAAAGTATAAATTTGAATATTGATATTTACCGATAATATTAGGCTACAATATAAATTGATGATGTTATAACGCTCTCAGATTAATTAAAATCTGCCTAGGAAAAAAAACAGATTTTTCATTTCAATGCCAAAGATGGGATCACTTACGATAAAACATCAATTTTTGAAATACTAAATATTTTAATGACCCAAATGTTTACTACAAACATACAAAGATATTACCAAAATATTAATATTTTGTATTTATAACTAGCTCAATGTTTAATTAAGCACGATATAGATAATCAAAGTCATTTCATTAACAGTTATGCCGCACTTACCCTATCTGACCAAATGATTTTTGTTTTCTCTTTTTCTTTTTTATCTTTGCATCTAGGAAAAAAAGATTAATTCTATTCCAGTATACCTTCTTTACTGGTTTTTTAATCTAATTAAAACACATTATATTTCATGATATCCATAAAAAAATGTTTTTGAATATGCCTTTGAAAATTATAATTCACCTTAGTTTACATTTCAAGAAGAGCTACAACAATTGTAGCAATGATCCACAATTAACTTGGACAGTAATTTCCAGTTGAGACAAACATGTGAAAAGTAAATTTTATGTTGAAAATTTGAACTGCAGTATTATAAAATGACTTTTCCACGATGTAGCGTTGTTTTCTTCTGGAATACATAAATTTTCTGTAAATGGAATTCAGCTGTCATTATAATATATTCAAAGGCCATTAATTTCATTTTAACTCCACAGGTCCCAAAAATGTGCATCTACAATCAACACAAAAGGTGAAAATATTAACATAGCTTGGTCACCAGACGGCAGTACAATTGCTGTAGGTAATAAAGAAGATTTGGTGTCCTTTATAGACACCAAGACACAGAAAATTATTGCTGAAGAACAATCTAATTTTGAGGTCAACGAAATATCTTGGAACAACACATCAGACTTATTCTTCTTGACAAATGGACAGGGTTGTGTGCATATTCTAAGGTAAAGACTCTCATATGAAATCATCAAGGTTTGGTATGAAATGAAATTAACGAAACCATCATATCAATCACCCACTTCTGTAGATCAACAACTGTTAACTTTTCAAAATAGAGTTTTTTTTTTGTCTTATCATAGAAAGTGATAATTAGTATATTTTCATTTTTTTTATTTAATTTTTAAATATTTGAAAAGTAAATACATGGTGAAAATAATTAGTTACTTTTCAATTTTATTTCAAAAGAAATATTCTAGAATATTTTAAAGTAGACAATTACATAATTATTTTTTAAAGAACATTGAGATATACCTGGATATTAATATCTTATAACTAATAGCATTAGTTAATTGCATGGAACATTTGATAATAAAAATTATGTTATAAATAAAAATTAGCTCCTTATCTCCCAACTTTTGGATTAACTACATTTTATAATACTTTATGATCACTTCATAATCTTCTTTATATGATAGGTACCATTAGATTAGTATTTCTTTATATGATAGGTACCATTAGATTAGTATTTAATAGAATTTGAATTATCTATATAAATAACTATTATCTATACAAAAATTTAGTTGAATTATGGTTGTATCAAAAGTATGCTTTATAACCAGTTTAAAAATTCAAAACAGTCATAGGTAATTACGTTAGATAACCATATTTTTATATCTATATTGCTACTCATTTCTCACATACAAAAGCATTGCAAATTAATAATGTCTCAATTTATGTAATTAAGTCTTATTGCTCACATTCAAAATGATTGTTGATGTCTAGGGCATAACTAGTTAAATAATAATGTTCAGTTTACTAATGAAAGCTTATTTATTTGAAAGAAGAGATGTAACAAGATGTGATCTATCAAAAATCACTTAGTTAGACCACGTGGATCAATTTGCCAAGTATGGCCATATGTTGAGTAGGATTGATCGTCGTTTATGTATGAGGAACTGCATGAATATGGAGGAAACTATGTAGTATGCAAGGATAGGTCAAATTGCCATTCTATTCTTTGCCATCCACCTTATAAGGAATGCGGCATCAAAAGATAGATACATAAGTGTGACTTTTGTGTTGCGTGTAATCATATGAGACTTGACTCTCTCTTGCAGCTATCCATCTTTAGAGCTACAAACAGTATTAAAAGCACACCCGGGTACCTGCATTTGTATAGAACATGACCCGACAGGGAAATACTTTGCCACGGGATCTGCAGATGCCCTTGTCTCATTGTGGGATGTGGATGAATTGGCTTGTCTCAGAGTCTTCTCCAGGTTAGAGGTTTATTTATTTGATTTTATTATAAGATGAGAAATAAAGAATTATATTGTTAGATTAATTAAAAAATATTGGACAGGTACAATAAAAAAATATCAACGTCAAATGTTTACTTTCATGTTTCCTTGTTCAAATTTGGTGTAATTGACCCACAAATGTAGGAAATTTTGAATATGCTCACTCATTATCTTCATACGATAACTACACCCATTTTGCAAAAATACCACATTATATGGTTATACTCTGTACGCTGCTTCAATGTTTTATTTCAAGTTTATTTTCATTATTATTGTTGAATAAACTTCATTGTTTAAAAATTGGTTAACTGGTAAATACACATTTTATATTTGTTTATTTAACTTACACTTATAGTGAGTATTCAGACTGTGCTGCTGTACATACTCTCTGTAAGTTGGTTGTTATTATTAGATATGTAGTCTTATTATTTTTATTGAATCGTTTCACAGATTAGAGTGGCCTGTAAGGACTTTGTCATTCAGCTTTGATGGCCGACTCTTGGCATCGGCTAGTGAAGATCTTGTCATTGATATTGGTGATACTGAAACAGGTTTGTTCTGAATTCCCATGCACCTATAATTTTACTTTAGATTTGGGTGATTGTATCCGACAATGTTTCAAGCGAAATCAACCTCAAACTGAGAAAATCAATATTTTGTGTCGAATCAATACTAAAGATTGTGAATTTAAAAATTTAGGTATTATTGCTTTTTTTTAAATTGTGTCTTGAAAAATTGTTTCTATCTATACTAACACAGAATCTCCCACAAATGGGATAACTAGCTGCATATAATTAGTATGCATTCTTTCTGTGCCATTTACTTAAATGTTTATTCTCCGTAGATAAAGTTTTAGGTTTCTTAGTTGTATGTTGTCTTACTTTTTTGTATTTATATTTTTTAAAGGATTTCAATCTTTTATTGTATAAAATAAATAAATTTAAAAAAAACATTTATGTGGTGTGATGGGTGACGTACCTCGCCACTAAATTGAAGATATCGTATGCCTAATGAATGCCCGCCTATTGCGGGACACTCATAGAGAAGAGTGGGAGGCCTATTCTTTGATGGGGGCTCTACAGAGCACAAAATACAAATAATTGCAAAGAGCATGAAAAATTACAAAATGTTGCATGACTTTATTTATCCAAGTTCATGTATTTAATCTGCAATTATAATCTTTCAGGAGAAAAAGTTGCTGACATTCCAGTTCAAGCTGCGACATTCACAGTGGCCTGGCATCCATCTCTCTACCTCTTGGCATATGCTTGTGATGATAAAGAAGTCAACGACAGAAAGAGGGATGCTGGAAGTCTCAAGTTGTGGGGATTTTCTAATAACTAAGATGGATTGTAGCATTACGATGATTCGTAGAAGCCATCACATACCAAGAGCATACCCAAAACTCTATCTTGAGAATAGAAGTTCTTTCAACTCTCTCTACCATAATCATCTCCCATAAGTTGGATTGCCAGTAAACAAATTCCACACAACATGCATGCAAGTACCCTCTGCCAATAAAAAATAGACATTCAGGATGGGTGGCATATCTTAACAATGAATTGAAGATGTCAAATGTCCTTATCTCAAAATGTTCTACGAACACTTACCTTTTACTGAAGTGGAAGATTTATTTTTACCAGGGACTCCGGTCAGAAAAGCTCTATTTTGATGTTATTTATTAACTTTTACACCTTTCATGACATATTATATGAAGCATTGCATTTTAACTTTGCCCGTCAAAAAATAGTTAAAATTAATGCTTTGTGAAGCTGTGGCATATTTATTGACTAATGTTAATTGTGACATTGTGGAATAGATATCAAGTATTTGTGTCAAAAATTAATAATAAAATATTCGCATTGACGTCTCTATGAAGAAGTGTTATTTCTTTTATCTATTAATATAATATGTAGATTTTTTTATATCATTTCATAAAATGTTGTTTCAATGAAAACGTCAAATAGAATAATATGTATTGTAATCTAAAAAATATTTAACATTTGTAAAATTGTGTTGTGAGAATCCCATGAGTAACGATTATTTTATTAAATTAGCAAAACAGAAAAAATACTTAGTAATTTATAACTTGTTTATTACACTACTTAAAACTAAAATGAAATTAAAAATATTACAAGATACAAAAAAAAATGCAAACGTAAGAGATTTAATATTTATGAGGACGGAGAGGTCTCTCTGGATCAAAAATTTGTGGGTCCTCTAAGAATGTTCTCTCTTTGGTTGAATATCCAAGTAGTCCTGCACTCTGGGCTTTGTATATGGCGTTCTCTACCTGCTTCTGTTTGTGAAAACACAATCTTGTAATGTGGCGACCATATAATCTTCCTGAAAAACAATTATTTACAAACAACTCAATAAAATGCTTTAGTATACAAAGTATTTATCTATCTATACCCTCACACCGTGTTCCAGGAGGGGTAGGCAGAGAGAACGAAACGCCATATAGATCTATCCTTACAAACTTCTTTCCCTTCCTCCACATTCATACATGTTCGCCGATTTCTCTTACTCAACACGCGGCCGTCCTCTAGGATTTGATCCACGTGGTTCTTGGCCATCCGCGCTTCCTCACACCTCCTCTTTCAGACGAATACATTCTCTTCGTCATTCTTTCATCTTGCATTCGCTCAACATGTCCAAACCATCGTAACTTATTTACACGCATTCTGTCCACAACACTCTTCTCGCATCTGCTCATTCTCCTGATATCCTCATTCTTCACTCTATCCCGCAATGTTTTACCAACCATTCTTCTTAGTGAACGCATCTCCACGGCATTTTTTCCTCTCTCGTCCTTCTTCAACCAAGTCCACATTTCACTTGAATACATAAGTGTCAGTAACAGAATGGTATTGTGCACCAGCATTTTAGCCATGTTCGACACATTGCTGTTGCTAACAATGGGTCGAAGTGCACCATTCACTCTAGCACCGGCGACTTTACCGACAAGGCATATTAACTGCATGTATTAAACATGAAGTTGTCCTCTGTGCCAAGAGAAAATTTGATAAAAGACAGGATGGGTAACCTTCTCTGAATTGAAATGTTAAATACATTATTCATGATGTTTTTTGAAAAGAATGAGATACCTATTCATTACTCGGAACTCTACAGTTGGGGTGTTTATTGAATACTGCCTTTCCAGCGCTCTCAAAAACTTGGAGAAAAGCTGAAGCTCTAATAAGTAATGACCTTCTGTTTAACTCACTTTATTTATGTTAAATATTACATGTGTAGTTTTTATGGAAGTAAAAACTTGTGGCACCCGACAGAAACATGATGATATTATGGTTTCCGAGCGACTGACACTAAAATGCCACTAGTGTTTCAGTATTCTCTTCCTAATAATATTGAACAATTCACATGTTTTTACAATAAAGATAATCCATTTTCTCTTGCACCTGTTTACAATATTGTACACCTATGTATGTGGTTCGAGATGTTTCCTAAAGTTTATATTTCATATAATTCAGAGTACATATTAGTCACATATAAGAGTACATATTGATAAAAGAAAATAAATAATATACCTGTATAAGAGCTACAAAACTGGGACAACAGCCTAACATTCTTATAATTAGGGGTAATATCATGTTTACACAATAAACATAATTCTTTTTCCCTTTCAAACGGATTTGTATCTAAGTCGATAGGCTGATCCTCTTTGCATGCTTCATGAATATCATCATGTTGCATTCTCACATTATTGGTTACTATTGGGATGAAGTTTTTCCTGAAAAGACCCTCTGAAACAAAACAGGAATATAAGTACATATCTCTATGAACCGATTAATTATAGAAGACAAAAATATTAATTGTACCTTTAAGAGAGAATATAATGGAACGTAATGCCATTTAAGTATTTATTTTTAAATGTCAATAAAATTAACTTAAAAAGCGAATAGACCAATTTTTCAGTTGAGGTTATTTTGACAGCTTTGTTAATAAAAAGTCATAGACAAGAAATCTAGCTTTTTTATAGACCTACTTTAACCCTTGTGGACTTTTCTAGCCAGCTTTACTTGACGTGAAAATCTATGGACATAAAGTGTTAAGAGACAATAAAATTATTTATTTTGATAAGTATTTGAATGTTATAAAACATAATATACCAACAGCATTTTACTATAATAAAAGTGAGATATGGACCATCGACAAGAGTAAAAGCGAATGGTTGGCGACCTTCAAGATGTGATTCTGTAAGTGCATGCTGAAGATCCATTGGTTGGAACATGTTGAAGACTAAAAGAAATTGATTAGGTTAGGCGAAACTAGACAAATCCTTAAAAATATCACCCAACAACGAACAAACTGAATTGGCCACAATATCAAACAATCATCTCCATCGCGGAAAGTAAGACCGAAGACAGAAATAGTAGAGGCTGACCAAGAAACACCTGAATAGATGGTGAGGAAGGTTATGAACTGTGTTGCATACATAAAATTAAAGAGACTATTAGTCTAGCAGTCCAGAGATCTAACAAAAAATTTAAGGATAACAACTGTTTTCAAAAATAAAATACAGAAGCGTTTTTTTACGAAATATTAAAAGATGGGAGAAATTTAGACCCAGAACCTTATTTCAAAATTAATGTGTACGTTTGCTGTTTAGGTATATTTTAATTTATTAAACTAAACAAACATTTCAGAGCCTCTGTGACCTGAGTAATAAGTTCGAAGTATTCATTTTAGGTGGTGTTGATTCAACCGAAGAAACCTTTAAAAGACATATTTATTGTTTTTTAAAAACATGCATTTATTAAATTTTAAAAAAAGTGTAGTTTTGTCTATGGCGTATGTTTATTTTCAATTGTTTACCCGCGAAGTTGATGTCACTCGAAAGTGTCAAAGTGTGATGTTTGCCGTTTGTTCCTGATTTATCCTTAAATAGAAACTCATTAAATTAATATGAAGAGATCTCGCAACTCTTCAGCGGGATTCTCCCCTAAAGGTAACAAGAAAAAAGTGAGAAACGAATCTCCCACATCAGCAGTAATGCTTCCATCTGAAAATAAAAGTACTCCCACAAACTGTTCAAGAACGAGCGGTGGAATAAGTAGAAACTTGTTAACACCTTGCCGAAGAATGGGATTGACAAGGAACCGTGCAAAACCTTTAAATGTCTTTTCAAGTAATGATTCTGGGATCATTGATGTCAACATTTCTAGTGCTGAAAGTGAACGTGAAAAAACTGGGGATTTCGAAGTCGCAGATCTCAAACTATCTAATTTAAGCAGTAAAGACGCAAAGCTTAAGAAAAGTGCGAGTAAAAATTCTGTCAAGAAATCTAATTCAAAAGAAAACACATTAAAGAATGAAGATATTAAATCACAGAATGTATCAGTCACACCACCAGTTATTGACATATTTGTAAGAGAATCAAAGTTATCTCAAGATAGCATTACATCTTCAGATGTGGAATCAGTTATAGAGAATGTAGATATAAATAATATAAAAGAATCCAAAAATATCAAAGAAAGTTCAAAATCACCAAAAGCTGTAAGTAATAATAAATCTTCCAAAGATCTTAGAAGATCAAAGTCGTCAAATAAAATAGAAGATATTGTAAGTGATACTAACAGTAAAGAAAATCAGAATAATTTACCAAAAGTAATATTACATAAAATTAAATCACCTGATGCAAATAATTCATGGAAAGTATCAACTGTTGAGAAGAATAGTAATGAAAATAGCACTCGCGATCTAAATAAAACCGTAAGTAATCATGTTGATCAAAAACATAGTGATACATCTGTAAAAACTACTGAGCATGTTACAAACAATGGAGTGCATAGTATTAATAATAATAAAATAATTTCAAAAAATGACAGTAAAAAATCTAAGAATTCCGAAAACACGTCAACTGCTGAGAAAGTAAGTAGCAAAAGCAAATTAGCTACTAAAAAGGAAGATGTGATGAACGGAGAGTCTTTCAATAAATCTATCAAAGATAAAAGTCATTCTAAGACTGAGGTTGTGGGATTGAAGACCAAGTCTTCAACGTGTAAAGAAGATGATCTGTTTCGTAGTGGAGAATCTCAAAAAGATGATAGGAAATGTAATAGTCTTGGAAATACACCCAAGAAATCCTGTACGAAAGATAATAAAAAAATAAGAAAAAATGATGAAGAGAGAATTGACATGTCAATGAATGTCGTGGAGAGTGGAGGAAATAATGCAATAACCACAGATAAAAAGAAATCAGATAGTGAATTGTTGAAATCTAAAAATAAAAATAAAGATGATAGGAAGAAGAGCAAGTCTACAACTGATGTTGTATTGAATAAAGCAGATAGTAAACCTGTAAGTTTGTCTTCGACCACCTCATCTCAGTCTTCTATGTATTCCTATCAAAGTGACGATGACTTCGAGGACAAAACTATCATAGAAAAAAAAACATATTGTAAATTAGCGACTAAGAAATCGAAACTAAAGTTAAGTGGAAGTAACACTTCTTTAAATAAAGTTATAACTCAGAAAGATATAGATGAAATAAAAGAAAGAATTAGTCAGAAAGAGGAAAAATTGAGAATGATCAATGAATCTCCGAGGAAAGGTTTGACTGAAGCTGAACTGGAGGAGCTGGTAGTGGCTTGGAGAGGAGGATGTCAGAAAGCTTTGGAAGAGTTGTTACAAGTGTCCAAAGCTAGAGGAACTATGAAGAGTGATGCAGATATGGAGGATTTATTGAGAGCTTTGCATATTCCTCACGATTTGGTTAAATATGATCCTGATGAAATGATCTTTGAATGAATCTTTTTTTAACCTATTACGCTTTAGTCTTGGTAAGAAAAATATTATTATTAGTTGTTTAAGTAAATATGTATTGATCAACCCATTCCATAAGCCAGGAACTCAATATTGTAATAAATTCGGAGAAATAGTGAGTCAAAGTTTTGAGGCACGATGACGGTAAATGAAAACTACAAAAAATATGATTCTGATAGAAAGATATTTAAATTTTTTTGTTTGCAGAATCAAAAGAATATGATTTTCTACGTGTGATAAGCAAAACAATTAATTTTTTGTAAATTTTCAACTTATTGGGTTATGAAACTAGGCAAAGGATGTCTTCGTTTATTGGAACTACTTAAATAATTCATAATGTACTAAAATTATTGATAATGTATTAAATAATTTATTTGATTTCATAAAATTAGAAATATTATTAATTTGCAAAATAGACTGTATTTTTTCAGTATGTAGTATCTTACTATTTGATGACACAGTTATTAAAAACTCATTCAAAGTGATTGTGTATCGAGTACACAGTATGCTAATAGGTTTAATTTATTTTAATTCAGTTGTACTAAATATCTGTATGGATTATAAAAATAAAATTTAATTATTGTTTATTGGTTTTAAGAGTTCATAATTTTTTTTTAATTTCTTGTTGAATCTTCAAACACGATTAAGACAATCTGAATTGAAATTTTCATGATTTAAAATGATTTATTATTTATGTGAAATTTATTATTATAGAATTGCATTTATCTACAGCTGTAATGATTATTATAATAGTTGGCTAATGGTAGATTCTTGGACTCTCAATTAAGAGAGCCTAAGTTCAACTGTAAGTCCCAACCTTATTTTTCACATTAATGAGTATACTATTAGACTATTAGTATAAACATATTTGAGTTCGTCGGTAGCCTGGAGGTAGAGTCTCGGCCTCATGAACAAGGGGTCCGTGGTTCAATCCCAGGTGCCGGCAAACTCCCCTTTTACGACACAAGCTTTTAGCTTAGTGTGAAAGGTGTATAAGGTTGTATTTGGGTTAATAAAACCCAGATTCATCTATCAAAAATATTATATCCAAATATTGTGTTGTATTGATTAAATTTTTATTCAGTGTGCGTAAGTTTTATCTATTGAAATGCTTTATATTATTAAGGATAAATAATTATTCAAATTATTACCTTACTATGTTGTAAGCATAATAGTTATAAAAATTGTTATCTCTTTAATGATGTTAAACCATAAATGTTATGTAATGATCTAACCCAAAATATATAATATAGAAATTTAATAAAACTTTAGTATAATTTAATAACTCGCTACAAAATCATTGCAGACAAAGTCCATTTAACCATAAGGGCCAACGGAAACACTATGCTCTATGAGTTTGTATGAGAGCATTTCCGACTAAAAAGACAGTTCATCGTTATGTAACAACAATATTATGTTGAAATATATTGCTTTATTCCAAAATACTCACAAATCCATGTGCACAGTATTGTCATCAGATATTGTGATACAATTGCACACTGTCTTGCTGTTACTGTGTAAATCTTGCACATAATACACTGTGTAAATAATACACATATACAATTCACTAAACTCATATATATGTAACACTCAGGCCCAAAATAGTTTATAAAAGGTCATTCTAAACTATAAATGAGAACCAACTTAGGCAAGCAATCGTTTATTTATTATATAAAATTAACAATGAATGTTATGATAGTATTAACCTGTGCGTCACTAAAAGTTCAACAGTTTCACAGTGATCTACATGTCATCAAACAAATATCTCATTTATACTTCAATATTTATCTATGATATAAAATTTAACAAAATTAACAAACAAACTATTTCCCGTTGTGTTAGAACAAAGGCTGAGCTAATGTGCGGAAGTATCTTAAGGATACTGTACAATTTATCATTTCTAGGACATTACATCCATGTCATAATATAAAAATAAATTAAAAGAGAATCTTGGATACTTCCACAGGTATGCACACAAAAATTTAATATTTCAGATACAATATTATGCGTACTTGTCAAGAATATAAAATAAATTTAAATCAGTACAAAGTGATTTTCTAAAATGAATTTTTTTTTACATTTTTTAATAAAGTGTTCAAGTTAGAGCTATTGGTATCAAAACTTACAGATTACATCTTCCAAATAACCTGAATTGAATTGATGATAAAGGTAAATAATTATAAAGTATATATCACTAAAGTGACTAACTGTATTTTATTACTAATTTTCACACAAATTTAATTTGATTAATGTTATCAAAAACACTTGTGAATAATCATGCATAAATGATTTATTGTTTACTGTTTCGTGTATCGATGCTAAGTTGGACCAATATAATCAAGTAAATCGTAGCAGATCCCATCATCTGAAAGAATGGTAATATAATTTTATTTATCTACATATATCTCATGTTCAAATAGTTTCCATCCCTAACCACTGGCAAACGAGTGGATGACCTTTGAAAATAAAATAAAATATAGTTTCCATACAGCCATGAGCCCTTATACATCATGTAAAATAGCAAACATATTTATATACATATTCCAATCATAAAGAAAAACAATATCAAAATATAATTTTGACCAGTTTCATCACAGTGATATGTGAAATTAGTAATAAATAAAAAATCAAATAAAAATATTCAATCATTAAGGATACATTAATTCAAATAGATCAGGCGTTGTTCTTTATTAGAAGAAGTATATTTTGACTATGTAAAAATTTCAAGAGTTAGAAGGTTAAATTTAAGCTTATTATTATTTTATTAAGACTTACATGCTACGGTACATGTTTTCTTATATGCAGAACTGAACAATGCAATTTTATTATTTAATGGAATAACTTTTTCCATGATACTTATTTTATTATTATGCGGAAACATTCAGACTGTCGGGTTGAGAGTATCCAAATGAAGAAAATCAATATAATAACTAAATAATTCATGAAAGGTAAATTTTAAACTTACAGAAAATAACAGTGGTGTATCAATGTAGAAGAGATCACTTGCAGAGAACTTTGGATATCTCAAAACCAGATAAGATGTAGTTTGGTGAAGCTAAAACATTATTATTACTTAAACATTTACTATAAATCTTTAACTCGGAATATTATATCGTTTGCAATGTTTTCCATGACTCATAAAAATCATTATTGCACAAAAAATTAAACAATAGAAAAAAAAATACAACATTATTACTGTACAAATAAATTTGTGAGTTCATCGCAGAAGTGTGATATCTTCCAACTAACAAAAACAAAAATAAAAATAATAAATAAATAAAACAAAATGAAGTAATTTAAGATATACATAGTCCATTATGAAAGTAATGCACATGATTTTATTGTGACGCGACTATCCATTGCAGCGCACTCGGAATGGTCGGAAAATTTGGCGTGAGGACTGCCCGTTCAAACGTGCATGGTTTTATTTCACTCTGAGTAGTGAGAGTGGAAGGACGTGTCTTTGCGTGAAGTGTGTTTTTTGTCTTTGTAACACGACGTGATAGGCGGTTCGCTTGAACAGTGGTACGCTATCAGCTTATCGTGCGGCTTGGAAAGAAGGCATGAAAGAATGCTACCGAAACATTCCAGATGCTTCAAGAGGCCTTTAAGGATGACTGCATTTCAAGATCCCAATCTGGGAGATAGCGCAATGCGTTCAAGGAGGGCCGGGAGAAGGCCCTTGAAGAACACCATTATGGATGCCCACAAAGGCCAGTACCGAAGTAAACTTGACACACGTGCACCTAGTTTTGCGTCTGACTGTCGATTGAGCGTCCAGCAAATCGCTGACGACCAAAATTTGTCCACATTTGTGATACATAGGATTGTGACCGAGGATCTGCAAATGCGAACACACAGAAATTCCACACGGCCTTCATCGTAGACATCTTCCTGGTCCAAAGCAGTACCCCAGTGGTTCCTCAGCCCCCTTACAGTCCCGATTTAGTTCTCTTTGACCCCCGAGTGAAGAGAGACCTATAAGGAAAGCATTTGGAATCCGTGGAAAACATCCAAAGAGAAGGCGTCACACCAGAGGATTGGAGGAGGGCTATCATCTGCCCCCTGTACAAAGGGAAAGGCTCTAGACTTGAATGCGGGAGTTATCGGGCTATTAGCTTGCTGAGCTCAATAGGGAAATTGTATGGTAGAATTTTGATTGAGAGAGTACGAAAGATAACTGAGTGTAAGATATGGGATGCGCAAGGAGCTTTTTTGAATGGCAGAGGGTGCACCGATCAGATCTTCTCCCTGCGAATGGTTATAGAGAAGTTTCTGGGTAAACACCAGAGGCTTTTTTGTGCATTCGTGGATCTGGAGAAAGCATATGATCGAGTGGACCGGGAAAGGTTGTGGCGCGTGTTGTCGGAGTATGGGGTGAGCAGCCGGTTGATCCGCGCAATATCTTCACTTTATGTGGGAAGCTCCGCATGCGTGAGGGTAAATAATACTCTCTCGGAGTGGTTTGTCCTCACCAAGGGAGTGAAGCAAGGTTGTGTCATGTCTCCGTGGCTGTTCAACTTATTCTTCGACTACTGTATGCGACCTGTGAAAGAGATGGATGTTGGTGTCGAGCTGAATGGGTTTCGGGTGAATGCATTGATGTACGCAGATGATTTGGTGTTAATGGCTGAGAGTGAAAGGGACTTACAAGAGATTGTTACGTGTGTGTATGATAGTTGCAATTTGAATGGTTTGAAAATGAATGTTATGAAGACGAAAGTTCTTGTTTTTGAAAGAGAGAATGAAAAAACGATTTGCGAGATTAAAGTTGGTGACGAATGTTTGGAGCAAGTAAGTGAGTATGTATATTTGGGAAGTATGTTTACGAGGGATGGAAGATGCGATAGGGACATTGAAAGAAGGAAAGTGGCCGGTGCTAGAGTGAACGGTGCACTTCGACCCATTGTCAGCAATGGCAATGTGTCGAACATGGCTAAAATGCTGGTGCACAATACCATTCTGGTACCGTCACTTACGTATGCAAGCGAGACATGGACGTGGCTGAAGAAGGACGAAAGTGGAGTAAATGCAGTGGAGATGCGATCGTTAAGAAGAATGGTTGGTAAAACGCTGCGTGATAGAGTGAAGAATGAGGATATTAGAAGAATGAGCGGATGCAAGAAGAGTGTTGTGGACAGAATGCGCGTGAATAAACTACGGTGGTTTGGACACGTTGAACGAATGAACGAAGTAAGAATGACAAAGAGGATATACTTGTCTGAAAGAAAAGGTGTGAGGAAGCGCGGACGTCCGAGAACCACGTGGCTTGATCACGTGGATCAAATTCTCAAAGACGGCCGCGTGTTGAGTAAGAGGAATCGACGTGCGTGTATGAGAAACTGTATGAATGTGGAGGAAGCGAAGGAAGTGTGTAAAGATAGATCTGTGTGGCGTTCCGTTCTCTCTGCCTACCCCACTTGGGATACGGCATGAGGGTATAGTATAGTATAGGAAAACATCCAAACGCATGTTACAATGTTCTTGAACGGCATTCCTGTGGAGGAGTTTCAGGGTGCCTTCCAGGTGTAGCAGACACGTCTCCGCAAGTACATTAATGCAGGAGGGGACTATTTAGAAGAATTTTAAGCATTTGTACCGATAGGATCAAAAAAAAATTCCCAGAAAATGTGCATTACTTTCATAATGGACCATGTATACATACAATATATAGATACTAAAACAAATATACACATAAAATAAACTGCTTTAATATAAATCAATATAAACAATTCCAGATACGGGACACGACACAGATGTTAACTTGGGAGGGATGGGATGGAGCAGGACTGCTCATCAACTGAATTTTTGTTTAAATACATACCTTTGTTGCAATTTCTTCGTCCATTTCGTCAATTAGCATTTTACCAAGTGTCTTTCTTATTTCATTGGTCTAAAAATAAAAATATTATTATTAAGAAAATGTGTCTGATTTGAGTAGAATACAATTTTATTATGAGTTTAATGAATAAACCAACTTCAGTTTCACATCTGCTGCAAGCATTGACAGTGACTGTAAGAATCAATGAGTCCACGAAAACTCTAAGTGATAAGAATACTATATGTGTTATTTCTGACAAATTATTTGTTCCTCTCAATAGTGAAATACAGGTGAGGAGTACATAGAATTGATTCATTATCAGAGCCGTGTATACTATACTCAGTAAGGCCAACATGTTCCAACTGAAGCACTTGTTAACAATGCTGGAGCATGAACAAATCTTGTCGTATGTTTTGAATATCAAATGTAATCTTTCCAACATATCGTTCTTCCTCATCTTTTCACTGGCAAAGTCATCATAAGCTTTTACTTGTAAGACTATCTTTGTCACAGAAGAGTTATTGTGGAAATTAATCAGCTGCTCTTTTATGATTCCCAAATACACATTAATCAAATCAAGGAGACAACGAAAAATAACCATGGACCCCGTGATTGGTAAAGTAGGGATGAAGCATATCATAGCTTTGTGTAGTGCATTTGCGCTGTCCTGAATATAAAAGAAGTACACCATAGTGAGTATATACGCTATGTTTAAGAGTTGTGTTTCACATATTATAACAAAGTGATTCCATTTGAGATTTTTATAATTTTTGTGAACTCCTAGGTACCTCACCATGACGTCGATATCCTTCAGCGATATTACGATAGATTCGTAAACATGTTTTTTTGTCATGATGTTTAAGTAAAGTATGAGAACAAAGATATAGCACGCTTGCAGTTGATAAATTCTTATAATGCTCAGAAATGAACTGTCCTCCACTTTGATATCCAGTGGCATACCGTAGATACTGACTATCACAATAAAGTACGTATAAAAACATAGTGTTACAATTATACTTGCAACGAAGATGTAATTGACTCTTAGTTTGACATTTTTATTATTTCTGATTATATTGAATGGTGCCAGCCCTGTAATTCTTCCCATGAAGAGCAATTGTTCCATGACATCTTCATAGTCATTAGCCGACAACCAATTCTTGATTCTATCCATGATGCACGCACAGTGGATGTATGATACAAGTATGATCACAAATAAACTGTACTATTAAAGTATATCTGAAATCTTTTAAATTAAATGTAGACTTGATACTTCTGTGCTACAATCAAACACCTTGTTTATGGCTATTGAATCTTTTATTTTCAGAAAGAAATTTGATTAGTAGTTTATTTCCTGGCTGTATCAGGTCACCCTGATATTGGATATAACTGTTGCATACATCCAATTTTGCTATGCTAGATGGTATAGATATTCTGTCCATTCTTTCATATCATACAGTCGGGACATTTGCCTATATTCTATAGAGTATATGTGTTTCTCAAAAAAAAGTGAATTCAGTAATAATCCTTTAAGAGAAAAACTGCCTTAAAATAGAACTGAATAAGATATATTGCCTGCTGTGCTAATTCTTCATGAATGAGAATTTTCTTGAATGGAAACCCAAAACAGAAAAGTACGAGGAAACTTCGGACTACAAGCTAAACGATCAAACAAGAATAACATGGATACAGAATGTTTGGAATAGAAAGTTATAGAAGATCCAATAGGAGATCTATGTCTAAGAATAAATCCCTGTGCAAAAGAAAAATGGGGATGAATCCACTCATGCTCAAATTGAGTTTATTTATTATTATTTATTTATCGTGTCGAAACCCAGAGAAAAAACCCATCAAACTGATCTCCAGTACTGCGCAAAACGCACAGCAGGTGGAGATGCGTCAAAAATATCCTCCATAGTGCAAGTGACAGGGCACAATGGACATTCCAACAAGTGTGGCATAGTCTGTGCTGCACCACAGTCACATGCTCCGGATTCGTCCTGTAGGAAGCCCCATCGTTCTCTATTGTCGCGGCAGTTTCCTACATCATTAATTGAGTTTAATGAATAATCACTAAATACTGGTCATATGTGTCTTGGAAAATAATTATTTGGTTGATGAACTCGGTACATACATGAATTGTTGCATTGCGCATACAAATGGAAAAAAATGCATGTTTAAAATATTGCACAACTGAATTTGTTTTGGTCTTCCTGTGAAGTAGTGTTTTTCAGTTCATCACTTTTTCCTTTTGCACAGGGAAATAAAAATGGTCAAAAAGAAAGAAGAGATTAATTGAGTCCCCAGCAATGTGTGTACCTACTGTAGGCATTTGAAATATTAATACTAATTTCTAGGACATTAAAGAAATGAAAGTAATTTATTCCTAATATTTACCTATTACAGTTTATATAATATTGCTTTCACTGATTACATATTATATGTATTGATTTGTTATTAGTGAACTGTGTATGAATGTACATACATAATTACTGTATGGAGCAATTTGGATTAATTACTGATTAGTTTAATTAATAAATTACTGCCTTAATAGATTCCATATTAATTGATTGTGGTATGTAGTCAATAGGGAGTATTAAGCCTATGTATTTATAGTAATACGTATTTCATAATATACAGGATATATTTGAAATTTCATGAAATATCTGATATCCAAGGTTAACATGCCATGCAACTTATTTCATCTTCACATCAAAAGGAGATTAATTATTTGAGCATGTTTGGAGTTTATCTGTTATAGGTTACACAGTCCAAATCTCACTGCATCTACTCCACCTTCACAACACAACTCTAACATGTATAGACAATTCACACAGACCGAGCTAGTCCCAAGATATGAATCTTGTATTATTGGTACTAATACGACAATACACATATTGTATACAATGCACTGAACACATATAGATGTAACACCCAGACCCAGGACAATTTGAAATAGGTCTTTTTTCATTTTGCTCTGGCCGGGAATCGAACCCGGGACCGTGTGACTCAAAGGCAAGTGCGTTAGCTTCTGCGCCACACCGGTCATCAAGTCGTCTTTATTAAGGATATAAAAAAATTAATAGTAAATTTGTCACCTACACTGAATGTTTTATTTTGTTATAACAATATTAATGGATTGAAGAAAAATAAAACACTTGTAAACAAATATTTTTTTTATTTTCATAATAGTAAATTTGAGATGACTGTCGAGTTTTTTTATTACATCAACAAAAGTTTAATGAAATAAAAGCCAACATTAGCATCACAAAACAAAAAGCGAACATCCCTGGATAAAAAGTAGTATAATTATATATAAAAAAAAAACAATTTGCAGTATTATATATAAACATGTAAATATTATAATAAAACAATTAATGTGAAATAATCAACATATTAGAAAATAAAACAATGAAGACTCACAATTTTAAATTATGATTGAGATAAGAAATATGTTTTCAGTTTTATAGTTTGAAAAACATTTAAGTACTGCTTACATCATAAAAATATATTTAATGTATCTGATGTTGTTTATCAATTTTATGTATTGAAAAAGAAGAGGTACATATTTTTGAACCTTCCAAATGAGCTAATCATCTTTGTGGTGCATTGTTGGCCATCGCATTGTATCAGGCAGCACTGCTAAATATCTTTTGACCACACTACGACTCCCAACACAATGCGAGATTCAACAATGCACCATTATATATTTCGATATTTTTTTTTTTTGATTTACAATTAATATTTTGAAAAGATTTGTATTGGTTGCGAAATGATGAAATCGAAATATTGTTCTCGAGAGATATTAAGAAAATATTTTGTTAAATTAGAATAAAAATTATTATCAAATACACTGACAGACAATTTATTTACTTGTAAAGAGGGTTTTTAAATAAATCTATTAGTTGATTTCTGTTTGTACTGCAATACTTAAACAGATTTATTACTGATAAACTTTGATATATTTTCATTACAAAGTCTTTTCGGAAGATATCCAAATACAAAAAGATATGAAATAAAAATCTCTATTATAGAAGATATGTGTAAAATATAACTAGTCCACACCAAATTGAGTATAATCAATAATATTAACTATTATTTGATAGAAATGTGAAGATATATTATAAAACGGATATGCAAAAAACTATTGTGAAATCACAGATATGCATTTAATAGTTTTCAGTTTAAGGCCAATAGCACATCGCCGCTGCAAAATTATGAATGCAAAACTAAATTCGGCAAAGGTTCGTACAATTACGTGGATTTGTAAATGTTCAACTATATATATTGTACCAATAATCAATGTCTATAATAGACTCAAACAGATTGAATTGTGAATAGAATTCACAGCAAAATAATAAAATAAAAATTAAATATGCAATTTATTTTCACAGGTTTCTATAAACTATCATAGAAAAGAAAGAGTTACATATTTAAGAGATAATGCATGTTAAAGTAAAAAATCATTGAATGATAACTGAAAGCAATAATAACAATAAACTTTATTGCACAAAATACAACAAAATTGATGACAAACAATAATAATGTAATAAATATAAAAAAGTGCAATAGGCGAGATAATCGCAGTAGTGCAATATCTTTCAACTAACCCATAATAATAATGAAATGTGTTTTGAAACAACTGGAGAACTGTTTTTGTGAAATATTGCTCTGAAAATGTGCTTACTGGCTAAATATTGTTTTCAATTTGAAATATGTATTTACTATAAGTAGGTACTATATTTTTTGTTCGCTGTATGAATGAGAATAGACAATAATAATATATTAAAATTGACATCAAATACAACGATTTTATTATCATAATATAATCATAACAAATATTTACACAATATAGTTATTACAATATTATTCTTTCATTTCGTTTGTCATACAGTATTATATCTACTACCCTAAACTAATCCTGGCTTTTACGTTTCGAAAACATTCATTCTCTTATACATTATTAAACTTTTATATTACTAAGTAAATACGTAATTGTATAAGAAGGCAGCTTAAAGTTGCAACAAAAGCAAAATTAGAAGTCATCATGTATTACATTTCACATTTTGTACGAAAGGCAAAAAAAAACATTTTTCAGAAAATCTATTTTTTGACAAATAAAGATGCATCGTCATCTTGCCATTTAACGCTACTCTTGGGAGCACATGGCAGAAACCAGCCCCCTCTATTCAGAGTGTTTCTGTGCCACCTGAATCACTTCATTCTGTGACATTCCATGCGCTTTGATGCCATTGTCAGAGGAATGGTGTGTTATGAAAGACGGAATGTCGGAACTCTTATGCATATGACCCAAGCAGTTGATCGTCTATCCTGTATTACAAAGACTATAGAATTTTGCTGAGTGCGCTGGCATACAGTATCTTGATATCTTCAGGTCTTAAGTCATAAAAGATCTATTGTTGCATAAATTATATATGAGATAAATCTTGTATTATGGCTTTTATAGCAATATATTATGTATAAAGTATTAATTTAAATATAATTAAGCAAAAAGTTTTATTAGCACTGCTGATGAAATATTATTGTCATGGTGTTTTTCAGTTCTGAGCTTATCAATAAAAATATTTTGAAATTTATTATCAATTTATAATGTTTATTAACATGTAGTGTAAATCATAATAGCACACAATTAACCTTATAATATTGTCAAGTTTCACAATTACGTAATATTATTGTCAATTTTACTAATAATAGAATTATATTGTGTAACTATGCTCACAGTTGCCACAATGTGAATCTCGAGTATGGATAATAAATTTTAGTAACATTTTTGTAAAAAGGGCTGGAAACTATATTTCCATTAATACAGATGTATTGATAGTTCATACAACAGCGATACGTCTTTTTACAAAAATTATTGATTACTAACTCAGATAAACAGTATATTAGCTTGACATTCTCAACAATATGTTATCATTGGGTTGAATACATAATATTTTTTTTGGAATCTCGTTTATTTTTTAAAGGTGAAAATTAATCCCTTCTTATTTATGTTTGTGCACTTAGTAATATCTACATAATATATGTATGTATAGATATTTACATATATTTATTTATTAATCAAAAGATGATGAATTGCACATTCATCTTTTGATATTGAATTTCTACTTTTATTCCCCTTTATTGACCCTTTTTGTAGTGTTTGGACTTTGATACACAGTACAGGTTAAGTGAACCTTGAACCTTGTTTTCAAGTAAACAGTAGTTATGATGAGTGAGTAGCAATACTATGTAGTCTATATAGGTTGGCCGCCTGTGGAGAGCGGCGCTCATTAATTGATAGAACCTTGACTTGCACTGTTAGGCTGCGTGTTTTGACAAATTGTGTTCGACAAATTATAATAGGAATTATTTATTGAATATATTGTGTAAATATAAAAATACGTGTCGTTATTCAAAAAGAACCTAATATTGTTATACTTGACCCAGTATACAATACGTGGCGCAGTTCGGTAGTTCGTGAATAATATTGTCGTAAACATACAACAAGTCTTTTTTTTGCGCGCCGAAAGTTTTGTCGGCGGTACGCGGGAAAAAAGAGTTGTAAGGCAGTCTACAGGAGTAGAAAGGAGGCAGGAGTCTCCAAAGCCAGATCAGCCAGCAGTGCAGGTAGCAGCAAAGAGACAGGAGTCTCAGAAGCCAGTTGGGCAAGGTTGCAGGTAGCAGCAGGGAGACAGGAGTCTCAAGAGCCAGTTGGACAAGGTTGCAGGTAGCAGCAGGGAGACAGGAAGTCTCAGGAGCCAGTTTGAGGCAAGGTGCAGGCAGCATAGGGAGACAGGAGTCACCCAGCATCCAGGCGGAGCCAGTTGGTGGATCCAGGAAGCCAGGAGAGGAGAGTCTTGCTAGTCAGCCAGGCGGAGTCCATTGCGGTTGCAAGGAAATCCAGAAGACCGGGGCGATTGGAGGAGACTCTCATCAGCTAAGTCTATTTTTTATTCTTGGTTGTTGTTGCTTGTGGTATTTTCCGAAATGACTTCGAGAAGTTTAGAGCCGTTTTGTCACAAGACAATGAGTTGGCCTTCTTACAGGACAAGGTGGGAGAACGCCTTATTATTAAATGATGAAAGTTGGACTGATGTGAAGAAGCGTGCTTTCTTCATAACATCGTTGTCCCAAGGCAGTTTCAAGCTACTGTCTGGTCTGTGTTTTCCAGCTTCTGTGGAAAAACAGTCTTATAAAGAGTTGATTCAGTTATTTAATGGTTATTTTAAAGAGGAAAAAAGTGTATTTGAGTCGCGTGAAATTTTTTTCAAGGCTACTCAAGGTCATTCGGAAAATGTTAAAGATTTTGCCTTAAGATTAAGAGAATTAAGTATCGATTGTGAGTTTGGTACAAGATTAGAAAGTAATATAAAGGATTTGTTTATAATCGGAATTAAAAATAAAGAGATTAAACAACAGTTATTTTTAAAATGTGATAAAGATAAAGTGTCTTTGAATGAAGCAGTTGCTTTGGCGTCTAGTTATGAGCACATACTAGAGAGAAAAATAGAGAAAGAGGAAGAAAATTTTGAGGAAATTAGCCAAATTTCCAGGCGAAACAATAATAGTTTCAGTAGTTCAAGTAGTACAGATACAGATTATAAGAAAAATAATCGACCGTCGAAATTTTCAAGGTTAAATTCAAATGTAAATACGAGTAGGTATAAGCATAATAAAAATGTTTCATGTTTTATTTGTAAGGGAAATCACTATAAAAGTGAATGTAAATTTTATAGAGAATTTTTTTGTAGAAAATGTAGATCTAAAGGGCATTTGAGTGAAAATTGTTATAAGATACAAGGTATTTATAATTCGCAAGACACCGAAAACGATTTTATAAAATTAAATGTAAGAATTGAGAATAAAAATGTTGAATGTATTTTAGATTCGGGAGCGAATATTAGCTGTATATCTATTCAAAAATTGCAAGAAATATTCAACGAAAATAATATAATAGAGAAATGTGATGAAATTAATTTATCTACGTATAGCGGGCACAGTTTGAATGTGTTAGGTATTAAACATTGTAAAATAAATCATAATGGAATGGAAAAAAATATTAAATTTGTTGTAACAGAGAGCGGGAATAAAATAATATTGGGTACAGATTTTATGCGTAGGTATAATATAGGGTACAAAGTACATAGCACGGAAGGCAGTGAATTAAATAATATTGTTGCATGTAAGCCCATTGAAAATATTCCGAATTTCAGTGCGAACGCATCGCTTGCGTGTAATGTGAAACAACAAAAATTAGATTTTGTAAATAAAAATAATAGTTTTAATTCGAAATTAATTTTAGAGAGAAGTAAAAGTGATTATACATTGGAAAAAGTTATTAAATATGTGGAAAAAAATAATTGGCCGTGCAAAAGACAGTTAAATGAATCTATTGCGAAGTTGTTTAATGTGAAGGAACATTTGACTGTGTACAAGGATTATTTATTCTACAGAGATAGAATTGTTATTCCGGAATCAGTTAAAGGTATTGTGATAAATTATTTGTGTAAAAATTATTCAGTTATTGGGAAAATGAAATCATTTGTTAGAAGTTATTTTTATTGGGTTAATTTTAATATAGACATTGAGAATATAGTTAAGAATTTAGTGAAAAAGCGGAATAACAATGGATGTAAATGTTTAAATAGGTATAGATATGAGGAAAGGTATGTAAATAGGGAAACTTGTAAAGATAGTTCCAGGGGCTCGAAGTTTGTCTCGGGGAGGAAAAAGGAATTTAATTTGGGTACATCAGTACTTGTCAAAGATCTCAGAAGTGAAAAGATGGTTTTAGGTAAAATTGAAAAGGTATTAGGCAATACAACTTTTCTTATTAGAATCAAAGGTACTGGTCAGCTCTGGAAGAGACATATGGATCGGATAGATGTGAGATCTGTGCATTGGGATGACAGTCCCTCTGATTAATAGTAGGAGTTTAGGTCCCCTCCCCCTGTTTGAAGGCAAAGCTCTCACCGGTTCTGAATTTTTCAGGTCAGATTGGAAGCCATTGGCGGGGACAGCTGAGACCCAGGACTTAGGCTGGTGGAAGACTTCATCTGGTGGCCCTGGACGGAAGGAAGAACATGTCTGCGTGTATTTGTAATGTTTTGTTTGTCTTATATAGAATCATTGGAATAAGTAGAGAACACTGTCAATCACATAGAATTGTATAAATATTTAAATATGTAGTATAGAAAGATTTTCAAGGTTGTGAGGGGAGAGTGTAGTGTTTGGACTTTGATACACAGTACAGGTTAAGTGAACCTTGAACCTTGTTTTCAAGTAAACAGTAGTTATGATGAGTGAGTAGCAATACTATGTAGTCTATATAGGTTGGCCGCCTGTGGAGAGCGGCGCTCATTAATTGATAGAACCTTGACTTGCACTGTTAGGCTGCGTGTTTTGACAAATTGTGTTCGACAAATTATAATAGGAATTATTTATTGAATATATTGTGTAAATATAAAAATACGTGTCGTTATTCAAAAAGAACCTAATATTGTTATACTTGACCCAGTATACAATACTTTTAAAATTTACAATTGATTTTTTACAATATTACATATCGGTTGCTATTCTAGAACAAACGCAATAATTTATATATTTACTCCTCTTGTCTGACCTAAATAATAGCCCCAAAGCACTCATGAGAAGTATAAAAAATATCATCACAATTGTGTGTATGAATGAGTATTGAAGCCACTCTCAGTAAATGCATTTAATTTAAAATGCCAGCACATTATTACGTTAAAGATATAACCCGCTAAACTTAGTTTTCGCATTTACTAGATTTTTCACACCCGTGCAAATGAAGATCTTCGGAATAGCACTTAACAGTTGGTATATATACTCAACAGATGTCGAACATAATGGTTCAAAACAGGAATTAGTGAGACTGGTGATTGTACCACAGATAAAGGCGAGGGCGAAGAAGATGATTGTACCACGGGTAAAGTATGCTTAAGCTGGCCTAACCTCCTTCGTAAGCATAGGGACATCTTTCCTGTTTTCTACTAAAGGGAGTTTGCACAAAATCTGCAAGATATGCAGAAAAGGTGTCTATTGAGTGTTGTTCTGAATATATTCTACTATTTTGTAAATTATTTGAGTGTGTCGATTCTAAAATAGCAATAGTTAACAAACATACAAGCAAAATTTTATCGATAGATGAAAATAATCATTATATATTTATCATAATATGATTATCATCTAATATAACAATAATGAAGAATATAGAGTTGATATGAGTCACAAATTAAAGGTCCAGACATATATTTTACCTACAAAACAGTTGTGCAGTCAAATGAATACAAAAAAAAATACTCTTTTACGTTTTAAAAACGTTGAGTGCATTAAGCTTATGAAATATTTAAGAAAGAACTTTGGATCATAAATTATTTTATTAAATGTTGATGCTTTGCTCTGTGTGAAATGAAATGAACAATAATTGAGTATTACAACAAGTAAGAATTGGACCATCACAGAGTCTAAAATAATATTTAAACAACATTATTAAGTACGTACAATAATAAAATACGAATCATTAATGTGAGTAAACAGCAAAACATTGACACAGATATTAATTATTAATGTGTTACAAATATTTAACAACATTTATTGTCGTCAATAAATCTCCTATATATTTATCAAAATTTTACAAGAGATCACAAAAAAATATTTTGAATCGTTAGACAAAACAAAACTTTTTGTGATATACCTACTATTTTTTCAATATAAATTGGAGGTCTTTTTGTTCCGAATTGGTTATATGAGCAAGAGCCAAGTTCTGGAATTGTAGAAAGAGTTGAAACACTCATGTGTTGATGACAAAATAATGTCGATTGGATGTTGCAACAGATATGCATATTCAAGTATAAGTTTTCGAGTTTCTTATGAGAGACAGGCATTCGTAAAACATCTCATGTAAGGTATTAAACATATTTTATTCAGCGATGAGGTATGCTACCCATCCTAACAAATAATAAGAATTTTCTTTTGTGTAAATTAATACACTTATGTGTGAGTGTATATGTCAATGTCTTTCTCTCTCTTTCCAATGGTGCTACGACCTATACTGAGCCTTGCCCTCCAGCAAAAGTCATCTCCAACCCCCCCCTATCCTCAGAGGTCAACTTCCAATTTGCCACCTGGAGAAACTATGATGCCTCCTTTCTCACTTCTGTCTATGTCTTTATTGTGGTATTATTTGAATAGACAATGGTTCCACTGTCTCAGAACAAATCAAATCTAGCGAGACAATGTAATTTATTCACTGCATTTTGTATATATTGATGTCATAGTACCTAAAGAAATAAACTTATTTAATTTGATTTAAAGCAAAATCAAAATATTATTTATCTCCCGTAAAATCTTAATAAATGTAATTTTGATAAGGAGCATTGGACACATAAATATGTATTGCTATTATTTAAAATATTATTACAAAGACAGACAGTCCACCCTTTCTCACTGATGTTTTATTATTTATACACTTGGAAGTGAGTTACATTTATATTATGATTTACAATGATCAATGAATATCAACACAGCCAAACAGAGCGTAGTACATAACACATTACTATGTTGATACAAATATTATTATATAAATGTTCAATTCCAACAAAGTAAAACAGACTGAAACACAATGAACACATACAATGTTTACAATACCTATACATATATAATTTTACACAGTAAAAACTCTTTGTAAATGTTTAATATCATTGAGATATGTTATTCGCAAACACAAAAATATTATTTCAATTCTATTTTTTTATATCCATAAAATGCTGAACCAATTATATATTCCAATAAATTTTAATTTCTATTCTAAATAATTTTTGATTACTTAAAACAAACTATTCAGTCAATTTTGACTATCAAAACTTTTCGGATGATAATAATCAAAGCAATACGCTGTGAAAGATCACATTAAAGACTGCAACTTCTCTCAGTTTCTCGAAATTTTCTTTGAATGGACTTGTACTTCTTATAAAAACTTGTTTTCTTCCATGACAGTTTGCTTAGTGCATGCAGTACGTCATAATAATTTTCATTTCATTTCGACAAATATTCTCACTTGTAAATTTTACCTAAATTGAGTAGGTAACATAAGAAATAGCAAAAAGTTGATTAAAAACGTAAGAATGTAAGTTTAAAAAAAAAACAGAAAAATAAAAACTGAAGTATTGTATGTTATATACTTAATGTTACTTTGATATATTTCAATTTAAAATGAGTGATTCTTCATAACTAATATAAGTAAAAAAGAAATGTATCATTCTTTGTTTTGTGCGTTAGTATATTATTATGTTGTACTTATAAACTATTGAATTATGCAATTTTTATTTTCTAAAATTATTTTATATTTTATGATATTGCTGATTATTTATTTTTGCTATTAAAATAAAACACAATATATGTAGTACTTTCGTAAGACTTTATTAATTACTAACCGGCTTTCAAGAACTTTCACTCTTTATCTAATGTACTTGTAAAGGTAATTTCTTAGTTAAGTCTTTAATAAAAACTAAACATTTGTATTTTTTCTTTGAGAAAATGTACAGATTATTCAGTATTTTCAATTGTTGTGAAATTAAATGCTTGTATAAAAAAATACAACTAAATTTAAATGATAATTAAAATTTTATACAAAATTCTTTCCAAAATTTCCTTACATTATATGTAATTTAAAAACATTTATATAATTATAGCATTTTGATTATTATCTACTCACAATAAAAATAGCAAATATTTCGTAAATTGACAGATAAATTTGCATCAGAAGCTGTTGAAAAAAAGATATAAGTAACAATAATTTCATTATATATAAAAACATAATTTCTTATCACTATTTATTGTCCTTAAATTACATTTTATTGTCATGATATATTTCATTATTGTCACTGGTTAATTAATATTCTCAGTTTTTTTTATTACTATTTAATACATTTACTCTTGGTGAAGAATTTTCACCATTTATTCACAGTATGAAAAGAGACAATGGGGGAACACAAATGTTTATTCTAGGTACAAAAACAGTACACATTTAGGATACAATTTTTATGCACTTATTCAACCAATAAAATACTTCTGATTTGTGTCAAATTATACCTACTATGTGAACTAAAGTCATAGTAAATAAACTCTTTATCAATGATAAGGGTTAAAAATTAACAAATACAATATATTTATTCATCTCTTTTTTCAATGTCATAAGAGAAAAGTAAAGACAATGGACCATTAGATATGTAAGTGCGCCATACATTTGAGATTTTTTCTAGTTTTTAATTATCTACATTTTTTTTTCAAAATTGATATATTGATACGAAATTATTTGTCTAGTCAAGCCGCATCTACCAATGAAACAACCTTTATACTGAAATACCCATGGAAAAATTATTGAGAGAAGTTAAATCTCTCGCGTGGTGGTTTTTCTTGGATAATTCATAAACTTAAAAAATGATTCCGTGAATTTTTTCGAATCATGTCTAGAAACTCAATATGCTATAGAAATTCTAAGAAGCCTTCTATATAGGAACGAATCAGTCAGCAAAAGAGTTTTTTTTGTCTTCTGTAAAATCTTGATAAACGCACACAGGAGGCACACATATCCACTGACAATACATTATCATATCTTTTTATCTATACCATCAAGCCAAGTCCTACAAATGGGGTGGCCAGTGAACTGACTGTATGTACATAATGAATATACTTATAGGTTATTAGGAAAAAATGATTTTTCAAATGTACCTCATTATAGGTATTTTCACCTTCTACAGATATTTTTTGTCATCCGGCCTTCAATAAAAAAAGATGTAATGCAAACTTCAAAACATTTTTAAGGGCCTGATTAATTTAAACCTTTCTTAAGTTCTGGTTCTTATCACCCTTTTTTGTATGGGAAATCACCACAAAATTTGACAGTTGGAGCGCAGACGTTAGTTGACGTCATACTTTAGAGGTATAATACAAGTCTAGGAGATAAATTTACATACCCACTATTATATTAAAAATTCAAATTATAACAAATAAGAAATAGTTTTAGCCAGGTATTGAGCTGGAATAGCAAACATTCCTTGTAGTAAGTAGACATGGTTGAATAAATTTACATCATCTTCTCAATAATTGCATTTCAAATTGACAACTGAAACATGGACATGTAGTATTTTGGTATTAATAAATATATTTTTAATTGATTTATTTTAGGTCCCTGTAATCAATCAAAATTAATTTGAGTAATTGATGCGAAAAAAATAATTGTTGCTTTTGTTAGAAAATCAAATTTTTATATTGGCTGGAAATGTAAATTGAAAAATTTCTGAATATTTATTTATAGCTATAATATAACATATCTGCATGACAACCTTTTCAATCTATATAAAAAGAAAATTATTGTATACTATTTGAAAATATGTATAAATAAGCTTTTAATTAGACAAGGAACCTTGACAATTAATCTGAATTTGTTTCACAAAATATAATAATAATATTTTTTATATTTAGGAGTGTGTAACTTTTTAGGTGACTGATATATTTCATAATACAAATACAATTTGATATTTTATAAAAAAAATATGTTATGTAATTAAACAAAATGAAATAAAACATTTTTAATGGACGACTATAATTGCGCACTGTGTGCTTGTAAAATACTTTTATTTTCATCAAATCTTCATAAATATATTACATAAACTACTAAAACTTTGTTTTTACACATAAAATAACGTATTTAAATATATACTCTTAAAACATTTAGACGGAAAATAAAATCATCGCAGAAAATGTTATTTATTGCATTGGTTGCACAAGTAGTATAATTCCATAATTGGATAAATTGAAAACAAGCCTTACTTTCTACTGAAGAAAATAAAAACACTGAGAAGATTGATAATGACCTATGAAGTCAAAACACGTCTCTCTCATATATTTAACCTACAGTTGAAAGAAACACTTGTTTTCAATTTATCCAAGTATGTAATTGTTTATAATCTGTATAGTTTGCTAAACCTATTTAGTCATGCTTAGTAGTGATGTCAATCTAGTATTAAATACCCCTTACTTTTGTATACCGGTATTACAGGTTTGGTAAAAATTTGTAGCTTGCAATACCAGATATTTTTTGAAATGTCAATATAAGTATATTGTCCATCGGTAATCGGTATATAGTCGAAAAGTACCCGTTAATTTTAAGAAATGGAATTTTGAGAAAATATTCATCAACAAAACCGAGGAGATTGTGAAACATTTAATATTCTTATATAATTTTGAAAATGAGGGGGTAGAAATTTTATGGGCTAGTGAAATAACTAAATTTCGTGGTAATAAATATGCGTAATTCAATAATGGGTATTTGGCTTGGATTATCTTTTGGTACTCGGTATGAAAAAATATCAAGTATTGACATCACTAATGCTTAATTATTGGAAAGTATTTGACAAGTGACAGAAATTGAATTGTTGCCATTGTTAAAAAAATATTTAAAAAATTATGGAAACCCCTGCGTTTTAAGCAGGCTACTGAATTTAATGTTTAAATTTTTAATTATTAAATTTATTATAAACCTAGTTTATCATAGTTTTTTATAAACTTAAATATAATATTATATTATTACGTAGTTATTAGTAATAGCAAAAATTCAACATATTAGTAATTAGATGAATAAGGAGTAATGATAAACAAATTTATTTATATTTTTTTACGTACTTATAAAATATACTTAATTTTTATAAATCACATTTTCAATAAAAAATACTTAGATGATTTAGTAATTGTAATAAATTTATATATATTATTTTTTGATAAAAATTAAAAAATCTATAACAGTGTAAGTACAATATACTTAGTAGATTTAAAAGAATGTTTTAAATTTATATTTTATATTTAACTCATAAATCTGATATTTAATTTATTTTCAGATAATATTTCGTAAACTATTAATAAAGATTTTTTTTTATAAAAATGTACATACTTAATAATAATTATTATCATTTTTTATTTATTGTCAAATGTTAATTATTTCTTATTTTGATATAATTGCAAATAATTATTGTTCCTGATGTTTTATTGTTCCTTATCTGTTTGATATCATCAGTAGTGTTGTCATTAATGTTGCAACATAAACGGCAACAATTTGTGGCATTCGTAAACAGTGTCGAGATGCGGAACTAACTCCGTTGATCCCTAATATTTCTCCTTGGTCTACAACGTGTATCTTCCAACCTAAATTGTTGTGAGTGAAACACTGAAAATTAAAATATTTCATAAATAATAATTAAATATTATATGACATTAAATATCATCCATTCAGCAATGGTGAGATATGCCACCTATCGTGAATGTCTCAATAATATTATTATGTTTATATCAAATAGTGGCTTCATCACATATGATGAATCTACTGATAGGTAGATAGAAATAATCTTCAAATAGTTTGAGTTACCAGGCGTGTTTGAGTCTTTAATCTCTTTTGCTCTAATATAATTTGTAATAACATTTTCTCTTTCGCTTATATCATTGTATAGAATTTGAAAATCTAGTATTCCATTTTTGATATGAATCTTAACATATATGTGAATAATTTTTATGAAAGGCATTAGAGCTAATACTCGCCAGATTTTTAAAACTTTGAAGATACTTTTTAACAAAACTTACATTGTAATATGTTTCTAAAAATTATGTACTTTAAAATGTGAGATAATTATGATGTGTTACCTGGTAGTAGACCAAATCGGGAGTTTCCATGGCCACAGTCCAGTTGAGGACTGCTGGCTCCCCTCTATCACATTCCAGCTTCAGGGTCTTGGTGTACTCCTCAAAAGTCTTTGACTCGGCAGACTTATCCACAGTCTTATGAGCCCACTCGCAATACCTTCCAACTGAAACATTTCATTTCAATAATTTTGTTATTCAATCTTCAATGAAGTGTTTGTATTCTCATTTTTAAAAAAAAAAAAATCTTGTTCTAAACCAAGGATATATACCTAAACCAGCATATTCATACCACCTAACATCCATTTTAGATACTAATTACATATTTCACAGCCCATTTTATCAATTAATCAGTAATAGGTACTATACTTAAAATTACATTTCGATGGCTTATTTCTATAGGGAGACAAGTCGAAAAACATGATTTTACACAAATCGCATTTTAAGTTTTAGCCAAAACTTAATCTATGATATCTTCGCAAAATAAAAAGCTAACCTACTAATAATTTCGCAATTTATTTGTAAAAAGTGTTCTAATTATTACTAACATAATTTCAATTCATTTCGATAATCAAAAAAAATATAAAAATTAAAAATATGAAGGTATTCAGACTTAACTCCCCATAAAATCGTACGTCTTGGTAATTATATCAATTCTATAAGGAGACATCTCAAATGTCTCCGTATAGAAGTAGATTTTTGTCCTACTTTATACAGAGAAAATCGTATGTTTTTAGTTGTCTCCTGCTGTTAATTTGCACTTGAAATGTGATGGAGGAAAACCTTTAGATCAGAGGTTCCCAAACTTTTTTTCTCATAGACCACTTTCAAAAATTTGCTGGTAGTAATATTTCATATTAGAAATATTTCAAAAACTCCTCGGTTTTCTTACAGATTATTTTCTAACAGCCTTTTTCTATAATTTAACGGGTATTTGTACCGACTATTGTTGATGTCATTATCTGGTGCTTTTACCGAATATCGGATACTTTAACTATGGATTCGTGGACCCCCTCTTACGACTTGTGCACCCCCATTTTTTAGTCACGCCATCGTAGACCCCCGTCGAGTCTCCCGTGGACAACTGGGGGTCCACCTGGACCACTTTGGTAATCACTGCTTGAGATGATCAAGAAAACCACACTGAAGAGGATACAATATTTAATTTAGTATTTTTTTATACATAATGCTTATCCTCCCAAGTAGATTCATTATTTTTGAGCAATGATGGCTTGTTGATTCACCAATTTACTATTCATTCTACTATAGATTAAACAAACATGAGAGAGATCTCTTTTGATTTCTCAGGTCATTATAATTTTTTAGTTATTTAGTTAAGAGTTATATTCATACATACAGATTGATATACATACTTACTTTTATTTCATATTTTTTTACGAAACAATAATAATTACCTAAGAAATCGAAAGACGTTTTTTTCGTTTCTGTATAATCCAAAGTATAAAAAACGCTAGTTTCAATTTACCCAGTACAATAATATCAGCTACATACTACTTTCAAATAAATCTTTGAGTAAATCGATGATGAGGAATGATTTTTCAGCGCCGTCTAGTGAAACACCCATCTCAAGAGCGTGGAACAAACATATCAAAACAATATGTACATTGAAAAGTATACAAGTTTTTCGAAGTACCTAGTTTATTTTGTCTTATCTCTTATAGGTACCTACTTACTTGAATACTTTCATGATATCTATATAGTATAAAAGAATGTCGCGTTAGTTAGCTCAGGAATGGCTGTACCAATTTGTATGATCTCTGAATTGTTGGATTCTTCTCCACCTTGAATAGCCGACAGGCTATTAAATATCTTACAAATTCACGGGAAGAAAAGTTACGATGATAATTTTTTACTCCATACATTTTTAATTTCAATTAAAATTCAATTTCAATTAAAAATGTAATATGGAGAATTATACAAAATCAACGATGATGTTTTTTTAAAGATTGGCCTATTTATAGAATATTTTTTATATAAATTTTCAAATTCAAACATCGATTCTGAAATTTCAATTTTGAAAAATTCATGGATAAGAATTTTTATAAATTTGAAATGAATAGGTACAATACCTAATACCTAAAAAATAAATTAGTTCCTACATACCTATATTACATACAGCAGATAATTTGTATACAAATCTGAGTTAAGTATAATTTGATCAACAAAAATGAGTTTTATTTTTTACACTATACGATGACACACTTTAACAATTACGGGAGTTTGTAAAGAGATTAAAAATATTAATCATTCATTGATTCTTAGACGGTACGAAGTTCGCTGGGTCAGCTAGTTGCATGATAAATTACAGATTTATTAGGATACATCTTAGATGTCTCCCTATAGAACTAACATATATCACAAATCAGTACTAATTTATCAATTCTATAAGGAGACATTAGACTTGTTACCCTATAGAACTGATTTTTTGTAAAATTTCTATTATTTCCATATGGAGACAAAGTATTTCAGCTTTCAGTAAAAGCATATTTGACTTGTTTCTCTATTGATATATGTGCAGACCATCTTTAAGAAATTATTTGCATCATTAACTCAATTTTGATATTTTTTGACTTGTCTCCCTATAGAAATAAGCCATCGATTTGTCATAACAGATTCACATTTTATATAAATTGGGTAAGGGTGAGGTTTGAAGTAAGAATATCTTTGGCCATTATCAAAGACCAATGTATTTAGAAAATTTAATCACAGTAATCCATAAGTATGAAAAAAGTGGCAAAGGTGTTCAAAAACATTGATAGCTATCGATTAGATAACAGTCTTTTAAGAGTATACTATAAGAGAGTACTTTTTGTAGAGTAAGTATAGAAGTTTCTTGTATAAGATGATATTTTACCTGCAGTTGGATATGGATATCCATCCGAGTCATATGCTATTCCAGCAAACACTCTTTGTTTCTTTCTTTCATCTTCATTCTTCTGCCCAAAGCCTCCTTCAGATGAGTCACAAATGTAGAATGGGTGAAATCTGAAAAGAATAATATGTTATTTAAATTGTTGCTATTGATTTACAAGAGTAATTTAAAAATAGTGAAATCTATATTTAAAAATTTGTTATTACATCCTCACAATTAGTTACAGAAAATAAAACTAATTTGTAGAACTCAACGCGGTGAGAGATTTCCTGTTAATATAATATATAACTCAGCGCAAAGTAAGTTATTTAGATAAATCTATCAATCGCCTAACACTTCTCACACCCTTTAAGTCCCTCTATTCAGAAAATTTTTGCACTAATCGATTCACATCTTCCCTTGACATTCTGATGTTATCATAAGAAAAGTGTATTGTTTGAGAAGATTATCAAAAACTTTGTGGATAAAAGAAATGTGCTCTTTTTGGACAACTATTGTTGGATATTCTCACAACATGACTTTGTATCCAAGATCATCGTCACTCTTCTATTACAGAAACTACTACAGGTGATTGCAACATCATTTGTGGTATGTCATACCATTTTAAATCGAATCTCCTCTTAAGATACTTGTTAAAGATAACCTACAGAATGAATTTAAACACACATATTGCTATTTAGGAAGTATGTTTGTGAGGGATGGTAGGTACGAAAGGGACATTGAAAAAAGAAAAGTGGCTGGTGCGAGAGTGAACGGTGCACTTCGATCTATTGTTAGCAATAGCAATGTCTCGAACATGGCTAAAATGCTGGTGCACAATGCCATCCTCCTACCGACACTGATGTATGCAAGCGAAACTTGGACATGGCTGAAGAAGGACGAGAGTGGAATAAATGCAGTGGAGATGCGATCACTGAGAAGAATGGTAGGTAAAACATTGCGTGATAGAGTAAGAAATGAGGATATTAGAAGAATGAGTGGATGCAAGAGGAGTGTTGTTGATAGAATGCGTGTAAATAAATTGAGATGGTTTGGTCATGTGGAGCGAATGGATGGTGTAAGATTGACGAAGAGGGTGTATTTATCTGAAAGACAGGGTGTGAGAAAGCGCAGACGTCCAAGAACTACGTGGCTTAACCACATGGATCAAATTCTCAAGGACGGTCGCGTGTTGAGTAAGAGGAATCGGCGTGCATGTATGAGAAACTGGATGAATGTAGAGGAAGCGAAAGAAGTATGTAAGGATAGAGTGACATGGCGTTCCGTTCTCTCTGCCTACCCCACTTGGGATACGGCGTGAGGGTATAGTATAGTATAGTATATTTGCTATTTGTCCTTGCTAGCTTTCTCTAAGAAGCAAAGTAGCACACATGTGTGTCGAAAGACTTGGTCTAGAGTGGTAACAGGCACAATGGATCCCTGACCCAACTAGGACAAGGGGAAGCGGATGATGAATGAATAAGTTTATAAAATGAATTTGTTACCTGGCAGGATTTGTTCTATCGTCTCCTCCTTCAACGTAAAACTGATATGTTTGTCCTCTTTCCACATAGAGCTCAGGAATCAGTTGATCATTGATATACCATGCGATACCCCAAGGAGCATGCCCTGGAAATTAAAATAATACGTTATATGTAATTATAAATAAATATTTGTGATATTGTATATTTTCCTCATCTAACAAGAATATTGTTTAAAGTGATCATGCTCAATGTGAATTTGTTGAAATATTTTATTTAGTACTTTCACTTATTAGTTGAAGGACAGCTTTCAAGAGCTTCTGTTATCATTGTTAGTCTTGTGTGAAGGGAATAAATTACACTAGCTTAATTGTGAGAGTGGAAGTTATTAAAAGCCAACTCACAACTAATAAAATCATGTGAAAGTAGTACTATATACCTAAAAGTGCTCTATTTCAAAGAATCAATAATGAACTTCCACCAAGTACCATTTTAATAGACAATACTGACTATATTGATCGCCTATTTCCATATGCCAATAACTAAAATTATAATATTCTAAAAATCTAAATTTACAAAATATTACATTATAAAATTATTTTGATGCCAAATAATAAAGAAATAATGAAATAACAACATAATATTTCAAATTTTTACCTGAGAGTACGGTAGATTGTTTTCCTGATGCATAAAAAACAATACAAAAACATTATAAACTAAACTTTTCATTTTTCGAAAAGGAAACATTATAAAAGGTGTTTTTTATTTATATAATTTTATAATCTAAACTATATACTTTGTTAGTTTAAGTCTTTAGCCTTGACTATAATACTTTGGAACATCGCCGAGATATATTCTGTGCTCGTCACTTTTTCAAACTACTCAACGTATCATTTTAAATCCAATAATACTGGAAAATTTCAATATATATGTTCCCGATGCATATGGACGTTCTCGGCATCATGATTTTTTTTACCAGCCTCAAAGCCGAACAAATATAATGGCAAACTCCCCAGTGGGAAGAGCTATTCAAATGTTTAATGGTCTGGCTGGAGAGGTTGATATCTTTAACGTGACGTATGCAGAATTTATAAGAAAAATCGAAGATATATTGTAGTTGTGTTGTCGTTTGGATATCGTTTAGAGTTTTCTTCTTGGATCGCATTGGCCTACAGCTGTAATGATCCTTGTAAGAATCGTCTTATTGTCAGTAATAATAATAATATCTAAAAATAGGAATAGTGAGAGAAAATATATAATTTTTTATTTATTCTCCCTCTCTCTTGTCTTGATATCTCTTATCTTATATCTTTTTTTTATCTTGATATAGATGTAGGAAATTTTTTACTCATCCTTCTTTTAAATAAAAATTATTACTCTCACAAGCGGGCTAAAGAGGGGTGTGAGTCGGTTAAAACTGCATCTTTGGAATCTTTTATACAACATTTACTTATTCAACCCTCTTTTTAAGAAGATAGAATGCCTTTACCAAAACCATGTATAAATTTATACATAAAATTAATTAAACAACCAAAACCTAACATTGTGATGAAGTGGCTTGATGGTTAAGTTTGGGACTTTCAATGGGGAAATCCCTGGTTTGATTCCTTTAACTACCGAACTTACTCCACCTTTGTAATATTAGTATGTTCCTTACTGTAAGGGTGTATGGGATGTATTTGGGCATATTTCAAACCCAGATTTATCTTTTCATTAAAAAAATATATATTCTTACCGGTGATGGCAACATAGCCACGTTCTCCTCCAGCAGGTCCTATTCTTACTGTAAAGCTGGACTCTCCCGATATCACTCTATTGGGCCATGGGGCAACACTAAACTTTGTCTCTCCCTCAATACCTTGACAGGTGTTATCATTCTGAAATAATTACAAATACTTGTTCGGTTTTCTGTTAAACCAGGGAAATATAACACACGCACATTTTTTACATGTTAGCCCACTGGCTACCCCACTGTAGGAGATGCCAAGATGGAATAGATAGAGGAGAAACTTAAAAGTGAATACTCAATACAATATCACCAATTTTGTCAAACCTCGTTAAACAAACCACAATATTTGGAAGAGATAAAAAGAACTATATGTAGAATACAGGACAAGCACTTCTTGATCTGGTCAGGTATAATTTTAGATTAAGCATAAGCACACAAAATCAACATAAAAGTTAAAGAGTAAAATAAACCATAGATAATGAAAGACATTTACTTTTAAATATTATGTACTTACTACAGAATCAAAGACAATGTCAATAGGTTTAGTTGTTTTGTCTCCACTGGAATGTGCATTAGCCTCCCCCTTTGAGTTGAGTGGTCCAATAGCTGCTATGACAGTGGTACGCTCTCCCTTCAGAATAGGTTTATCTCTATTTGGTTCCCTAGCTGCTAGAGGACGTCTGTATACTACAGTGGTTATGCCTTCAACTCGAGATCCCGATACTAAAATGATGAAAAAACCAACCAAATTAATTAATTCCTTATCTAAGTTAGAAATTAAACATTTTTGAAGTAGAGCTGTACTGAGGTAGGTAAATTTTTATTTTATTTATCGATTACCTCCAATAAAGTTTTATTTATTTATTAGAAGATAAAAAGACAATTTGTTTTCCTTACCTAAAACTGCATCATCAGTACCTCCGAGTCTAGCATCAGGACAGACTCCCTCCTTCCCATCACACTGAGCTAAATGAGTTATTGTATAGTCCGACACTTTGGGTCCTTGTGCCGACTCATTCCAATGAGCTACCACTACATCACTCCCCACCATCATGGCTCTGCCTTGAGCTCCACTTATTCCAAAACTCATATACTGGTTATTACGAATTTGGGCTGATAATTCTATCTCTACTTCATCACCCTAGAAAAAAAATATATAAATGTTATTTCACCAAATTAATATATTTCACATTTACATAGTTAGACTTTTGTTTACTAAGCCACTGCATATATTGATATTCATGTGGTATATCTACAACATACAAATACTTTTAGTTTTTGCATGAGATGATTGAAAGTAGATGATCGTATCAAAACAATTTACTCTTAATTTATTAAAAAATTAAAGGCTTTTGGACATATGTCCATCCTCAGTAATAATTACTTGTAACTAGTTATAGTAAGTTGAATAGTTATAAGAAATCATTACCGAGGATGAATCTATGTCCGAAAAGCTTTTAATTTTTTTTAAATAAATACTCAAGTGAAAATGAGCAGTGTAATTAATATTTTTACTAATCGAAATTGCAATAAACTTTGAAGAGTGTAAAAAGTGTAAAACTTATACTCATAATAAGGTAAGCAGTATGTGAACTTACTTGTATTTCCCATCTGACCTGCATCCTCTTGTCTAACATTTCTCTACAGTTCTGTTTCACAGGTCGTACAGTTGAGCTTGTCTAAAAAACAATAACAAAAGACATCTTTCAATACATTACACTCATAACATATACCATCTCTCAGCTCTTCTATCCCAGATTACCAACCCCTACTCCCGTCCTAAAATAATATGAACATGAAGAAATGTGGACCAAAATACTTTATATAAACAAATAACTTCAGTTAGCAAGAGAAAAACTTATTGAACAATTTTTTTTACATTATGTTACAATACTGACAAAAAATGTAGAAGAAATTATATGTTTATTAGAAAAGTTAATGTAATTTCTATACTTGCACTCATTTCAATAAAATAATAAACAAATTAAGCCAACTTTTCTATAAAAATATATAATTTCCTTTTGTATCAGTAGGTACTATGAAATTTGGTTATTTTCAAATAATGCTTTTTTTTGCCCTGTAGACATTGTTTTTTTTATGTTCAAATGAAACATTTTCTCTTATTTAAAAATCACTTCGTCTCGATATTTTCGCGATTTCCCTGATTACTTTGTAGAGTGCCATTCAGAACCCCATCGCGTGCCAGGCTTGGCAAAAAAATATTTATTTATTTATTCATTCGTTAACAGCTATGAATAAGCTTTTTTATACATTAAAAAAAACATATCAAAAGATCCACAATCATAGATATCAAATCACATATAGACATTGGATTAACAATTAAAGAAATACAACATACAGTATGTATGTTGAATTGAAATATACAATATTTATAATTAACAATTTTCTACTGTGTTTTTCACAACTAATGGGTATGGGTGAAACAAGTCATTGAAAAAAGCTTTTATTCAGAGTCTTCCAAAACTAAGTGCAACGTGTATAGATTTTAGAAGTTATTTAAATTACACCCTACATAAAATTTAGAACACTACTAAAAAAATTGGCTATAAAAGTCATTCATTACTTATTAAATATTATGGTTGCAACCCAAGTGGTTTGTGAACTACATGTATATTTTGCTAAAACGATTGTGCTTTTATAGTTGCTAAATCAACAAGGAAAATAACGTTTTTTCTTTGCTGAAAAAAAAATGTATGTTATCATATTACATGTGCACTAAAAGATGTGCTGTTTGCTCAATTTTTGTGAACTTTTAATTGGACTACAAATTATACGACTTAGATAATTAAATCCAAAAACAAAAGTCGCATTGGTTAGTGTACAAAAGTATCTTGTTGACGAGAGTAGTATATGATTATAGAATATCTAAATAAAAGAAAACATTATGATAATAAAAAATAATTAACAGTTACTATGTTATCTTACCGGATTATACCACCAAGGAGGCTGCACCAATAAAAAAACAATATATTTTAAATAAGTTGTTCATTATTAAATTATGAAAAATACATAAATTTCTTTTAATACAACAATATGAATTGTACCTACACATTGAAATAGTCCAAGATTTTCTTTTAATAAGTTTTTAATTAATTACAGCATGCTCATGCTTAGAATTGAAAATTTTGTTTCAAGAATTTTCAGGTAGGTATTATTTTTTTTACTTTGTACTCATTTTTTATTATAATTGTTATTTACATGATAGAAATGTTATAGTCATTAGAGAATTTAAAATCATCTTTATCATATTAATAACAATAATGTAGGTATTGGAAAAAATGTGCTTTAAAAAATCACATCTTCAAAAAACCAAATGGTCAATTGCAAATGATGCTCACAAAGGCTTGATTACAGAAATCATGAAGCAAAAAAAAACACAATATTATAAAAATAAAAAATATATTAAATATAAATTAACATTAAGTTATGAAAAATAACAATAATTGTTGAATAAATTAAGTGTTGTATGATTCATGCAGTGTATAAAAAGTGTTTTTTGTTTTTGGTATACATGTAATCAGAATCGAAATACGTCCCAAACAACTTTAGGAAAAGTTCGTAAATTCTCATTGTCAAATAATAAAGTCCGTGTTTTTGGTTTCTTTATTTTCTTTTTCTTATTCCCTTGTTGAGGTCTTCGTTTCATCTGAAATAGGAACACGGAACCTACTTATTGAACATGCTTGCTGTCTCCCTCCATTTGGTGAAGTGGAAAGTACAAAGGATGATGTGTTAGGGATATAAAAGAAATGTGTGTAAAAAATACCTTATTCAATACATACTAGATTGTATAAATAAGATTGTTTTTACACTCATGTATACATATAGTTAGGATGTGTATAGTTAGTTTTATATATATTCATTTATCTATTAATAAAAATAATTAATAAAATGCACATGAATGAAGTGAATGAATTTTAGTTGACATTTATAGCGTGCAAAAAGAAAAAGGGGATGAGTCGATAAACACTACTTTGCAGGAGAGATGTCGCACGGCGACACAATTGAGCAATGTTTTACATTAAAATAATATGGTGTTTAATGCGCAAATATCGGTTCATCCTTTTTTCCAAGATGCACATGAGCAATGTTTTACATTAAAATATGGTGTTTTATGTGAATATATCGACTCATCCTTTTTTTCAAGACGCATATGAGCAATAGTAACTCGAAATGGGGATGAGTCGACTAATTCCCTTTTTCCTTTCGAACACAGTACTATGAATGTCTTGAATAATAATCAAACTAAGCACATTTTTGCTATTGATTAATTTCAACGTAGTATTTTTATCAACATTCCATCCAACATTTAATGACTATCTAATTTCATGGTAATTTTACGTTATCTACAATAAGAATTTAAAACCGATAGTTCATGGATCACTAGTAGTCAGCAAGATCTACAAAATGATCCCCTATAAAGCGTGTAGATTATGTATAATATTATCAACACTTTAAAGTAAGTTCAATTCTTAAAAGTTTCAACATTTCCTGTCATTAAAAAACCTTGAACGATACTAAAATATTTTCATTTTCTAAGTCCTTCCTGGTTTGTAACTTTGCACTTTCTTCTAGAGAACATTAGTATGAATGTGATTTTTTCAATTACTTACCGTGATTTTAGTTTGTCCTAATGCAGGTGGCACATCCAGATCTTTGGGTATATTGACATGTCCGAAGTTATGTCTGTATTGGACGCACCACACGGCTAGCCAGTCTATATCATGTGCTGTCAAGTTTCCAGGCAGTTGTAGCTCAATATCCTCACCCTGATACCCTCGTAGTGGCTCCAAAGATCCCATTTCGTTGGGAACCTGGGCAGAAATTATGTACATTTAAGTATACGGTGGAAATTGGTATATAGTACTTATTATGGTATGGTATATAGTATATTATTTGTACTGTATGTATGTAATATGTACTGAATGACTGTATGTTTTGCTTGGATAATTAATAAAAAAAAAAAAAAATAGTAGTTTGTTAACTGACATTTTGACTATTACTGAGCAATTTTTTAAGGTGCAAGAGTACACTACTTTCAATATAAATCTTATCTAGTTGGTAAGTATCTTAGAAATGTCAAATTAATATTTATTCCTGCAAATAAACTGCAGCCTTCCTGTAGCTACCCTAGTGTATGGTTATTAATATACCTAAGTGGTTAAAATATTTACTTTGATGCCATAAGGGCTTGGTTCAGGTCCCGTGCCGACCCAGAAGTAAGCATCTGGACCCGCTCCGTCATAGTGCAAGTTGGGGATGTAGAAAGTCCTGGCATCCAGCACACTGACATTGCCTGAACGCAGACCGTGTGCTAATCTTCTCAACTCTGGTAGAACACGGGCACGTGGTGGTTCCAATCCTGGAGGGATAAATACTTCTCCAAAGTCCACCTGAAACAAATAGAGATAACATTGTACAACAAAACACGTTGAAAATGGTCAACATATTATGAAAATTTTGGCATCAAACGATTTATCCGCCGCCATAGTAAGTACACGTCATAAAGTTCTTACTTAGGCAGCTTCCCAAACCTTTTCGCCTAAAAATCTATAATAATTATAATAAATAGTACCTATTCATATACATGTACTTGTTTGAAGATTTTTATACCATATTTTTTTTTATTTGTGCAAGGACACTTCTAAAATTGGTGCTAAGCTTCTTTCAAAAATGTAATAATTATTGATCCCATTCAATGATTTCGTATGACTTATGATGCCACCGTTTTACGCAGTCTTTCAAAGGTCTAATGATCGCTAATATTCTGGAAGTTAAGGATTACAACGCAACAAAATATAATATCTACTTTAAAAATACTTGGAAATTTTCTTATAAGAAAAAGCTACCGAGAAGATATTATTATTTCAATAATAATTTTCCTTGAACGCTTGTATTTGGGAAATAAATACGATGTTGTTTTTCAATAATGAAGTCATTATTTTCAAAACATAGCTATGATAAATACTACCAGTAATAATATAACCTAATCATAATTATATGTAATAAACATAATGCTATTACGTACCTATGTATATAGATTGTGTACCTACCTATTTAGTGTGGAAATGTTTTTAGGGAAGAGACCAAATTATTAATTTTTTTTAAATAGAAATTGGAGTATCCGTGATAAACAACATGAAGAAATAACCATAATTTTGTAGACGGTGGTTCCAGAATAAAACTAAATTCCTTCTTTTTATTTCTAAATAAAAAAAATAATGTCTTGTGCAATGAAATACTTGATATAGGATTGTCGTTACTCAATTGAATAATGCGTTTAAGTATTATTTACTAACGAAATAAATAAAACAAATATTTTATTCTACTATTTGTTTATTTAACGAGAGAGACGTCTATCGTCTTATTAGGTCATTGTCAATATTATTTACTGCTCCTTTCTTTTTATATAGGAGCATCTTGTAAAAGGGTGGCATTAAACACCACGTATAAAATATCTTCAATACAGCGATGATGCGTAACACCTATCCTGAATAGCTATTTTTTCTGAATGGAGTAGGAAGTATTTCTTGATATTATTTGTTTTTATTTATTTCATTGTTTCAAAAAATCATTCACAGGAGTTCGTGTTGTTGTGAATTATCACAGCAGTGATTTAAACGATGATTTATTTGATATCACGTCTAGTAGGTAGTTAATATAATAGTCGAGGGGGTGTTGTGTCGTGTGACTAATTACAATTAGGGGGGTGAAATGATGACATCCGCTTCCGGTACAGTCGCCTAGCGGGCTTACTACCCATCTATCTATTGAAATACGTAGGTTTATTCTAAGGTTTTGTTTTCAGTGTTGGCTGGAGTAAACATTTTTTTATAGTTTCATCTGCCTCCTGACTAGAGACATATGGAACGAAAAACATCTCAATTCCTGACAATATTCTCTAACCTATGTAGGTTAAATTCTTGATAATTCTCAAACCTATGTCAATATTTTTCATAGTTTCATTTGTCCCTGAGTAGAAATTATGTAAAGAGAGATATTTTAATTCTAAAACCAATGTAGGTTCGATTTTCAAACCTGTCTGAATTCTATTCTCAAACCTTGTTGGTTTAATTCTCAAACTTAATATGTGTTGTGCTGTGTATGAAACATATAATTTCTATCAATTGAAAACTATTTTTTTTTTAAATTTACATTTAACGGTAGCTGTACAGCATCCACATATTTTCAATTTATTTAGCTCCTTTGACGTATGCAACAACAATGCCACATTATACAGAAAAATATTTTTCTCTAAAATCAAAAACAATTGCACAGTTTACTAAGCTCTTGTCGTGAGGGTAGAGTATGTAGGTCGACTGCAGGATGATTTGAACCCAAGATCTATCGATTTAAAGTCAAAGATTCCAAGATTTGATTTTCCCTTATCGCCTTTATAGCCACTAGAAAAGTTTAGGTTTATTTATACAGTTCATTTATACATTTTGTCATGTGGAACAAATGGAAGAGGAAAGAATGGCAAAGATGATATTCTAGTCTGAAAGGAGGGGTGTGAGGAAGCGCGGGCGTTCGAGAACTACATGGCTTGACTATGTAGATCTAATTCTCAAGGATGGCCGTGTACTGAGTAAGAGAAATCGACGTGCGTGCATGAGAAATTGTATGAATGTAGAAGAAGCGAAAGAAGTATGTAAAGACAGATCTATATGGCGTTCCGTTCTCTCTGCCTACCCCACTTGGGATACAGCGTGAGGGAATAGTATAGTAATAGTATAGATAGTAAGACGGTTAGTCTGCTGACTACCCCAATTGAGCAATATGCCGTGATGATGTGGCATAGTAAACAATAACCATCAGAAAAATTTTAGATTTAAGAATAATACGACTAGAACATAATATGTAGATGCACCATTCACATAAAGATCATATCGCATTTGTGTTCATGAAGAAAGCAGTCCAGTTCCATGCATTAAATGGCACAGAAACTACAATATTCTTAAATCTCAAATAATAATAGGTAGGTACCTAATAATGACTGCAGTAGCACTGCAAACAAAAGACGTACGGTTCTTGACAGTTTGTTGTGGGTACTATGTACTATAGTAGTATACTACAATACGACATAATGAACAAAAGAAGTGCAGCTTTACATTTCCATACATTTAACAATGTACCGCACTCGAACCACAGCTTGGGAAGCGCTTTGAATCAAATATTAAATATACATTACATCTAGAGTAAATCTTGCAATACCTGGCTTGTTGAGAGACCGTGGTGAAATTCCAATTACTACTTACATAACTTGAAAAGCTCAAAACTTACATTCACATTTGGAGAAGGAAAACTTTTTCGATCGACGTCTGAAGTTCGCCAAATTGGAGTGTGAGTTTTGATATAACCTAACTCATTTTACATTATATCTACCTCATCACGGCATATACCTTAACTAGAGTAATCAGCTTCATGAGTCTAGAAATAAATTGTTTTAAAAGACACGGTATACAATAAACGTTTTTATCGCCTGCCTGACTGAAAATATCATTGTCATGAAAATACAGAAGTTTTTCAGATGATTCAGTTTAAAAAAAACATCATGTCAGCAGTGTACCAACTTGTGTCACCAGTCTTGAAATGAGTGAGTGTTCAATGAAAGGTATTTATAGAAGGTCAAAAGGGAGGTCTATGTCTACAAATAGACTAAATGTGGCTAAAAAAACTAAATTTTCTAGTATGAATATAAACATGGTATGAACGAGACGATTTTCCCATACCTGTCACGTTTTTACTTTACATATTGTAAAAATCAATGTTATGTGAAACGTCACTTCCTAATACCTACTTTGAAACTTGTACAGTATTTTAAAAACTTTTCGGATGTAGTCAAAACTGTAAATATATGAGGCCATTTACACAACTCTTTACCTTAGTTTGCAAATCGGTATAATATATAAATGTAAGTCTAGGTTGGTTGATGAAAGAGCGAGAGGGAGGATGACAGGAAATATAATAACTTTGTGAATGACAGAGAGGAACATATTATATAGTGCGCTGATAACACTCTCATAACCGGAAAATTATCTCATTGGTAAAATGTAGGTGAAACTATTTATTAGAAATAAAGTTAAATGTGTTTCTTATAACTTTATTATAATGTATTTCATTTCTAAAGTTAAGCTCAAATATATAAATAAACTTACCTACAAAGTATATAAACTAATAGGTATAGATATTTTAAAACTTCTAAATATGTGATTATCTAGGCCTATTAACCAGAATCCTTGAACAATAATGGCCTTGGTATTATTCCAAGGATTTGTCTGGAGGGAAGGAGTTATTTCCGACGCGGTCTTGAACTACTGCTATTATACCATCACGGGATAACCTACAATTAAAGTAGCCAGCAGGTCAGCTGCATGTAAAAAACATATAAGCTGTCCTCTTCGTGTCAATAAAAAAGGTCTTGAAGTAAATTCATAATCCAGTTTCTTAGAAACGTCATACTGGTGTTTTTGGAAACAAGTTGTCTAGTCTAAAGAGTACTAAATATCTCACAAAAGTGCGTGGGAGAACAATTTTGAAAACCCTCTGTTCGATTGCCAAGTAAGTGAAGACCGCAATTTTTTTCCCAAATGTCATTTGACGTCGTATGACATAGATAACGATTATGTTAGAATTGATCCTTTGTAAAATGGAAATCAAAATGAGTTTTTATTTTTACTCCAATGTTTAATAACTTTTGAGAAACTATTTCCTAGTTTATTGGTAATATCAAAGTAATAAGGGCTTCAAAATGTTAGTTTTGTTAAGAAGGTAAAAACTATTTATTTTTATTTCATTAACTTTTCTATCAAAAATTCTCATGATAATATGTCTTTCTGGATAGCCATTAAATGTTGAAATATAAATTAAATTGATTTAAATTGTGACAATTAAGTTAGATCCCGAAGATGAGAAGGCCTTCAAGACTTCAAAAAAATATGCGAGTAAAACAGTAGTAAAAGTTGTTTCCCAAACCATGTGGAAAATATTGAAATTTATTGAAAGAAGATCAATGAAATAAGAATTGAAAAAAAGAAAATTAGCTATTTTATTAAGGGAATCGTAAATATAGAAAAATATTATCTGACAAAATGTAAAAATTAAATATTTAAAATTCATATGTAGTAATACGAAAAACTTGAATTTAGTGATTCAGTACAGTGAAACTATGTAAATAGGTAATATCAATAATTTATGTTGTAACAGTCATAGAGATAAGGAAACGTAAACTACGTTTGGTGTACATTAAAAGTTGTGCAATAATATTTCTGCAAGCAGTATCCAGTTGAGTTGGAGTGTATATTATAAGTATGTGTGTGTGGGTGTGAGAGTGTTAAGGGGTAAGACAAACTTTTCGTACATAGATAGGAGGGAGTAGTTCCTAATGCGCGTGCGTCTTTCAGGAATCGATCCTACTGGCCACAAGAGGCTTGCACGGGATCCTAACCAACCAACCATCATCTCATCTCCTCTAACAATCCTATCTACCTCTCTCTCTTTCATTCAACTTTCTCTAACTAGACGTAACCGCAGGACCGCTCTTACTGAGGACTTTGCCCTCTCTACAAAGCTTTAGTTGCGGTCACAATTTTATCATGACTTGAAGTAAATTCTCCTAATACTACTATTTACTATATTATTTATTTACTTTCACTAAGTACTCAGTAGAGTGTACAAAATACGATATTGTATTTCAAGTTGTAACTTGTGCGGTAAACCATGTCCGATAATTTCGGAATATTTTATATATTTTTTTCTAGAGATAATATTTTTGAAGTGTCACACTATAAATTCATATAAATATTAGGTAAATCCGTAAAATAATGACGGGATTCGTATAAACAAACGGAATTAAACAAATATCACAACTATTCATCTCTTAAATTATGTACCCCTTTGTCCTGAAATTTTATTAATCACACTTGCAAACATTTACCTACCTGTACTAATGAACATTGGTAAGTTAAATCTAAAAAAACAATACATATATAAATTGACTATTCGATTATTTTCTTCGCGAGAATCATTCGATGAACTAGAGAGAAAATATTAAATTATTCAGGCAATCCAAACGGTTGCCCAACCAATCTGTTTCATTCTTCTCTGATTTTTCATTCTTCAAATAAAAAAAATAAAAAAATCGTTTGGAGACTCAACTCAGTGAGGATTTGCTCTATCCTTAAAATTCAAAGCCGTCCACTGTATACAACAATCAGGGGAGTCTTACAATAAACGAAACACCACAGCAATTACGAAACTAAGCATAACAAAAATCTTCAATAAAACATTTTCAATAAAACATGGTTATACTATGTTTCTTCAGCACTAAATCTACTCCATAACTAAATTATTTTAAAATACAGGAATAAAAATATTACTGATCACGATTAATACCAAACTTTATCCCATTGTTTATTTCTTGATAACGGAAGTTTTCAGATAAATAAATAATTGTCTGCAAACAAGAATTAATAGTTAATAAATTTTAATTATTCCCAAATTAACTCTACGCATATTACGCCGTCACTAATATCCTGAACACAGCCCTTAAGGGCATAACGCACATCGTCTGGCTCGTAATACGCTAACATCGCCTGATAAAGCATTGCAGAAAATGTTAATCAAACAGGAAGATGAAAATAATAATAATATTTCATCCTTTGCATTAGAAGGAATAATATACCTACAGACCTAAATACTGACAATTTATTCGTCACATAATTTTTGTTTTGAATGGGAATATGATAATACATATTGAGAGTTTACAGTTAAAATCAGCAGTTTTGGGAGAGTGATGAACGTTATTATGTATAGATAATCCGTAATTATAATTACGTGCAGTGAGTCCACTGACTACCCCACTTATAGTAGATGATGCTTTGATGAAACAGATACAGAAATTGTCTGATTAATAGACGTTAGGATACCTCTTTTGTCCCACTGGAAAAGTGTGCACAATTCGTTACGTTACAGTATAGGGGTCTACCGAAGAATATGTCTAGAGGGGAGGAAGTTAGCTGAGTCCAAAATTATCCTATTTTATACAATGTACGTTGGGTTTGATTTCTGGAATGCTACGTTCTACTTCGAAACCGTTTTTTTTCATACATTAGTAGTATTTTTATACAACTACTTACATCGAAATTATTTTAACTTACCGTGAATCTTCTACACCAGACGCTGAGCCACCTGATGTCTCTCAGTCTCTTACCGAGTGGAAGCTTTAAGATGACGTCAGTACCATTGTGGGCACTCAATACTGGAGGCTCTCTGAAACAAAAAAAAAAACAATTCTTAAGCAGGTAATAATTTTGAGAAACAACAATATTTTTCTGTTTATGTATTTTGAAAGCTATCAATTTTACATCTTCAATTTAGAGTCTCGGCCTCGTGAACAAGGGGTCTGTGGTTCGATACCAGGTGCCGGCAAACTCCCCTTTCACGACACAAGCTTTTAGTAGTTTACTGTAAAAGGTGTATAAGGTTGTATTTGGGTTTATAACAAAAACCCAGATATATATTTTTTCAAAAAAAATTCATCAGCGATTGGTTTTGCACGTTTTTTAAATCTCCTTAAGTCGTATAGCTAGTACACTAACTGCTTCTTATTAACATCCAGGCCATTTTCATAAAAATAAGTTATTCAGAATGAGTGGCATACCTGACGTTGATTTTTCATAAATTTACATAGTCTCCCATTTGAATAGTTATTGTTTACCCCACGGGTGCAGAAAACATTACTATACATTCTCTCTCTCTCTCTCTCTCATTTGTCATTGCACCCAATACACGAGTGTTGCTGCCATAATCAATCTCGATATGTTTTGCATTTTTTTCATCATAAAATCTTTATTCAAAACTTATGTACCTACTGTAAAAAAGTATGTAGGACTAATTTCGTTATATTATTAGTTACATGTCCGGCCACAGTATCTACGTTTACTTACAAATATCTTCCAGGTAATAATCCATAGGGACGTTTAAAAAGATTTCTAAGTTTTTTTTTAATAAAGGGAAAACGATTCCCTCAGATCAGATTATTATATTGGAGGATACAGAGTACCTACATAGTGCAGTAATAATAATAATAGAATCTATATAATATGTAGAGGTATCAGGAAATGGAAGACGAGGGCGGAGAACGTTCCTGCCGGCAATGAAATTTATTAGGTGCAATACTCATAAGTCTGTGAACTAAAGAAGGGTGCCAGTACAATGGGGTGGTGTGGACAAAATAAAATTTAATATTTTTTTGTCAAATATTATGATATTTGGGTTTGACTAGAGCAATGCGGTAAGTCCTTCTTTTATGTACCTACGTTATGTGTACCTATAGTTTTAGATTGTTACAAATTATTTGAATTTTTCGCTACTGCGGTTTCCGTTGACTATTAGCAGTAATCTAAAAAAAAAATATTGGCAAGAAGAGGGCTATCTGCATATTTATTTCATGCGATTGGTCCGCTGGCTACCCCACTTGTAGGATATTATGCCGTGATAATATAGAAGTAAACATTTTATATAGTTTACCAATGTAGGTACTTATTTACTCGTACCTGTTAATATTTGTGCCAATACGCTTTTGTTTCTACAATTTGAAGGGCAATATTTATTTGATACTTTTTTAGCTAGCTTTATAAATTTAAAAACAAAGAGAAAGTGATTGAAAGCAAATGATTGCTTACCAGTCAAAATTACTCTAAATAATGTTCTATATTTAAAAAAAAATTAAAAAATAACACCAAAAGTTTTAAACAAATATGCTTTGATTGAAGCTGTAGATAAGAAGAAGAATGCTTGGAAAGACTTACTGAGTGTGAAACAGTGGACACATTTGAAAAAGAGCGAAAGAAAGAAGTATACAAGACATGCAAGAAGGAAGTGCGTGAAGTTGTGAAAATGAAGAAAAAAATGCTTGAAGATGAAGAATGTAAGAAATTGTCTACGTATGCGAGTGAAAATATGAAGATTTTTTGGAATGAAGTGAAACGAAAGAGGACGGGTACAAGTGTGAACAGTATGAAAGGGATAAAAGACAAGGATGGATGTGTGTTAGTGAATGATGAATGTGTGTTACGGAGATGGAAGGAGTATTTCGAAGATCTGTTTGAATGTGATGGTACAAATGAGAATGAGTATGACGACATTGAAAGCAGTGTGAATGAAAACGATATGATAGACATGAATGAGATTATGAATGCATTAAAAAAAGCGAAGTGCGGTAAAGCTGTAGGGTATGATTGTGTTGCCGTTGAGCTCATCAAGTCTGGTGGACCGGGGGCTCTCGCGTGGTGCTTGGAGCTTTTCAACGATTGTTGGAGAGAAGGCGTCACACCAGAGGATTGGAGGAGGGCTATCATCTGCCCCCTGTACAAAGGGAAAGGCTCTAGACTTGAATGCGGGAGTTATCGGGCTATTAGCTTGCTGAGCTCAATAGGGAAATTGTATGGTAGAATTTTGATTGAGAGAGTACGAAAGATAACTGAGTGTAAGATATGGGATGCACAAGGAGCGTTTTTGAATGGCAGAGGGTGCACCGATCAGATCTTCTCCCTGCGAATGGTTGTAGAGAAGTTTCTGGGTAAACACCAGAGGCTTTTTTGTGCGTTCGTGGACTTGGAGAAAGCATATGATCGAGTGGACCGGGAAAGGTTGTGGCGCGTGTTGTCGGAGTATGGGGTGAGCAGCCGGTTGATACGCGCAATCTCTTCACTTTACGTGGGAAGCTCCGCTTGCGTGAGGGTAAATAACACTCTCTCGGAGTGGTTTGTCCTCACCAAGGGAGTAAAGCAAGGTTGTGTCATGTCTCCGTGGCTGTTCAACCTATTCTTCGACTACTGTATGCGACCTGTGAAAGAGATGGATGTTGGTGTCGAGCTGAATGGGTTTCGGGTGAATGCATTGATGTACGCAGATGATTTGGTGTTAATGGCTGAGAGTGAAAGGGACTTACAAGAGATTGTTACGTGTGTGTATGATAGTTGCAATTTGAATGGTTTGAAAATGAATGTTATGAAGACGAAAGTTCTAGTGTTTGAAAGAGAGGATGAAAAAACGATTTGCGAGATCAAAGTTGGTGACGAATGTTTGGAGCAAGTAAGTGAGTATGTATATTTGGGAAGTATGTTTGCGAGGGATGGAAGATGCGATAGGGACATTGAAAGAAGGAAAGTGGCCGGTGCTAGAGTGAACAGTGCACTTCGACCCATTGTCAGCAATGGCAATGTGTCGAACATGGCTAAAATGCTGGTGCACAATACCATTCTGGTACCGTCACTTACGTATGCAAGCGAGACATGGACGTGGCTGAAGAAGGACGAAAGTGGAATAAATGCAGTGGAGATGCGATCGTTGAGAAGAATGGTTGGTAAAACGCTGCGTGATAGAGTGAAGAATGAGGATATTAGAAGAATGAGCGGATGCAAGAAGAGTGTTGTGGACAGAATGCGCGTGAATAAACTACGGTGGTTTGGACACGTTGAACGAATGAACGAAGTAAGAATGACAAAGAGGATATACTTGTCTGAAAGAAAAGGTGTGAGGAAGCGCGGACGTCCGAGAACCACGTGGCTTGATCACGTGGATCAAATTCTTAAGGACGGCCGCGTGTTGAGTAAGAGGAATCGACGTGCGTGTATGAGAAACTGTATGAATGTGGAGGAAGCGAAGGAAGTGTGTAAAGATAGATCTGTGTGGCGTTCCGTTCTCTCTGCCTACCCCACTTGGGATACGGCGTGAGGGAATAGTATAGTATAGTATAGTATAGCATTTTATTCACAGATCCAAAATGAACATTCTGTATATTTTCTCAAAAATCAAATGGTCAGTAGAGAGGATTACCCTAGCGAGGTTCAAGTTAGACGATAAATAAAAAAATATTGTTTTTAAAATTCTTTCTCTCTAAAACTTGATTCAAATATTTATCAAACTAAATGTTATCGTACCTACCTAACTTCCAAAGTGTAAATAATGAAAGAACGATTCAACTTTTTTCGAAGCTATTGTCTGAATTTTGTGAATTATTATTAATATCTGTCGTTCGTGATATTGAATTTCTATTTTGTTATTAGTTTTTTTTGTAGATGTACTTAAAGATAACTTGTTAGTTAACATTGGGAACAAAAAACAAAGAAACTTTTTGTCATTATGACGGTTTTTTGACATTTGTCAGCCAATTTATAAAACTTTATTTTACTATTTATAATAAATGTTTATTTTTGTTCATTAAACACGTATAATAATCTATCTTAGACTAAGAATGGATGGTATGCCTTTTTTTACATATTATTATAAAACTATTTATAGATATTTTTGAAACTATTCTACCAGGATAACTTCACGCATATAATACAAAAAAAATATTTATCGTTCCATCCTATTTTATGGGGAGCATTAAAGATATTTCAACCCCGTTTAATGTTTCAGCAGTTTTTGATAAAGTGTTCGAATCTGGATCTGGACATATACCCATACTTTCATGAAGTCTGGTGCCGACCAATCTCTGGGTGTTGAAGATAAAAAGTTTTGGACGGGCGCCTCATTAGAAACTCGTAATGTGCTTAACAAACTACATTTCCTTAATTTAGAATGGGAATAAGTTCCCCCTAGTGATACAAACCATAACAACCGTATTCACAAAAAATTATATTTAGTCGTCACTTAACAACCACGGATAGTATGAAGATAGAGTTACCCCTGGTTAAAGATCCAACTGAACCGCCTACAAATAACATTTAATTTATTTATTTATTTATCCTTTTTGCACATTATCACTACACAACAGTGTTAACAAAATAACAAAAAAAATTAAAAACTAGGACGATGTGCAGTGGCGAGATTATCACTATAAAGTGATTTCTTCCATCTAACCATGGCTGCAAGGCTCATTTTCCGATAGCATAAAGGCTGCCGCATTATACATTTCCTGGAAAAGTTATATTGGTTCCAAAAGTGTGCCTAATGGTCTACAAGGCTCTGATTAATATGCCACTTTAGTCATATTCTGAGTTCTGTGTTCTCTAAACATCTGCAAGTAGATCCCTACGGTCAACAAGAACGTCCTCAAACATGCTGGACGATATGAACAGAACCAACAAGTCCTGCTTCTATGAAAGCATCGTGGGACCCATCAGCTAGAGTTGTCTTCCCAAAGAACCTTCGAAAAATTTACCGATAATATTCGGGAGAAAACTAAAGACAACGCTCTTAATAAAGAGTTTCCTGTGCCCATGAGATGGAAACTCCGCTAAACGGCACCGCAGAAATTATATATTACATAATTAAATCAAAACTTTATCCAAAAAACATTTTTTGTATAGTGCACGGTACTCTAATCAATTTGATTACTAAAAATTAAGATTTTTGTTCAATTTTTTTTAAATCTTCAAATGACGGGTGTTGTTTTATGACCAGAATGCGTCAAAAGAATTGATAGCTTTTTAAAAAATAAATTCGGAATAACGTTAATCTTGGTTTGTGAGTTACGTGTCACTTATTTAGAGTATTTTAGACATAAGTGGTGGAATAGCTGTTACTAATATGTATGATTTATGTTGCTATTTTATTATTTACTAATATATTTGAAAACGTGATGGACATTTCTTAAAGTTTTTGTTTGCATGATTTTTTTTCATTCATTCATGTTGATGGACAAAAAGAATATTGAATATAAAAAAATCATTTCAAGAATTTTAATTTAGGTAAGCTTCTGATTTATTTTCTTTAAATTTCAAAATTTGCTTGCAAAATTAAAAACCCACACTCCTACGGCTGGCTTCAAAGTTTTTCACCATAAGTCACTTACCTTGAGAGAGTAAAGAGATGTCAAATAGAAATATCTATGTATTCGGAGAATATTAAAAATAATATAAAATATCCGTTGTAAGAATCTTTCTGAATATTTGAAATTAATTGACAGATTTCTTTTTGATTAAATTTTTAAAAAGATATATTTTTATGAGTTATATAATATGCATTTCTTCACAGTTCTCTCGCAATTATAGTTCTTACTAAGAAGTTCTTTTTCATGGCACAAAAATAAATAAGATACCTATTTAGTCGGGGAACAAACCTCATTGCTAATTTTTAGATTATTTTTATACTCCGTAATATGTATAGAGATAAAATGTCTTAGATTATGTAATATTATTACATTGATGTAGTTTACAGAAAAAATCTGACTAACCTTCCATTGTAATCCTCAGGATAAGGTATGATGTATCCTTCTGGTGATGGTCTAGGCGAGTTGCCAACCCAGAAGAAGGCATCTGGACCAGTACCGTCATAGGCAAAGCCCCTTATGAAGATAGTACTCTCGTCCACGGCGTAAACGGTGCCTTTGATACCGTGGGCAAATTCAACCAGTGGTCCTATAAGACGTCCGTAGTAGGGTTGTTTGGACTGTGTATTACCGCGGCCTTTGCCTTGCGAGTACCCTGTAAAAAATAAGAACCGTTAATGTTATTGAGTAGGTACCTAATAATATTCAATAAAATCGAAACAATTGCATTATCTGTAAGTAGCTCTTGAGTAATGTCTAATGGGATCTATACTGCGATCATAGATTTCACTTCGCATTAATCGTAACGTTATGTGACATAATAACTTCGAATTATTCAATGCTCCATGCAATGGGCAAGTATAATCATAAGAATTATTGAATACTTTTGATTACTTATTGGAAATAATGACATCAGTTAGCGCTACGACCAAAACGAAGTCAAAGTAATTGTTGGGGATGCAAAGGATGAAAATGATCAGAAGGCATGGAGATTTATTATTTGGGTGATAATTTTCTACAATAGCTGTTTAATCTCCAGAATTAATAAATATTGTAGCGTCACATAAATGTTTTTTTTCTTTTGGTAAATTGAAATTATCACTGCAGCTTACCTGATTTTCCTCTAGTGCCAAAATTATTCCATGAAAGACCTGTTGCGGTATAAGATAAAAATATTACAATTGCAAGAAAGAGAAAGAACTAGAGAGGAAAGAAAATTTGTTACAAATAAATACATATATTAAACATGAAAACTAAACCAAGATAATGAAAAAAATATGTATAGGTGTATTAGTATTTATTTTCGACAACCGTGGGACTTAGAGTAGTTTTTACTATTATGTGAAATTCTTTTTTTCGTGTTGTAAATATTTTGATCAAATATTCCCTGATCACTTGTTAATTAATGGTTGATGAATTTAGAAAATATAATGTATAGATATACCTAATAGATATATAAATACAACCTTATGTGAAAGACATTTAACTATTCAGCGATGACGCTGTAAGCCACCCACTCTGAAAGTTTTATTTTTGTTGGCACGGAGAGGAACATCTGCACGTTTATTATTCACAATTAGTCTGCTGACTACTCCACAAGTGTAGAATATAATAGGAATAAAAAACCCTTACCGGAGTGAATAGACCGTCAAAGGAATAAAAGAAAATATTTGAACAAATTTTTACAAACATCGCTAAAAAATACTGTTCTATAGGTTCTATAAACTATATAGAGTTGGCTGGGTAGGTATACTAAGTATGATACAAAACCAGAACCGCATTACGGCACGGATGATAAAATCTATTATATCTAGCGATGTATGATTCCGTTGATATACTCACGACGACGTCGCGACGTGTCCCTGTAAAGCTCGCACGGCAGCGTCACTTCTTCAAAAAAGTACTTATATTATAATGTACATATATGTTCGCTTCACTTGAGAACTTATAGGTGACATAACAACAAATTTAACTGAAAATTTATTCCGAAAACACCTCTATAAAAATATGATGGTTAGTTGTTATGTATGTTAATAATGAAACAAAACAATATTTACGAAATTTTATGGTTTGCTGCTATGATATATTATCCAATACATATTGTCTCTTGGAGTCCCCGAAAAATAAAAGATCTTCAACTCTTTTCGAGTTTGCTGTAAAAGTCAGGTGTTTGTTAAACATCCCATTTTCCTAAGACTTTCTACATCTTCAATTCAGCGATAAGATACGCCACCCATCCTGAATCTCTTAAACTTTTATACAGGTACCTGGTACAGGTATTGAAAGGACAACCTGTTTTTTTTAACATTAGTTCCCAACTTAGTTTTTATCTCACAAATAGACAATGTAAGAGTTGGTTCATTGCTATTGAACGTTGGTTTCTTCGGTCGCCCATTTAAATATTTCCCTAGTGTATATGAAATTTAATAAGGATTAGTTTATAGCAGGAGAATCGACCCTGATTTGATCGTTATATCTTTATCTGTATTATGCTTTGTGCTCTCAAATCATTAGGGGGAGCACAATATATTTTATTATACTATAATACATACTTTATCTGAAATAGGGAGTGTGAGAATGCGCGGACGTCCGAGAACTACGTGGCTTGATCTCGTGAATCAAATTCTTAAGGAAGACCGAGTATTCATTAAGAGAAATCGGAGTACGTGTATGTGGCGTTCCGTCTTCTCTGCCTACCCCACTTGGGATACGGTTTGAGGGTATAGTAGTAGTACTTTCTTCGCGAAGTATTCTCTCGTCTCCAAAATTTCTGTACGATTTCAATTAGTTGGAAGAAACTGGGTCTTTGTGATAAACTTGTACATTGTTAGTGCATATCGATTGATCGTTATTTAATTTAAAATAATTTTTAATGAAATTTATTGGAATGTACAGTAAAGAGTAAATAAATAAGTTATCGAGTGTCCTGCATATGTAAAATGTTCGTAAAACATCACATATCGCAAATATCGCTGGTATTTTCATTCTGAATAATTATGTTATTGTGTTCAAGGTGTGGAGAGGTTAATCTATAGATATGTTCATTATAAAAAAGTCGACAGGCTAACCCACTTGTACGTGATACCGTGATGGTGTACATAATGTAAATGGATAGAAATATATCTACTAGACTAGCACCAACGATCCCTATTTCATTCATAGTGAATTCATACAGAGAGAACCATATATCGAAAAAAAAGAACATTTAATATCAAAGTTTTCAAATTTTCAGAATCTTTATATTTACACTGGTGTGCCAAATGTGTTACAATATTATAATAATAAAAATTAGTTTTAGAAGTAATTTTCGAAAGAAATCAACTTGAGATATGAAATACACTTATAAATTGTATAAATAAAAACTGGAAAATAATATGACTTGTATAATATATGCAGTGTAATAATAATAATAATATGTATTATGTAAGGGCGTGTAGAGGGATGTTGACACACGCAGGGGGTAGGGGAGGGGAAGGGATGTAGGGTGGACACGTGCTCAAAGGGGTGGCACTGTATATTATCCACTATACATACATATATCATTTCATGTTATAATATTGCTTTTCAAATGATAATCAACTGGTATCGATATAATAACAATATTCACTACATATAATATATTTTGAGAATATCCAAGGATAGTTAGCCATTATAGCACGATGTTCTTTCATTGACAAGATTTCGGACAGTCTAGAATGTCGTGGGGAAAAGCAGGCTGGTTTTCATCCTATGTTCCCGAGAGACGCTTTAAAGAGAGAACGATCGTGGTGCGAAAAAGACAATAATTGCTCAAAATATATATATTTTTTTAAAAAGATATATCTGGGTTTTTGTAATAAACCCAAATACAACCTTATACACCTTTCACAGTAAGCTACTAAAAGCTTGTGTCGTGAAAGGGGAGTTTGCCGTCACCTGGTATCGAACCACGGACCCCATGTTCACGAGGCCGAGACTCTACCTCCAGGCTACCGACGAACTCAAATTTTTATAAACACTGGTCAAAGCTGCTCTGTAAATTGGAATACATACAGAATCGTTCTCTGGTGCCAACTAGTGTTCAGATTGACAATTAACGATAGATTGTCAAAAGCCTCGAACACCATAATTAAAATTATACGTTATATATTTCAAAAAATATCGTTACCACGGATTTGGTGGAGACGTCCACCATTTTCAAACCACATCCTAAAACTATTTGACAAGTAATACAATAATTTAATTATTTACGTATCATTTACAAATGTCGAGTTTATCGCTGAACTGTGATATCTCCTAACTATTCAATTCACCTTCGTTAAAACTAAATAGCATCCACACATTAAACCTTTATTTATTTTTAGAGCCACATTACAGATTAACCAATACCTAATTATTATAATTATCTCTATGAACACACGTGACCCCAACTTAAATAAAACCTTCTCGAGAGAATGATGTCAGATATGTAGTAGTCAGATTAACTTCTCAGACCCTAATCAATCAATAATTTTAATCAATTAGATAATTAATGAATATGGACAGGACACTAATTGGATACCAATTGATGGGGAACTTCTGTAGTAAGAATATGGAAATCTATGATCTTCAATCTAAATTTATCACTTATAATTCGATATTGAATTTATTTTTCTATTTATAGTAAGTTAGAACTAACTTTTGTTCCCCATCGTTATTCGTTATGTTCAGCTAAAAGCGGCCAGTTCCATAAAAAAAATAATTTCACATAGAATAAAAAATAATAAAAAAAAAAATCGCGAAAAAAGCTTCTAGTAGTAACCGTAGTAACTAATAGAATTTTAACATTAATGAAAGGGCCTTTAAAGATAAAGGGATACGCTAAAAAAAGATAGAAATCCGAAACACAAATCATAGATAGATAGAATTTATGTTTTGCAGTGGTTTGAAACATGAATTTTTGTAATTGATCAACGTACCACGAATAAAGTGCACTTAAACCAGCCTTAACCGATTCGTAAGCATCAGAACACCTTTCGTGCTTCCTGCTGAGAGGAGTTTGCATATATGTTGCTTGTGTGGATGAGATGTATTTTGAGTTCTTAATATACAAATGGAAAAGTGAAGTTGATTAATGACACAATGATGAAGAAGTATTATATATTTGTACCTTGACAACCCTATTAAAATTCAATTTGAGGGGTGGCAATATTCAGTTGATTATTATTATGGACTGGTACAAATTAGCGACAATGCAATAAAATTTAATAATATGAATGTAAAATAATAATAACGATTATTGCATCTGGGGGCCAATGTCCCCCAACATTCATTTTATATATTAGATTATTATTACAGTATGAAGTTTCCCACCCACGAAATGAAATTGCATATGATAATTGAAAACATTTATCATATATGATTTGAAACTTGATATATTTTTGCATTAAATTGCCACTGGATGGCAACTAGCCTGCTTTTTATTTAAATATTTTTATTCATTTTGAATATACGAGTTTTAATTCGTTTACGTCACGTAGAAGTACGTGAGTTGTAACATCAATTTGCATGGGAAGTTTCAAATAATTTGGAAATCATAAGAAAAGGTAACATTAATTTTACTATACTTTTTTATTTACAATGATTGTAGGTACCTATCTACACACTTTGATTTTAATCTATATTAATCTATACCATCACTGCATTTTCCACAAGTGGGGTAGTCAGTGGATTTAATAAAAAAATAGACATTCAGAATGAGTGGTAGGTATGCCTCATCGCAGAATTTGTGAGGTTGAATGTCCTAGACAAGATATTTTACGAATGCTTGCCTTTTGAATAGCACTTGTAATGTGACTTAATAGATACATTTGAATAATGCTTTGTATTCCGTAATCAAATAATAGAGATATTTCGTTTGGAGAATCATATTAAAGTATTTATTAATTACATACCTACCACTCAACTATGATAAATATGCAAATAGAAACATATAGAAAGATACATTAAAGAATGCGTTTTTCAGAAAGTTGCTAATGTTGTAAAAAGAGGTAAGAAAACTATGTAACATTTTTGGGTTTGGGAAAAGAAAAAATGAAAAATAAAGACGAGTAAACTCCTGAACTTTTATTGGCATGGATAGGGCGACTATTATTTTACATACACCCCGTCCGCTGGCTACCCCGACTTTGTGAATGACGTGATGAAATAAATGTTAATTGAAATAAAAAGAAATGGAAAAACTAATACTTTCAGCACCTTCAAAGAAATAAAATAAAATTCCGCTAACATAAAATCTGAAGTACCTACCCGAAAATTTGTCATTGCTTAGTTTTAATCAAATTAAGGGAAGTATGGGTAATCAAAAAATATCCATCAAACAAAAACTCGTAGGTACTTACAAAAAATCCACATTTAGATCTGGTTTACTAGCCATGTCCAGTATGAGAATAAAGTTATTCTAGATTAAAAAAAAAATTACGCGATTTATTCTGTGACGTATAGAGTAAGGAGGTACTTTAAATTTGAAATATATAAATAAAGAAATAAACATAGGAAAGTATTCGAATAGAAAGAAAGTAATCGTACTTATGAAGTCGAAACAACGCGTATTTCTGTTTGTGAGCGACTTATTACTTAGCCAGACATAAAAGTTGGAACATTACTTATTCCATGGTTGTGAATACGGGTGTTAGTGTATTTGTAGTTACAGAATAAAGAAAGGAATAAGGTAATACATTGTAGTATATGGACTATCAACACACAATAATATAAAATCCTTTTAGTAAATAAAAAACGAGTTTTAGTGCGAGACATTATTGTACAAGATATAAAAAGTATTAAAGAGCGACGAAAGAGATTATTTTGAAACAGAGGCGCTATACGAAATTTTTCATCAGCCAAAATGCGTCGGATACCAGTCGTATTCTCGAAGACAATGCATTAATATTCTTCACGGAACACCTATTATGTGACTGATGTAAATAAATTTAATATCATAATAATGTAATTATGTAACTGTTTAATGTGATTCGTGGAATAAATTAGAGTTTAATTATCAAATGTACCTAACTAAATTGACAGAATGTAAAAAGTTATAACATTTGAATTGATCTAATTGGAGGTTCATAGCTTTCTAATGCACGTAATGATCGACCTTTGGAACCTATAGTAATTAATTAAAATGGACTGGGTAAGGGAAAAAGAATAATGGTTGTCGGTTACAAATTTTTTAATCAGCGGTTCATGTAACAAAAGTATAATATTTTTTGCCACCGTGAACCTAAAAATGTTTGTATGGAGTAAGTGTATGCAAATCTAGCATATTATCTCCATATATGTACGTGAATTATAAAAGTGCCTAAATGAACTAAAAACACAAAATGTCGTGGAATCGAATGAGAAAGATAACTTAAAGGTATGTAAACAGCTTAAAAGTAAGAATAACTTCAAAATAAGTGACTTTTATTTAAAAATAAAACTTGATAATGAATCGCTGTTACTTTTTACCAACCTATTTTGCACAAGAAGGCGTATTAGAGATATTGTAATATTTATTTTACCTTCTTACGCTAAAACTTAAACCACAATACGGCATATCCATAATCATGATTATTATGTATAATGTATTGTCTATGGAGTGCGCGATTGGTATTCAACGCATGTTCCATATTGTGGAAAGGACCTTATAGGGAGAAAGTGAAAGAACAGTAGGTAGCTAAGGATTTAAGAGGAAAGGGGAGTAAGTGTAGGAGGGTAGGTTATTAGAGGTAGGTATTGTTGTTATTATTACTATAGTACATAAAGTTAAAGCTGTGTAGTATTACCAGTTTGTTCCACAAATCCCCATGATTACCAGAAACAAAATAAATCCCGGTAATGGAATTATTTATCTAACTGGCAACATTGTAAGGGATTATCATCACTCCTTATCACAGGGAAGTGAATTTATATTGTCCTACTATTTAATAAAATAATGCAACAAAATACAGTTTTACTTATTTTAACATCTACTTTATAAATATTATTGTTAATATAAAAATATTAATTTGCTCAACTACATCCACTCTTTATGCTCTTTTTGAAAGATAAGACACGAAAAGAAGGTTTCTTGTATGAGATTTTTTAAATCTTAAACATATAAATCTTAAAAATATAAACCCTTGAAGTGATATTATCACAGTACTATATATATTATTATTATTATTATATATTTCATTAGCACAATTCAAAAGTAAATGAAAACTACTGCAGGATGGTGTCACGATGCTTATAAAATGTCCTAGGTTGGTCCTTGTGCAATTTTTTTCATAATACATTCATCAAACACGTGATATTTCAAATAATGTAACCAATGTACAGTGAAATATAAAATAGATAAATAAATAAAAATACACTCGTGAGTGTTAACAAAGTTCTATTTACGCAATAAATTCTGACAGATATCTTATTTTCAAAGGAACAGTATAATAATCGAGTTCGTCGGTAGCCTGGAGGTAGAGTCTCGGCCTTGTGAACAAAGGGTCCGGGGTTCGATCCCAGGTGCCGGTAAACTCCCCTTTCATGACACAAGCTTTTAGCTTACTGTGAAAGGTGTATAAGGTTGTATTTGGGTTTATAACAAAAACCCAGATATATCTTTTAAAAAAAAAAATACATTTTCACATTTACGACATGTAAAAAGGACTTTTTTCAAATTCTCGTGGTCGTAAATGGAACCAGAATAGGATCCTAATTTCTTCTCCACAAAATAAGCATAAAATCTTAGACGCGTCTGAGAATGCTAAGAGATTTTGAATTTAAAATGTATGTACAAATAATAATAATATTCAAAGTTATTGCTTTTAGATACAAAAGATAAAAACAGTGTTGTTGGAAATGTTTCACTATTATTCAAAATCACATCGTTAAAGCATTCTCTCAATTAAAGAAAATAAATAAATAATTAAATTGGAGTCATCGACCTAAAATCTGTTGAGACGTCTCCTAGACCGTCTAGAAGTAATAAACCCTTAGGGATAAAATATCATTGATGAATATAAATCTGAATTAATATTCAATTTAATTACTATAGTCAACAAAGTCTTTTGACTTTAAAAGAGCATCTGAATGGTAATAAAAACTTATTATTTGCACAAATAATCATTTACTATATTTTACTAGCTTTCTACCCGACTTTGCTTTGATGAAATAATCATCTGTGTGTCAAAAACATAAATTTAGATGGAAAATGCATGCATCATTATTTTTTACACCTTCCTGAGATATAGGTATTATTCAGACATCATTATGACATATTCCTCAAATGAAATAACCAGAGGATTTACATATTATTATAACCATGCCAGTAGATCTCTCACTGTCACTGAAAAAAGACATTCAGAAGGAGCGACGTATGTCATTGCAGAATGGAAGATATTCAAAAGCATAATTAGCTCTCCGTGCTGATAAGAAAATAATACATTTAGAATTGGTGGCATGCCTCTTATATTTTATCGGGGACTCCGCGGATCACTACTTGGTGCAAAATATAATGTAAATATAATGACAAGTTGAGGACTATGGAGTAAAATAATGCATGTATACCAACTAAATTACAAAATAAAATAGTGTATGCATAAAACCATAGTGAATTGTTTCTTCTATACCAACATATGCTGACCGGGGACGAAAATCTATATGCAAGGAAAATAATAGTTATATTTTGAATTCATTTTCGCAACTAAATAAAAAATATTCTTGAACATGTCCAAAGAATGAGATTTTATATATAAAGTACCCGTTACCATTCTTCACCCTTAATTATGGTATCCTTGAAAGTATTTAATAATGGTATCGAATATTTATTAGATTGTGTTCATTAGCTTCTGAACTTTATTTATTTATTTATAAAACAAAACAAATGATCCTCTGTTGTAAATAATAATACAAAACACAATAACAACACTTAATATTCTTGAATGAAAATTCACAGGTATGAAACACCCGTGTGAATTATATGGAATTGTGAATGAAAAATAATTTCAAATATAGTGTTAGTACTTACATAAATAATGAAATACGGTAGGTATTTAATACCTCATGTCATTAACATGCAATAGTAAATAAAATTTGTAGAAGACTTTAGTAAATATGATATTTGAATGTTACATTTGACCTCCGAAACGTCCTTTTTATTTTTTCTAAACATCGAGTCATCGAGAGATGATTTCACCATGATTGAATTAACAATATAACAATATAATATTTGAAATTTTATAGCTACTACTAATGTAGCATGAAAAAACTTGAAAAATGTATCCAAAAACAAATAAATAAAAAAAATGTAGAAAAATCAAAATTTATCTTTATAAATTTCTCTAAAAAATATCGTAGAATTAGAGTAATAATTTCAATAACTAGACAATTCTTTTTAAGATTTGCCGTTTTGTGGAAAAAATACCTCAAGGTAGGTACTTTTAAGAATCTCATTTGAGTCAATAGTATCTTTAAAATATGGTCTCCTACTCTTTTAAGTAAGTTTTTGAGGTAAAACATTCAAAACCTTTGATTCAGTGATGATGAAATTAGTATGCCAACCATTCATAGTGTCCTAATTATTTATTGGCAGGAAAAAATCTATCTATCCCACGTGTGGGATATGCCGTGATGGTATAAATATAAAATTGAGACTTTTCTTCACTTAAATTTATGATACTCCAAAATCGATAAAGAACTCAAGAATCATTAGGTAAGTACATAGGTTTATCTAGAAATGTCATAATATAAGATTAATTGGATAAATTGAAACCAGCGTTTTCTTCTACTATAGATTAAACTATCACGTGAGAGATGTTTTGATTAATTTTTATCGCTATTGTCTTTTACACCTACATATTATACAGGTGCATAGTAGTGAATTATTCAGATTGATAATGGCCTAAGAATCCGAAAGACGTTACCCTCAAGTTTGTTTTATTTACAGTGAAAGGAAACGCTTTGTATCAATTTGTCCAATAAATTATGGAAATCTACAATTTGTACAACAGATGCAGGAACAAGATGCCTCTGGGTTTGCGAGAGGAATCGAACGGAGAGGGCTTCAGAAGGAAACTGAAAACACACCTTATTGTTGGAGACTTCGAACGATAGACGCACAATATGACGCCCTTGAGGTCATGTTACGAGTAAACGGCGCGAGTAAATATATATAAATTATACATTAAAAAATCAGACTTATTTTTAAGAACTGATGTTTCAAATCACGTGAAAAAAAAAAAGTTTGGTGATTTTGTTTTATAGAAGAATGACGTAATTCATGTTATTTTTTATACAATTTACGTATTTTTGAAGTTATAGAACGCGGAGTAGTAAAAACGACATACGTAGGTACTTGGATGAAATGCTCCACAGGTACCTACGTGTACCCATAGTATGTTCTGTGTTACCTATGTAGTAAACTCATGAAAGTAGGAGTGTGTGGGTGTTTGTGGGAGGTATGGGACATTTGGGAGAGTTGGGGGAGAACGTCACCATGCCAACATCTAAATTAAATCAAGAAATATTGTAGTGAGCGATGTATCATCATATCTTAATACATAACATTATTTCAGGGCTAGGGGTCGATCACTCAAAAAAATTACATATTATCATTAATGTTAACGTACAACTCACGCTGAATTTATGAACAATTTTATTTATGAGTGTATAAATTAAATGTTTATTATCTTTTACGGTATATTTTACAGAGAAAGCTTTGTAAGAAAATATTATGACATTCTTCTTCTTCTTCTCGTGCCGTATCAGGTCCCCCGACGTTGGCAATCACTCTGGCAAAGGCTTCTCTATCTTGCGCGACCTGGAACAGCTCCCTCACATGTCTCATCCCGGTCCAGTCTCTCATGTTGCGCAACCAAGACGTTTGCCTTCTACCAGGACATTTTTTTTTATTTATTCCATTTCGTAAGGTGAACATTTGAAATATGAACGTAGATGAATGTTATATTGACTTCCATTCAGTTAAACTGATATACCTACTTATTTTTCTTTGAATTACTTACCAAGCAAACAACTAGGTATAAACGTAGATCCTTTGTACTCTGTTTAACACGCAGAATATTGCAATAAATATCAAGTACATATCAATACAAATCAAAGTACAATCAACAACAAAAATACAAAGTAAATATCTACTTTATAATATTGATTATTTACGGCGTTATTAAGCGAAATGATTTTATTATTATTTGCACAAATATCTACTCAGATATTTAATCGGTATTGTCATCTCAAACAAATGTAAAAAAGCTGAATTCGCCGGAGAAAATATTTGGTTTGTTTTATTATTTTTTAAGTCTCAGTTTGTTTGGCTGTTGAAAAATAATGAAAGAAGGTTGTCTACCTCTGTTGTTTAAAGTGATAAAGTTATTGAGAAAGCTAGTGGGTGGTATGTTGATGACCCCTGACATTTAAGATGAGACAATGTATAACGAATGTAAAAGATGATGAAATACGTCACAATTTCAAAATAAACTTTTTTACAACAGGATTTTTTTTTAATTCAATAACAGTTATTACATTATATTGCTTCGTGGAGTTTCCGGAATAGAAAAGCACTCCCACTCTTTTTTATAAGTTTTCAGGTGACCTTCAAAATGTAGGTATATAAACATCACTTATAACTGATTTTTCATTTTCAGTCGGTTTCCTCACTTGTGTAAATTGTCATAATAGTGTAGATAAACTCATCCATTGCGTGACTAACATTTGTATTGTGGCACCCACATGTCTCACCGAGCTATGTCCTGTTGACGAGACTCCGAGGTGACCGCCGTGCTCAGCTTCCAATCTTGTAAACAAACTCGTGGAACCCAATAGGGAAAAAAAAAAATCTCATAAAGGAGCTTCAGAGTCACTGCGCCAATTGCCTTCCTGCGGACCTGAGAGAGAATCAACCTACCACCACATTCAGGAGCAAATTGAAAACGCTTCTGTTCAGGAGAAGATACGGCGCCCTTGGGATGGTCACGGATCATAAATTGTCCGTATTATTGAAGATGATGATTATGGATGATTTTATTTTGACGCTGTTTAACAGTCCCTAGACCGTCTCAAGGGCGCCTATTATTTTTATTTAATTATTATAAAATTTTGAAAACACTTGTGATTGTCACAAATTTGACTAAAATGCAAGAATTTTATGTTAGTTGCAATTGAAGGTATTATTAATTGTTACAAACTTTCACAAATTCACATTTTTAATTTTGTTTAATTTTGTTTACAAATTCACTAATTCACATTTTTAATTTTGAAATTTTTAACTAGTTGAAAAATAACAACACCCAAAAATTTAACATTATAAAACTATTGAAACTAAAAAAATGTTTTAAAATTTTGTTAATTTGAACAATAATAAGATATAATGGGTTAGTTGGAAGATATCGCGCTTCCGCGATAAACTCGCCCATTGCACAAATTTATTTGTCTGGTTCTACAATGTTTATATTTTATTAATGTTTGTTTTTTTGTGCAATAAAGATTTTTATTATTATTATTATAAGATTATTATTTGTTATTCACGGCATTTCCCACAAGTTTGATATTCGGTGAATTAATTAAATATAAAAATTAGACAAATCGCTCACTCTGTGTCACAAAAAATGAGACATCTAGGAAAGGTGGTATGCCATATCGCTGAATTGGAGATGTTTAATCAATGTATTATTATATATTGTGATGTTTAACAATCACCTGTCGTATAGAATACACGAAAAATTGGAGAAAATAATGAGTGTAATTTGGTCCATTTGGACTTAGTATTATTTGTAAACTTAAATCCGTCTAAATGATGTGAATAAAGAATAAATAACACATAGTACTAGAAACACGAGTCAGGTTAAAATAAATATTTTCTATTTATGAATATTAACATTTTCCATGAAGTTTATTGTTAATAATATTAATTAACAATAAACTTTTTTACTAAAACGTCAGTTTTTTGACGTTGAATTATAGCTTAATGAGATTCTTTGACTAATTATATTCAAGAAAACAAAGCTCTTAATTTTGATATTTATAATGACTTTAGCTATTTTTAACAGCTTTTAAAGAGAGTTTTCTTTTGTCAGAATCACAAAAAACGTGTTAAATGCTAATAAAGTGTGGGAGTAAATCAAAATCAAGCTTAAAATAGATCTCAGAGAATGAAATACATATATATGTATTTGCATAATTTTATACAAACAGGGTTATTACTAAATGTATTTATGGAGCTGTGTAGGAGATATTGCCAGGTGTTCCTAAAGAAGGTGGACAAAGAAAGTTCTGGAGAGGTAAACGAGAATAGGCAAAAGTAATGATGGAGGAACTCAGTTTAGATGGTCAATTAATGTATGGAAGATTGCTGGAACGAAGTGGATGCAGAAAATTTAAGACAGGAGGTGAAAAATAATTGGGGAGACCCATATATCAAATATGAATTCAAAATACACGAAGTAGGTATAAGGTATAAATCATATTGATAAATGAAATCAATTTTAAGAAAGCAATGTCTTGTAATAAAATATCCTTAAACCATAAAATATATTATTTCATCTTTTCAAAAAATAAATATTTTCAATAAAGGCAAAAAAGACATGTGTGAAACAATTGAAAATAATTATCAGAATGTTGAATAATGAAATAGAGAAGTTTATTACAACACCGTTAAAAATAAAATACTCCAATTTAGATGTCCTCCCTCAACGCTGCATAGAAGATAATATGACATCATCCACAAGATAAGTAGAATCATAGAGTAGGTAAATCATCACTAAAAATTTACTGGAATGATATTCGACAGGGTCGTTATTTGTTCGGAAGTATAAGTTATTTTTTTTAATACCCGAATACACATTTTTTTAGAATGACAATATTAATTAAAAAAATTTAGTTTATCTATTTGAAATTCAATATATTTTCTTTTTAACGTAGGTGGTTCAATTTGACATTTAAAAATGAATAAAGTCGGCGCTATTTTAATTAAAACTCGGAAAACACTTCAATCAAAGAAAATAAATACCTATAAAAGCAAAATAATTAAATTAAATTGCATAAAAAAGCACAACACATACAATGAGGGTGAAAAGATAAAAATCGGGCAGGTAAAAATAACACAATATACTTCTATATCTCTCTATACTCCTATTTTAGTACAATGCCAATGTAACAATAACGGAATAACTCCTATTATAATTGTTATGTCTGGCTAAGTGATACCTTGCTTGAGCCTGAGTCGGATTACTCGTAGGTACCATCAGTAGCACTACATTATCTCCATGATAACAACGGAAATAACTAGTGTAACATTAGCTATTTCCGCTGTTACCATGGAGATAATGTAGCGTTACTGACGGTACGAGTAGTCCGATTCAGTCTCCAGCGTTGTTACGACTTAATATAGGTCTAAAATACTTCCTTATCGGAGCGCAAGGAATGTCGTGGAAAGAGGTGACGCAATTGGCACAGAGACGCTCTGAATGGAGGAGGCTGGTTTCTGCCCTGTGCTCCCGAGAGGAGCGTTGAGGGCGATGATAATGATGATGAAAATACTTCCTAGTTTTCAATTGTACTCGAAATATTCTTCATCATAGATCAACAGCCGTTATACAAATAATACATTATGGAACAATAAAAAAAATCGTTCATTCCAGCGATAGCTAGCATACTATATAGGTTAAACATAAAATTAGTCTTCTTCGTTTAATTTTTTTTAATAAAAAAGCTACCAACAAAATTTCTATTATTTTATTTTTTGTTTTTTAAAGTACATAGGTGCATGAAAAATTAATCAATAATACACAGACTTCAAATATTAAAATATATACAATTCAGTTAAAAACAAAACAAATGACATCAATAAACAAAATAAAGCTAATATCAATTCAACACAAATACAATTCAATATTACACCTATATATTATGTATGTACAATTCAATAAACTAATAACTTTGAATAAACATTATGATTTTCGGTACAATATTGAATATGTCCACCGTAAAACAATTTGTTTTGTGAGAATGATTTAACAAGGAATAACTCATACTAGACAGAGCTAGTAAGCCAGGTATAAATATATATCCTTTCGTGTGTAAGGGTGTAAGTATTTGTAATTTAATCAGTGTCTCTTCAAAGGGAATAAAAATTTGCCTATTTATTTTTCTTCTTTCAAAGGAAAGGCCTTGAATGGTACATAATGAGTATAATTTAATGAAATATAATAATATAGGGCATGGTGACATTGCCCTGTATATATGTAGGTTCTTGAAATATTGTTTCTTTTTTATACTTAATTCATTTTATTATGTATGAATCAAAGACATTTTATTATTCCCAGTATTGTTTCTATTTTTTTTTATTTCTACGGAAATATATCAAATGTTTGATTATGAGTTATCTAGTTATATAATTTATTCTTTACTGTACATTGGGTATATCTCGAGTAGTGTCCGTTAAAGAAATGATCTTCCACTATTTTCTGTCAGTTTTCGAGCGTTCTGTAAGAGGCAGTTATTCGTAAAAACATTTATCATCTTCAGTTCGGCGATGACGTATGCTACCCATCCTGAATGTCTTTACTTCTATTGGCAGAGAGAGAACAACTTGGATTTTTCGCGTGTAGTTGACCCGCTGGCTACTTCAATTGTGGGATTTGCCGTGATGGTATTATGTATGAATATACCTATGTAAGTGCATTGGTTATAACATCAATTGGTAATAAGTTAATGTACAGAGGGCGAGTTTATCGCTAAGTAGGTATTTTGCGCTTGAAAACATCATAGGTATTGGTTCTGTTATTTTCAAATTATAAAATAATTAATATCTAAATAATTAACGATTCTAACACGTATGTATATTTAAAAAAAAAAAAATCTGGGTTTTGTAAGCTACTAAACCCAGATATAGTAACAGTAAGCTACTAAAAGCTTGTGTCGTGAAAGGGGAGTTTGCCGGCACCTGGGATCGAACCACGGACCCCATGTTCACGAGACCGAGACTCTACCTCCAGGCTCCAAGCTACCGATGAACTCATATTATTCATTCATATCGTGACATTTGTTCACTGGTGAGGTAGTCAACGAATGACTTCGTGTAATAAATATGCAAGTCGTCCTATTTGTATCAATAAAAGTTATGGCGTTAGGATGCGTGGCCTACTTCAACATTGTTGAATTGAAGTTGTTAAATGTCTTAAACGGGATGTTTTACGAATATTTGTATTTTACAGGACACTCGAAAACTCACAACAAAAGAGTGAGAGATCTAATCTTTGTTGTAAAGTCCGTGTAACATGGACGGAGCATTATGAAGAACATTTTCTGGAGTGGTCCATTATCCCACCACATCTTGTGTCAACATACATGTACTAAAAATACTATCTACCAATTGAACCAACAATAAAATCGATACGTTCGCGTGGTCAAGTGTGAGGTAGAGAGATTTTCCCTTAGAATATAGGTACTAACAGTAGTTGTATAAAAGATTTCCCTGTCCTTAGCTCAGATTTTATATCGAGTCCACAACTCTACAACACATAATGCATTCGTATAACCGTACTATACCAATCCGTTTTTTTCCGTGGAGTACTCACTAAAGAATTGATCTCCCACTCTTTTTCGTAAGTTTTTGAGTGCTCTGTAAAAGGCAGGTGTTCGAAAAAATAAAGACATTTCCATCTTAAATTCAGCGATTCGAATCTATCAAAAGTTTGCCTCCCATCCTTTTCGTGACATATCGTGATGTTATAGATGTATATTTTATGTTATGTATTTATCTGTTGCTGGTAGTTTATTAAAATGGAATTCAATTTTAAAGAGAGGGGGAGGAGGAGAGTAAAAGGACTTGAGTCCTCATGTCTCTAAGTTTAATTGAAGCTCTGATGGATCCTTTATTTTATTTTTCATTGTTTTAGGGTGCTGGCAACACCAAATTTACAACAGCTGGACCTAAAGTCTAAAGAACAGTGACATTTGAAACTGTGATAAAACAATATGAAAGAAATAGATCATGTTAAAAAAAATAAACCCTTTATTTTCTCGCTCTCTCTCTTTTGTAGTTTTCTTTTTTTAAGAGTGCCGTCATCTCTTGACAAACTGCTATATATTGTCCTGCGTCTTTTTTTTCTTTTACATTATCTAAACAAAAATATAAATACAAAATATGTTGCTATATTAGGAATTTGAAAAGTCTAACTGTCCAAGTGGGAGACCCAAAAAACTAACTGTATATTTTCTATTTTATTTCGAGCTGTTTCTAAAACCATTTGAGAAATAAACGAACACGTTTTTTGTAATTCAATCAGCAGTATACATTAATAACAATAATATCAGTGACTGATTTTTCAACTAGCTATTATGTTCCTTTAAATACATCCTTACCAGTGTAAGGGAGTATTAAAGAGGTAGGTACCAATAATAAACAACACAAAATTCAAGGGAGAAAGTTTTTTCACTCTGGCAACTCCACCACTTTCTCAAGTGTTTGAAATATCGTATTGTTCTAAATTTCGAATGAATTCTAAATTTAAATAATGCACAGTTTGAATTCATTGCGCTGTCATTATTATTTCAAAAAGAGCTTAATTTTAATGCTAAATAAATTGCAAACTATATTTTTTTTGTTTTTGTAAAGGCTTATGACCTCTTGAAATATGTATTTTCTTGGAAACCACAATAAATCATCTAGATATGAAATCTTTGAACAGAATGTTTCACCCACCTTTTCTATGAGTGTCCTGTTAAAATCATAGAATGTAAAACATTACCTATAAGAACATTTGCAATCTTCAATGAGATGTTATTCCAGCCTTTCTGAATGTCTTTTTTTGGCGCAGAGAGGACAGCTAGTATGTTTAGTATCTTTATAATATGCAGTTAATTCGCTGTTTACTCCTCTTGTGAGAGATACCGTGATGGTAAAATCTATCTTTAGCATCATGCCACCTCTCACAAATGGGGTAGCCAACAGATTAACGGCATGCAGTGAACATGCAAATATATCAATCTGCGCAGTAAAAATTAAGACATTCAGGATGGTAGGCATGCCTCATCACTTCAAACTAAAGATGTTAAATATTTTATTCATGATGTTTGACTTATACCTTCCCTTTACAGGACACTCAAATTCTCACAGAAAAGAGTGTGCGGTGTATCTTTGCTGGCAAATCCACGTAAAGAAATATCAAATAAACATAATATATAAATTTAGATACTCTTTTTGGTGACAGGAAAATTATTCGAATCACAATTATTCGAATGGACAATTCTTCGAAAAAACATTTGTACGAACTAACTTTTTTTCGAATGACAATTATTCGAATGGCAGTTATTCGAATCCACAATTATCAGAAAACACAATTGTTCGAATTTTTATACGTTATATTGATAACAACAATTATCCGAAACACAATTCTTCGAATTTTTATTATCAAGACAGATAATATTGCTCCTATTTTCGGCGAAAAGTGACGTACTTAGCGAAGTTATATTATATAATTCGACTCAGTTTGCAATCGATTTATCTAAATAGTGTCAAACGTTTGGAAAAATAATTTAAATATATTTATAATTAGGTATGAACGCAATTGCCTCATTTTCTTAAGAAACTAAAATAACGTTAAAGTTGGATGAGGTATGGCTGGAGTTTTATATGAAACGTAATATTATAATTGCGTCAATATGACCTGCTTCTGAAGATCAAAATAAAATGAATTTAGATTAATATAAAATAATTCGAATAATAGGATTTTCTAACAAATGTTAGTCGAAAAATTCACTTTCCATTAATTGAAATTCGAATAATTGATAGTCGAACAAATGTTATTCGAAGATTTGTTAATTCGAATAATTATTTTTTCGAACAGTTGTGAATTCGAAGAATTTTCATGTAATCCTATTTTTGATGGTATAACATATCGCACAGTTTCACTTTAACTAAATCAGGTCTCATGATTGTCTTTGTTGCTCCAGTGTCCAACAAAAGTTTCAAATTCTTTCCATTTACTTTGCCATTTATAAACATGCTGCTGACTTGTCCGCTGAACGACGCAACAACTGCATATCTCTTCGAGGCATTGGCAATGCGTGTCGACAGTTGCCCCTTTCCATCAACCCTTTTTTGGTTTTCCTGAATCTGCTGTTCGTTTTTCCTTGGACACCGATTACGCAGGTGTCCAATTTGTCCACAGTCCCAGCAACGTAGTTGTCTCTTCTTTCCTTTCAAGGCCTCCAAAACCTTCTTAACTATGTCTTCTATTGAAAGTGGTTGATTTTCTTGTACAGCTTCCATCACACGGGCTTGAGCGTGACCTCGTACGGATTGTCTTACAGCTTCAAATTCGAGTGCTTGGGTTAAAGCATCACTAAGAGTTTGTGGTCTAGCCAGTTTTATAGCTTGTTGTGTCTCACTTGCTCGTAGTCCATCCAAAAACTTGTCTACTGCAAGACTTTCACATACATCATCAGAAACTGTAGGGTATGCACATCTCACTAGACGCGCTACATCCGCCTCGAATTCATTGGGCCTGTAGAGTTTCATTGGGCCTCTGCACACGATTCTTTAACTGTGACCTATAAACTTGTTCCATATGCTTATGTCCAAATCGCATCTCCAGTCTCTCAACCAAAGATTTAAAGTTTTGTCTGTCCGCAAGCGGAATCATCTGAAGGACTCTTAAAGCATCTCCTCGTAAAGATATACTCAATACTGATGCTTTTCTTGTCATCGACCAGCCATTTATCATAGCTACTGTTTCGAACAAAGTTAAGTACTCTTCCCAAGAGTTCTTTCCATCAAAAGTTGGCATATCACTACGCACATGCTCCACCATTGAAGTTGCACCACTCTTTACACACTTGAACTCTGTGTCCACCGTTGTGTTCTGCTCAAAATCCGTTCTTACTGTTGAAGAAAGCGCCTGATTCTCCAAAACTTTCACCTGCTTTGTTAACTCGCTAATCCTTTCATCAAAGGACACAGAATATTCTTGAAACTTCCTTTCAATTTCTTCTTTCGTTCCTCTAGAATCTTCTCGAAGCCTTTCTATTTCTTCTTTCATAGCTGTAGCATTTTCTTGAAGCTTCCTTTCGATTTCTTCTTTCGTTCCTTTAGAATCTTCTCGAAGCCTTTCTATATCTTCTTTTATAGCTTTATAAAGCTCACTGGTGGTTATAGGCAACTCGAAGATATATGTTTCCGGATCTTCACCTGCTTCTTCCATCACCTTTCTTAGTCGAAGTTGGAGCACACCCTTCGTTCCAGATGTATCCGTGTCTCTTTCTTCTAGTTCGCGCTTCAGATCCACCACTTTCAAGTCAAGTAGAGTTAATTTTTTTGATGACATATTTTACACATCTTAAATTCAGCGATGAGGTTTGCCACCCATCCTGAATGTCTTGATTTTATATTGGCACGAAGAGGACAGTTTGCATGTTTCTTACATGCAGCTGATCTGCTGGCTACCCCACTTGTGGGATATGCCGTGATGGTATAGTATAGTAGTATAGTACAGTTTCACTTTGTCTCGACTTAGCTGCTTATAACAGGTAGTTAGTAGTAGCAATAATAGCAGTCAACATGTTATTCGGTTAATGAATAAGTTAGTGGAGTATTTAATGTAGATCTACTTACTATGTCCTATAATACTGGAAATACAGTCCATATAATATAACATATAATTATACTGTGTATATTGAGAGATGTGTTTTGCGTTAAACCACCATGATCAAATACCGTGAAATGAAAAGGGTGGCGTCGGGAGTACACCTACTACACTCTACATTATATTATGAGGGGGGGTCACAGTCTGACACCCCCACAGGGAAATAATATTCATTAACTTTGATTCATTCCCCCCCTCAGGGAGGCGATGCTCATAATCATCATTCAAGTATGGACATTTATATGCATATTATATTAATTACTATGTCTTTTTCCGCGATTCGCAATTATAACTTCTTTTTTTTTTAAATAAATCCACATGGTATCATTAGAATATGTAGTTTTTTATAAGAATATTGTTTTACTGAAATATTGTCACTCATGTATTGAATTCAAGTTCGTGAGGAATGTACCGAAACTATTAATTCCAATCGATTGTCCCGAGTTCGATTCCTCTTGCTGCCAACTTCCATACTCCGCCTTTACCTTTACTTAAAAAACCAGATTCATTAAAATATCTATGTACTACTTTTATACCATCATAATATATCCCACAAGAAGGGCAGCAAGCGGAATAATTTCAAATAATAAATATACAAATTGTTCTCTCTATGCCAATAAAAAATATTTCATTCAGGATGAATGGCATGTCTCATCCCAGAATTGAAGGTGTTAATTTTGTCTTATACGTGAAGTTAAACGAAAACCAAAAACTTGCAGAAAAAATTGGGAGACCTATTCTTTACCGGGTGTCCACGGCATATAAACCTTACTCATTTTTTATCTAAAAATTATTACAAAAGTTACTCTAAATAAAATAGAAGAATATTTCTTGAAATCCAACACAAAACCATGTAAATACAAAGCAAATATCTTTTTTCATAAAAAAGCTTTCCACCTTCTCTATTTAATTTTATAAAAAAGCTTTCATCACACGTGATTCTTGATAGCAGGCAATATGTAATGCATGGTGTACGATGCATTTCCCAATTTCTTCCCCTAACGTGCGTAAAAAACCATTAAGTAATGAATAAAGTCTGTTCCTTTAAACCGTATCCCCCACAGTCATGATTATAAAATGAAGTCTACAAGTCCATTGTAAGGAATGTTGTTTCTCCCGTTTAACACGACACAAAAGCAGGAATCGCGGTACTGCGGCTACAAAAACCTTCGCATTAACCGCTCAACCGCTGGGAATAACAGAATAGAACCGTCATCACCCACCCTTCGCTCACCAAATTTACTACCAGTGATGGTTCCTCCTTAGGAATGATGATTAGGCTTACTCCCTTTATAAATTCAATAAGTATATTTTGAACTTATTCCAATAAACAATCGCATTCATTCATTCATACTAGTGATGTAACGAATATTCGTATTCGCATTCGCATTCGCGAATACTCGCATTCGCAAAAAATATGCGAATGTTTTGCGAATATTATGTTGATAATAAAGTATCGGTAATTCGGCAAAAGTACCGGATACTTACCCGGTACATTGTAGAAAAAGGTACCGCAAAAAAATATTTTTTAAGAAAACCGAGGAGTTTTGAAATACTTTAAATTCCTATACCATTTTGAAAATTCGGCGACGGGGGGGTAGATATTTTAATGTTTGAGCAATTGTAGAAATTTAAGCAAGTCAATATTCGCATTCGCGAATGTCGGCAACAAATATTCGCATTCGCATTCGCGAATATCCAAAAACACACATTCGTTACATCACTAATTCATACCATCAGGGCATTTCCGAAGAGTAACTGTAAGATAGACTTAAGAAAAGTTATGTTTATTTCTATGTATAAAATTGATTAATTATATATTGAGTTGTGTACATATGTGTATCATCCTCGGTGTCAGATTTTCCACCAAGGTTACATCAAGGGATTATTAATTCTCGAATGGGGTTTGCAGAGGAAAGCCTATAAAGTCAACCTCGAGCCCATTCTTTGACCAAAAATAAACTTGCTCTAGATTGACTGGATGACATAAGAACTGATGTTTCTGAAACATCCAGGGGTAAGTGGTGGGAATTCCTACCTTAATTTCCGACGAGTGGGGTAGCCAGCGGATGAATTGTAATTGTTCAAAAATATATAGGTACATACAGTTCTTCAAATATTCCAATGTGTTTGTGTTTATGGATGAGAATTAAAAAAAGAAAGTCGATATTTTCTATAGAAGGTATATTTTATAATACCTCCGCACCCCAACTAGTCCGACCCATCAGCCGCCTCTGTCTACATATTACTACCTATCCATTCGTACAAACATAATATATCCTCTTTGATCCCCTAACAGAACTGCTGAGATCAGTTCAGAATTGCATTCACCCTCCCCTTTCTAGTTTCAGGATTATTTAGAAAAAAATAATACGAATAGGTAAATACTCTATCAAACTATCGATTTTATTACTTTCGTTATTGAGTAATACAATCTTGCCTAACTTGTGGAGTCTCCGGGATATAAAGAATCTCTCGCTTTTTTCAAGAATTTTAAAACTTTAAGTATGAGCTCTTGAATTCGGCGATGAGTCGTGATAAATATCCTGAAGGTGTTTTTTTTTATTCTGGTAAGGATAGGACGGTTTATGTTATTTCATTGGCTTCCCTACTTACAACAGATGTCGTGTTGATTAAATTTAATTTGATAGAATAATTATTATAAATAAATGTTGCTTTAAATAAATTATCATTATATCGATTGAAATCATTTAATTTTTCACATGCAAAATATGTTTTCATATCAACACAAACGCAAGTTTTCAATATGCTAAAAAGATAATAATTTTCCAAGTTGGTAGAGTGGTCAATCGCTAAATGTATTCACAATTTATGGTGCTAACCATTTACATGTTTAAAATTTATATAGGTACATAATTTAGCCTTCACACCGGTATTATGAGTACATCATAAAATTTAATTAAAGGATTCTCAAAATCTCCATGATAAATAAAATTGAGGCATTTGAAATGTGGTTGTTCAGAAGAATGCTGCGTATCTCATGGACTGATCGAGTGTCCAACGAAACAGTTCTAAATATAATGCAAAAAGATAGAGAGCTACTAACCACTGTCAAAAGACGAAAGGCCGCATACTTTGGTCACATATTCCGTGGAGAAAAATATGCCCTTCTGTAGCTTATAGTAGAGGGTAAGATAGAGGGCAGACGGGGTTTGGGGCGCAAAAGAGCATCATGGCTCAAGAATCTTCGGCAGTGGTTAGGAATACCGGATGCAGCAACCCTCATCAGACTGACCCAGGATCGTGAAGAGTATCAAGAGATGCTCGCCAACCTCCGATAGGAGCGGCACAAGAAGAAGAAGAAGAAAGGATTCTTAAACAACATGAACAAAGAATACAACAATCAAATCATAAATATTGAAAAAATATATTTGAACTCATCTTACATATGTCAATTTTAAAAGTATAAATTCAAGATAAGATTATTTATTTCATGAATACCTTACAAAGGAGCAGTGCGATGTTACTCAATAGTTTTGCTAACCCATGTACTCATTCACATATTTGTCACATAAATTGTCTCGTTCATTTCTATCAATCAAATTATCTCAACAAAAATGTTAATTGTTTGGTATTTTTAAATGGCTTCGAGTTCCGTCGGCCCGGGCGTCCTTCTTTCACAATACACCGTTCCTATGATAACGGCATCGTTGTGGAAAGAGGTGACGCAATGAGCGCAGAGACGCTCTGAATGGAGGAGGCTGGTTTCTGCCTTGTGCTACCGAGAGGAACGTTAAGGGCGATGAAGGAATGAATGAATTTTTAAACATGATGAATATTTCCAACAATAAATATGTACTTACTTTTAATTACTTATTCGTCATATTTTAATGTATATTTTCTAATATTTTTTGTTAAATAATACGTACAGAGTATTTCGGATATTAAAATATTTACTGCTTAACCCAGTGATATGTTATACCTAGATTTACAATATGAATCTCAAACATGTACCATCAATAAAATCTCTTTGCGGTCCTTGGTGCCGCAATTTTTAGTTTGAAAAAAAGCGACACACATATAAATTGTTTGTAGATAACAAGAGATAGACAATATGAGAATGGGGATTATTACAGACGACAAAGGCCGGTAGATAGAGATGAATATATATTACTCAGGTATCATACCTCGACGGGTGGGTACACATTTTTAGAGAATATTTGTATGACATTGCGAATCTAGTTGTAACATATCACTGGCTTAACCGCGAACCTTTTAAGAACACTCAACAACATTTCATGACTTGTTGAAATGTGTGGAATTCACTACACTACCGTTTATACTCGTACTACATATACTACCGTTGTCGTTTAAAAGGGGTTTATGTGCTCCAAACAAACCACAAGGCATTCAAAATATATACTCAAATGTCCCTAATGCCTAAACATGGTGGTAACTAGAGAAAGAATTGAAGAAAACTGATAATGTGAAAAAAAAAAAATATATAGTTGGTACCTTAATGGATTTTCAATCGAAAAGAGTTCGAAAATCTCTATCATTCGCTCCACATTTTCTATGAGAGCATATTGCTTATGGGATGTTATTTTCATTAAAATTTACATATTATGTGATGTTACATATTATTTGTGCAAATAAAAATAATAAAACTACCAACTTCAAAAAACAATCTTTAACAGGACCTCTACAGTTTCTTTTTTCATTTTGGCAGTATGAAATAATATGCATCACCTTTTTATATTGCATATACATCAGTATCAGTATCAATACATATCGTGAAAGTATTGCTGAATTTATTAATTGTGTCGGTGCACACGTAGTAGAATTAAATAACTATGTAATTTGAAACAAGTATTTCTATCTATTGATCCATTGATAATGACCTGATAAGTCGAAAGACGTCTCTCTCGGAATCAGTAATCTATAGTTGAAAGAAACACTTGTTTCAAATTACACAAATCTTGCTTGCACAATACCTATGTACCTAATTATAAGGCAACTCACGGTTTATTGTTTAGTTAATTAATAAACGATGTTATACACATGTATACAAATTTCATATAAGATTACTAGATATAACATGATTTGTGTGTTCAAAATAAATTAAAACGTAACTCTTCCTTATTAACTAGTGATGTGCTGCGTATTCGCATTCGCTTAAAAATGTGAATATTACGAATAATAGTCGGATGTCGAAAGGTTGGCTAAGTGGGAAAATAACGTAGATACTTGCATGAAAAGTTTGTCATCTATTGTGTGTATTGTGTATATAAAAAAAGTTTAACTCGTATATAAAATTGTGTGAAATATTCTGAATTTCTATACAAAATATATTTTTACACCAGAAATAAAAATTAAGTATAGGTAGAAGGATGAAAAGTTAGGTATTAACTTAGATAAATCTTTATCAAATTCTGAGAACACGAGATCAAGAATATAATATGTGAATGTCAAAACAAGATATTCGATACGTCATTAGTAGGTAGGTACCTTTATTCAAATTTATATTTCAGGATCAAATAATTTTGCAGAATTCTAGAATAATATATCTACCTATTAATATATTACCTACCAATTTGAGAAAATGACGTAAAATCGAGTGGGTTTTCATGGATGTGAAATACTAGGTCATAGTTTGGCTGTAAAATATTATTATTAGATAGGATTATTATTATTATCACAGAAATAACCTTTCCATTTAAAAACACCCACCCATATCATCATCACCTTTTCCAACCGAATGTGGTTGGTACTTAAGATCCAGATTATTTTAATATGTCACATATTTTTTCTTTGGTCGTAAATAAGACTCAACCCTTCTCAAAAGTTTTTCTACGACCTTTAACATTTTATTATTATTATTCGTTTTGCTTTAGTTCGGACACGCCCTGACCTTAATTATGTATTGTAGTATTATAAATACTCGTTTCTCTTACAATTATTTATCATCATTTTCACATATAAAGTCGTAGGTATGTAAAAAAAAATAAAGAGCTATTAAGCTGTGCATTAGAATCTGCTCTTTGGTTAAAATATATATAAAATTTACTGAGGCGCATTTTATTGGATTATAACTGATATTTGATAGATTTACTTTTTTTTATCTGCACTGAAATTTGAAATTGTTGTTCGTTTTGTGTTTTTACTATGAAGTAATAATAATAATAAACTAGTCATTTTCTTTAAGATTCACCGTTTTCTGGAAAAACTACTGCAAGGGCCCATTCAAGAATCACAACACCTGCTGAACGATAGGGTCTTGAACCATAAATAAAAAGCAAGTACGAGAAAAAAATAAAGTATAGCGAATTTATATTTATATAAAGGAAATATTGACATATCTATCATTTTCTTGATGTCGATCAATTTTTCTCTATATTTCTATATCTTAACCATCCCTGCATCATCCATAAGATACTTTATAGGTAACCAGTAGGTCTTCTCTGTACCATAAAAAGAAATTGAGAATTTATGGTATACAGAATATAAAATATTAAACTAATGACCTAAACATGATGCTTAATGAGTACGATGATTTTAAAGAACAATCAAAACTCATAGTTGAGAGAGGTAAGCTCGCACTATTCTGGGGACCTCATGGAGAGTTTTTACGTAAGTTCAAAATAAGAGAATGGATCACACAAATCATAAACTTCAACCTTACGACAAGCATTTAATATTTTACAGGGTAACTTTGCTTTTTTGCGATATATGTATACGTATATTTAAAGGAAATGGAATATATAATATTACAATTCATTGTCTTTACCCTCCCTGTAGGGTTAAGTTCCGTGCTACGCTTCAATGGAGCGATTCTATACTATATAGCTAGGCGTCGTAATTCAAAGTTAAAACTGTCAAAAATAAATCACGTTGGTCCATATATCCACATAATATACACAGTCATATAATAGTACAAAGTTAATGCAGTTGACCAATGATGGGTGACCGATTGTGAATGTCGTTAAAAAAATACACCCTCTTTATATTTATTAGTATGTACTGTAATTCTTTTTATAGTTTCGCCTTATGCAATATGACTATTATTTATCATCGATATTATATATTTTTCGGGATTGTTATGTGTTAGAGATCCGTGACAATAATGGTCAAAGCATGTTCATTTATAAATTTCCGACATCATTTCATGAAATCGGTAGCACTGGCATCACGTCTTAGTTTCATTCGTGTAGAATATAATATATTACTACTACTATATCATAAAGGTTTCTCTCACAAGTGGGGTAGCCAGTGGATTAATAGTGGATGCAACAACTAGCGCCAAAAATAAAAAAAATAAGCATGAGAAAAAAATGAAATATCAATTAGGGAAATCGATAGACGACGTTCATTGTAGGTAAGATCGTAGAGGCAAACCACAACTCACCAAAATATTTTAAATCTATACGTGTACTAGTATATTCTAAGTATGTATGTAGATATACGGTGAGTGGGAGATGGCGAAGGGTGGTATAGAATGGCGGTAGTGGGTAGTAGCGTGAAATCTGAGGGATCGGAGAGAATCTCTTCCCAATCCACCCTACATGCAGTTTATTAGATACGGTGGCTACCAGTTGCTGCAGTCACCAAACGTACCTTAACAATTTCGAAATTCGTAAGCAGACTTTTTATACACTTAGAAAAATAGTAAACCTACATAAAATTCATCATAATTCAGTTGAACCAAGTACTGTTCAATCAACCACCATACTCAAATCATCCACCAAAATCAAAAAATAAAAAATAGGAATGTTTTTTCTGATAGGTGATCTAACGATTCACTGCATATAAATTTACAATTCAAAATCTAATATCTAGAAAGATTATTGGGAGCCCATGATAAGATGTGGTGATAAGACCATACGTGATGTCCATGATAATGTATAATACTGTGATCATTGTAATTGTCTAATGTTGATATATTGTAAGGAGGGAAATAAAAAACTTTTCTCTTCATTTCATTATTAGCATATTTGTGATGTTTTGTTTGTCTAACTTTAAATCGATGAATCCAGCAACTAACTTATTTGTAAAGGGAAGTTAGCACATAAACAAAAAATAAACTATTTTAAATATCTATAATGTTTAGTCACCCTAGTAAGCTTGGGGTGGTTTTCTTTTAAATCCGCACCGATTGAGACCGATATAGGGGATGTTTTTATTTGAGAATTATATGAGAACATTTGACTGGTGAGTATAACCGCATACATACTTGCACATTGCACACATGGACATTACATATTACTGTATTATGCAAAGCTTACTACCTACTATTATATGAGTGATGTAGGTATTATTTAATTTTAAGTTTGTAGGTATGTATTGATTCTGCAATGCATATTGAATACCTGTCGAGAAATGTGACCTCACACAAGTCAATATAATGTTATCTTGGTAAAATTATGCATCTCCATAAATCGCACATTCTAGACATATGAATGTAAATTGAACATAATTATGAAATTACCAAATAGGTACAGCTTATAAAAGACAACGTCACCTTATTCAAAGCACTCCTCGCCGTAAAGGTAGGGATGCGGGTTCAAGTCCCGTCCGGGGAACTACCGAATAAAGTGAGGTTGTCTTTTCTAAGCTTTATATGGTAGTCTCATGTGATAAATTTACATATATATCATGATACAATGGTTAATTGTAAAAATAACATCGATAAACATTCTAGACGTACATATTTGAAAAAAATATTACAAAATATTTATTTTATTTTATTTATTTATTCACTTTTTCACGGCAAAGCCTTTTACATGTTGCACAAAAAATAATAATATTATAAATTAAAATAATAAGAAAAATACATAAAGTATTACTAGTAATTTATTCTATACGTATGTAGTTTAAAATATAATAAAATTGTAGATAAAAAGTACAGTGTTTGAAAATATTAAACCAGTGGTTGAAATTTCTCGTGAATATTTCGCATTCAAAAGTCGACTTAGATATCACATTATAAAACTTGCTATTTTTCATATAATAACTAAAACCACTGAATAGTTATACAATGATGCCGTACGTTTTGCAAATAGCTGATTTTGCATGTAAGACGTTGAAATTCAATATAATATGGTAAGTATCGAGATTGTAATAAAGTAGAGTGCATAACATCAGTTCAATGAACAGTATTTTATTCACATTTTTACAAAATGAATTTTATTATTATGTATGTAACCTACGAACGGTATATTCTACATATATGTGAAAATATTATGTAATATATGAAAAGAAATTCTTATAAATTTAATAATCTAATCTTTTTCAATTATTTACTTCATATTCGAAGATAAATCTATTGACCAATAGTGACCTGTACAACGAAGTGAGGGAGCAGACCAATAAAGCCTCAGTTGTAGACGGATGCCTAAAGAGTACCATATGGAGAAATAAACACATGCTAATTGATAGTAAAGTCCGAATATATAAAACTTGTGTTAGACCAATAATGACATTATGCTGCCGAAACAAGAGCAGCCACGGTACGAACAAAAAACCTACTAAGAACATCAAGATGAAAACATTACGTGCTATTGCGAGCAAAACTCTCAGAGACAGCAGGGTTACTCTTGACAAAATCTAAACACGATCTTACTCTGGTCTTGATCTTGATCATACGACGCACGAAGGGACTATGGTCAAAAACACCGCCCTTCCGCTATCGCGCGATCGGTATGCGTGTATTTTTGGGCAATAGTCACTTCGTGCGTCGTATGATCAAGATCAAGACTAGATTAAGATCGTATTTAGATTGTGTCAAGAGTAGCCCTGCAGAATAAGAAATACTGAGATTAGGAACATATGCAACACGGAGGACATCGTAAGATGGAGTAGGAAAAGGAGACGATTCTGGAGAGACCATGTAGATCGGATGGCTGAAAACAGAATCGTACATATAGCTGCTAAGGAAACACCAGTCGGTTCACGTCCCCGAGGAAGACCACCAAAAAGATGGAAAGACAGCTGGTCTTCAGCATCACAAGAGGCGTCAACGTCTGAACTAACAGATCGATGATCTACATCAAGAGGAAGAAGAAGATATTCGAAGAATCTACGATCTAATATACTACGAGTAGTTACCCAATATTCTACGTGCGCTTCATTTGTTTGTTTATTTCATAGAATAAATAATAATAGTTGCTACTTAGTTGCTCTTTGCTTTATTTATTATTCTTTTTTATATTGGAAGAAATGGCACGCGCGATAAGCCCAGCCTTTATTTATTTAAACCAATCTTTAACGCGTACCTACTTCCTTATAATTTGTAGAAACACTCTACAAATTATAAGGAAGTACGTTTTTTATGTGACGCATTGTGAAGAAATAAATGAACTCGCTTCAGCGGTACATTTACTAAAAAAACGTGAACAAATAAATCTATCTATCTCTACGATCACGATATATCCATAAATTTGGGGATTGCTAGTAGAAAAACTGCATTAAATAAACATGCATGTTGTTCTCGTCGTGACAATAAAAATTAATACATTCATGATTGGTGGTAGACCTTAATACTTTATTAAAGATGTTTCATGTCCAATTCGTGATGTTTTACAACTAAATAAATAAAATAAATGAGTACAGTGAGATAATGAGCGATGAAAATTATGGTTATTAGGTATTTATCAAACTCTTCCAGATTAATAAGTTTTGAATAGGTGAGATCATTGAATATTCCATCCTCCCTGTGTACCATGTACAGCGGAAGAGGATGTACATCACTAATAGATGAAGTTATAAATAAATAATAAACGATCCTATTAGCATACTGTTGACACAGTGTCATGTCATGACATACAGCACAACACCCATATACGAGTATATTGGGTAACTTGTTGACAGCCCCGCGTCACGTTACAGTAAACATCAAGAACTTTAATTAATGTTTACCATGACGCAGATTAGTGGTGGAAATAATTGGTTAATAGTTCCATTTTAAGATTTGAAACACATGTAGTATGTATAATCGACCATTTGACTAATAAATCGAGTAATTAAAAAATAGATATTCGATCAATCCATCGACAATCAGGTGTGTAAAAGATTTCCATTTACCACTTTATTCAGTGAAGGGATGTGTCAAATAGACACGTACAACACTTGAGCCAACATCATGAAGAGAGATCGAGAGACCCTGTGTTCATAAGCAAATAGAAGTAGACTGATAAGCACAGTAATCGATTTTAATCGAGTTGTTCGAATATTACAAATTAAGCAAGATTTGAGATATTATTTCGCACATAATTAAAGGACAGGCTCGCACGTGTGGCAAAAATTGGTAAGATATAGAAACAAGTTTTTTTGTTTTTTAGAAGCTTCGTATTCTTAAAATTCAAATTATTAATCGAATAAACATTCAATAAACAATAAACATAATTCTCGTTTTTCAATTGATTTTGAAAGAAGTATGTAGTTAACTTAGAAATCATCTCTTTTACCTTACATCATTCTCTACAACTCTATCATACCATTGTCATCACTATAATTGATATTTATAATGAATATTACTTAATCTATATTGCAAGATGTTTACTTTTATTTTGTTTTCATTAAAATTAATTATAAATTATATCTAAATATTAAAATAGATTACATATAAATAAGATAATGACTAAAATCAATTTTTGCTTTCATAAATATCGCGAGGAGGCATTTCTTTTGACTCCAAAACATACAAGATGGGTTTTCTTTATTTACTCCTTCCATCTTCCCACTTTACGTTCGAGTAAAATATTAATTCCGAGAGTTCATTGTTTTTGACGCATTCTGACTAAATAACACATATGGCTGACGTTAAAAAATTAAAAAAACCTATGGAACAGAATTAATATTGTACGGCATATACCAGTTATACCACACGTACACTGAGAAAAATACTAACGAAATTTCACAACGAATCATTGGTACGTACTATCAGAATAGGACCAGAATGGTACAAACGATTCATTAAATTTATCAAAGACTTGTTTGCGATAAGTTAATATTATAGATTCGTACTAATGAATCGTTTGTACTATCTCTGGTCCTAATCTGATAATACGAACCAATGATTCGTTGTGAATATTTTATTTATATAATAATCAGTGTAGGGTAGCCAGCAAATCAGCTTCATGTAACAATAATGCAAGCTGTCTTCTCCAAGTCAACAAAAAACCCAAAACATTCAGGATGGATGGCAAACTGAAATTAAGATGTAAAAATGTCTTTATACGTAGGTATATTGATGAAAAATATTTATTATCAATATAATTTTGAGTAAATGCAACATAGAATATTTTTTGTGGCTAAGCTTTTGGTTTCATCAGGGATAATTTATTAACAGTAGGTACTCTATTCTTATACTACCATGCATGACTGGTAGACAATGTCTATAAGATCAAAAAAAGGAAATTATAAAATCTCACAGTAGTAGTTATCACGTGGTTTACAACTCTATTTGGTTTCTTTTCGAATGTTCTGTAAAAAAAAACATGTTCAAATAAGCGATAAACTGCTGAAATGTGTGATGTTTACTTTTTCATTGTTTACAATCAACGAAATGTAGAGGATAACTATTATGTTTTCTAAGTTCACTACTGGCTACCCCACTTTTTTATTTGATACAATTAGTCAGCTGGTTATCCCACTTGCGGAATAACCCATGATGATATAGATAGATGGCATAACAACTAACAGTTGTCTTATACTGAACAAGAGTGGCGTCTAAATTGATTGATTCCTTTATGCATACATATAATCCTTACAAAGACTTTCTAATCATCCCCTAAACACTTTATACCTATTATTATATTATACTAAATCCTCCCCCATTCCTCTCATACCTCTCACTCACCCATTCCGTCTCTCTCGCCACCCTCTGCATTATTACATTACAATATAAATATCAATACACAACATCCTTGGTCAGTCTTAATGTAACGCGCTTTTCTCAACATTTTTTAAAAGATTACAATCTTTTCACAAATATTATCAATATTCGTCAGACAGAAGATTCAATCAAGATGAATCTGGATTTCTAATAAACCCATATACACCTTGAACATACTCATATTAACATTAAAGAAGCAGGTCGGTAGCAAGAGGAGTTGAATCCAGGAAATCTCTAAAAAAATAATATTTTCTCTTGGGAGTAAATGGTGCAAATGCGCCTCCATCTTTCAAAATGACACCAAGAAATAACAGTTCCAATATCATTATCACAGTAACGGTGCATTGTGAAAGAGGAACGTTAGAAATGTTATGAACAAAACAGAATACTTTTTGTCCAACTATCATCGGAAACTATCAAAATATGACCTACATAGATCAGTGTTTTACTCATATCATTGTGACTAACTTATATAGGTTCGTTACGTGTTTTGTAGAGTGCATCATTTGTGATAATTTAAATTAAATAAACTAAAAATGCAAATTACGTAATAAAATCACAGGTGCGTAAAATATTATCTCATTGACGGGTGCATGCGTATCGCGCCAGTGAATGTATTAAATATATTGAGATTCTATTCCACCCTGACTTTGTTGTATCCCTAGTATCGAAGCTAAATTACACTAAGTCAAGAGATGTCATTTTTCAGTACAGTCTTTTTTATAACAAAATTACATTCGCTTCTTACATGTTTGTTTATACGAAATTACTTCTGAATGCCTTAAACACGGGTTTGAACACCTCACCATGGCCTTCTGTTATGAAACAAATTGTAAATATTCTTTTGTCAGTTATGTTTTATTAATATTTGTGCTATTCTCGTCCTACTTTGTATCTTCTTCATTTTATTTTCTTAATATTTTTTTTCTTTTCTGGACAAATTTACTTACTTCTAAACGGGATACGGAAGAAAGAGTAGTTGTATAATAGATTCAAACGATGGCCCTTAGCCTAGGAGGACAATTTCGGCTCGAATGTACGGATAAATAGGAGTCCACGACTCCTGAGATATTCGGGTGTGAGGTGGGTCTCTCTTGTATGCTACTCCTTATTACATATTATATGTATTCATTGACTGAGTTGATGGTTATTTTTTAAAAGTCTATATTAATTTAGGAAATACTTTGTAAAATTGTGATTATATCCAAAAATTATATGTATTTTTTTACAAAACTTGAATATCGATATAGTGTTTTTTCACTCTGACATATAGACTGTAATAGTAGTAGTGTTTATCTGACATCTTCACGGTGACATTAATGAGACAACCGGCCCTGTCGTGGATGTCTTCATTTAGTTGGGGGAGAGTTCCGAGGGGAAGAAAAGCGCCCAATACACCCTCACACCACCACCTCCTAACTAATGCCATAATGGATGGCGCTAACCTTTGTGAAATAACCCACCTATCATCAGCTACTATATTATATCTACTACCAGATTCCTACCAACATTACAACAACTACAAGTCATTTATAAATGCAAACTTTAGATTTTTTGCTTCAGTATAAACTAACATTGCTTACGTAAGCTAAAATTGTTTGTAGCTTGCTGGTTTTAGACTCTGTTTTTGTATACATTTTCACACGAAATCAAACAATTAACTTAATACACAAATTAACCACATAAATGTTTAGTATAGGGATGGAGGACCAACCTGATTTTTTTTATTATATGTTTTGAACAATTTTTTTATTTTTATTTTTATTTTTTATGGTGAGGCATTATAAAATACCTACAGCTCTAAATTTTCACCTTTCTACCATCAACCCCTATTTTTTAATTGCGATATTAGTAATTCAATCATTTTCAACTCCGGTCGATACAGGTAGTATAATGTATATGGGAAATAAATTATGTATATGGCAAAACAACGTTTGCCGGGTCAGCTAGTAATGTAGGTATAACAATTTATTTTCATAAATATAACCTTTAAATCATACTTTAATCGATTGAAGATTGAAAAAACTTGTAAATTAATTGTTTACCTACAATATTGATTACGTAAAGTACATTAAACTTTGAACTCAAACAATAACAAGTAGGTAAAATTAATAAAGGTGTCTAGTAGCGTTATACCTTTGAAAAGAAATTCTTTATGAAAAACACAAAAAAAACTGCTGACTAGTATTACTTGGAATAATGTGAACGCTACGAAGTAAACCTAAATAACAATATCTGTAGTAACTGTATTGGTAATAATGCTATTACCCCTAAGTAAAGATAGGTATTCCACTCTTTTATGTTAATTTTCGAGTATCCTGTAAGAGGGAGGTATTCGTAAAACATTACGTTTAAGGCATTTAACATCTTCAGTTCAGCGAAGAGGTATGCCACTCATTCTGAATGTCTTACCTTTTATTGGCACGAAGAGAATAATATGCATGTTTATTACATGCAGTGATGGTATTATGTGTATGTGTGTGCTATTAATCCACGGAGTCTATGGTAAAGAATAGGTCCCCAACTCTATATTTTTCATTTCAAACAATTTTGCTATACTTATTTATATTTTTGTTTGACACTAGTTGATATTAAATTGCACATCCCCTTCAATACAAATATAACGAGATATGAAATATTACTCTGGGGTAGATGACGTCCTTAGGGATCATATTATTATTATTATGATTTTATCTCTCAGATACTAGGATGTAATTTGTAAGGAGTATCTTTATGATATTTTTAACCTTCTGTATTTTCATGAATTTAGTTTTTCCTGGATATTTATGATTTTATCCAGACAAAAGAAAAATAACAGTGTTTGAATAGCTTTTTAAATATTATTTCACTATTGAGGTTAGCGAAACGAAGACTAAACTACACAATAATCGTTCCTTGGACAAATATATAAAAAATGGACTATCACAGTAGAGATAATTCAATTGCTACAAAATCAACAAGAAGGAGGAGGCTTCTTGTATCCACTTTGTTTTCCTTATAAGGTCGTTAAAGGGCGAATAAAGAACAACTTTCTGATTTTTATTTCATAGCAGAATATTGATTTCGATTAATACCTACTTCCATCTAAAGATCAGTCACGTGGTAGCGTTTAGGAAATTCGAATTCAGCTGCCGACCAAAAACTTGTCGTTATGGAAGCATAATGGTGTTTTCTGTGTGGATGTTTTAGAATCTACTTAGATAAGGTATAAAAAACAATAAATTGTTACAATATTAACATATATGAAATATTCAGAGACTAAAGTTGTAGATGATACCTAATTATGCTGTAGATTAGATATCTCTGTCTACTTTAGCAGCGGCGATAAACTAAACATTCATTCATTCGTACCATCACGCCATTACTAACAATTGAGGTATCCTACTAACTGCATATAAGAAACATTTAAGTCATCCTCTACGTGCCAATCAAATTTAAGATATGCAGGATGGGTGGCATAACTCCCCGCAGAATTGAAGAAGCTGAATATTATATATAGGTATATGATGTTTTACACGATACTCGAAAACTTCGCCAGAGACTTCACGAAACATCAAACCAAACAACGCATCTTTATATCCACCTGAAACATTTCTTTTATTAACCTGTCATGATTTATAATACAATTTAATAAAAAATATTTTATTCATCGTGTATTATTACTATATGAATATTATGATTCACAGAATCACCCTTCACGATCATAATAGTAATACAATGAGCACAATACAACAAGATAATATATAGGTAGGTACCTAATGTAACAATATAATATTTTAGGTAGGTACATACATATCAGATGGGCATATCCTCCTCCCATATCCTATGATATCCTGTCTATCTCTTCAGCTACATATTATTATATGTACTTACTAGTATAACCTCCCTCATCATTCACGCTACGTTTGTCGTGTCATTGTGGGGAAATGCGCTGCCAACCCAATACCAGGTTTTGGTTATTTTTCTTAAATTATAATTCATTTATTCATTCAATTGTACACTGATTACAAACAGTTTTACAAAAAATACGTGTTTGTTAAATAGAGTGAAACTTCAAATATACAATAGCCTCATTAAACCAGTGGCCATCTATGGTTCGGAATCCTGGTGTATGACCTTAAAAGACCAACAAAGTTTTCTGTCTTTTGAAAATAGGATTCTAAGAAAAATATTGGGTCCACGACCGGGTATTGCAGAAGGAACCTGGAGGCTTAAAAGCAATGAAAAAATTCGCTCCACAACTAACCAACATTTTATCACAAGTGAGATCAAATCCCGAAGATTGGCATGGGTTGGCCACGTCGTTAGATCCGGAGAAGAAAGAGCGACTAAAGGTATTCTGCATGGTATACCCGAGGGCAGAAGACCGTTAGGCAGACCAAGACAAAGATGTTCGGCTATCGGAAGTAGTTAAATACGAATAATAACCGAATGGTGAATGAAAAAAAACAGTATTTAACTTCCAAGTGACTCTATATCTACGCTTACTAGCATTTGGAGACTCTCGACTCTATTTTTAGGCGATCAGAAGAAAAGTGAAAATTAGATACAAAGACAAGCAGTATTTATAAAATTTTAACAATAGAATATTGGGAGTCAGGAAAAGTCACTTGCACGTTAACTAAATACTGTTTTTTTATTCAATCCAAAAAACAACTATTACAGTGTCATAAAGACTATATAAATGTTTGAAAGTTGACCCTTTTTTGTCTACTCTGCAAGTGATGAAATCCGAGAAGTACCTACTTTCTACAAAATTTTAGAAACGGGATAAACACTTCCAAATTACAAGAAAAATTAATTTATATTCGCTGGAGCCAGGGGATAGTCTGAAGTAAGCCATGGGGGGAAATCAAACATCACATAATAATGTGATATCGAATGACTGCGATGAGCAAGCGGCAACCACTTCCAACTGATGATGCACTATAAACCCTCGCTTTTGATGTTAAATCGGGCGGTGTCATCGCAAATAATGAATACCTCAAATGTGATTTTAAGGATGTCACACTTACATAAGTAGGAACTTTATATTTAAATAATCAATGCAATGAGATTTTCTTTTTTAAATCTATGACAAAAATTACAACTTACTCGATTTTGGGTGCTTTGATTGAACGAAAAAGAAACTCTGCGAAGTCTCCAACAAATACTAGACTTCTAACTCTTGTCTGAGTATTCTGAAAAGTATCTATCATCTTCAATTCACCATTAAGGTATTTCATCAATCCTCGTAGTTTCAAATATTCATTGACATGTAGAGGATGACTTGCATGTTTCTTTACATGCAGCTAGTATTGGCTACCGCACTTGCGAAGGATATCATGAGGGCAGAGAGAAAGAGAAAATTATTTATTTATTCTTTGCTGTGAATTGGCGAGAAGGCGAGTTTATTACGAAGACGCAACTATGTCAATAATAACCCACATGTGCCCTGATAATCTGATCCAAACTAAAAGTGAACTTATTCAACATATATTTTTGTACCGCAAATCAGCATTTAGTTAAAGTATAGTATGTACCTACCTAGTTAAGTAAATGAAAGCACGAACATAAAAATAATTAATTTCGTGTTACCACGACACGCAAGTGGTAGTATAGTTGGATTTACTGTGTGTATATTGTGGTTTTAAATGATTTCAAAAAGAATAATGCAAACTTTCTACAATATAATAGTAATAATAAAAGCTATGAAATGCACGAATCACGAACGAGCAAATTTTCCAACTCTATTATTGTATATCAATGTACACTAGTATGTTATTACTAAAGACCGAATTATATCTCGTACCACGTAGAAAGATCGAAACAAACATAATAAATTATTAACTTATTTCATTCTTTATCTACTGTATATTGGTTAAATTATTTCAAATCAATACAAAATATCGCAGTAAGTCAATGTACAGAGGGCGAGTTTATCCCCAGAGTGCGATGTCTTCGAACTAACCCGGTTATTTAATTATCCAATGCTTACTTTTTTGTTGGCACAGAGACGAAAGCTTGCATGTTTATTATATGCAGCTGGTCTGCTAGCTACCCCACTTGTGGAATAAGAACTGATAGTAAAGTAGAAGTAATTATCCAAATATGCAGTCTAGCATAATAATTTCGAGATTTTTGCGACGTAACAGGGGCTAAACTTATTTATTTCATTAACTCTTTACTGTAGGTTTTTTATTACAAGGAATAATACTCAAAAATGACATAAAGCTACATTAACAATTATAATCAACTAACATGCAAATCCATCCTAGAATTCCTAAAAGGCAACCACTACCTACCTATTTTGATAGTGATGCGTATTAATAGGATTTACTATAGATACACTTAGTAAAAAGTGCCCAGAATCCTAATACTGCATATCTGTATGTAGGTGTGTAGTAGGTAGCTATAAACCCCCCCCCCCCAATGAGGTGGTTAGGGTGTCTATACACCCCTCCGCAGTCGCATGGGATGCGGTGTCGGAACGAGGATAACGAAATCGGAAAACGATCATACAAAATATGTACAATGTAATAATGGAATAATATCATAATGCTACCAGCAGCAGATTCATCTGGATTTGTATTGAGTGGGGTGCGGGTGGAAAAATAAAATAATATTATATAAAACCAGACACAATAACTGTGATATGATATTTTATAAAATTTTGAACCCGGATTCACTCAGAAGGGCTACTCACGACACCATCTTAGTTAAGAGAAAATTTATCTAGATTTTTTTAGTCCGTCGTTTAATACAGGCCTTCGTCTTATATTTATTTTACATATTTGGCTTTTCAACAGGTTTCATACATAAAAAATCACAACTATAGGAAAGTTCATACATTTACAAAAACATCTTTCTTATACGTTACTAGTAGGTATATTATACAAGTGAAAATAATAATAAGAAAAACAGAACAATTAAATGAAAACTAAGAAAATATTTATTACTGAAATAAGTGTATTACTGATTATCTTCATTATCATAGGTAATTAATCTTTTTGCGTCCATTGTTGAACAAAAGCTTGTCTTTATAATATCTAGTGTCTAAAATACGTAAAATCATCTTTTTTTAAATCATAAAATCTTAATTAGCTTAATCCTCTTGGAAATAGGCTTTATAGTCACTTAGTGCCAAATATAATACCTGCTAGTAAGCAGTTTGAAGGTTTTGGATAGATTATTGTCAACTGAGTGAAGACAGCAGCTATTTTAAGAAAATAAATTTATTTGCTGTACAGTATTTTGTTGGTATTTACTGTGTAAAATTTAAAATTAATTAAATATTGTTCGTGTTCTACTGTGAAATGGGTTTAATTATGTGATTGAATTAGCTATGTGTTTGACAATGACTTTGTGAGTCGAAACCAGAAAACTTAAATGATTTGAGTTTCTTTACATAAAGTAATATGGAGTTATACAAAATAAAAATCAAAGTCAATCCATATGAATTTTACTGGTTAAAATAAGTATTATTATAATATTCTTCAGTCAATATATCTTAGTTGTTAAATGAAGAAAAATCTAGGTACCCACTTGTACATAATTATATTATGGTACCTAATACAATATTATTCTACTTGAACCTTATATTCGATACAAACAAACATAGGTACCTACGCAAAGTAAAATAAGTATTATCTGATTGCGTAACATGTAGGTATATTAAAGAAATCATTACTTCCTTTCTTAGTTATATAATAGTTTGATATGATTTCACTATCCGTCATATCTGACGGAACGACAATACGTTATGCATCAACAGTTTTATAATATTATATTATTATCATTCACGTACTCGCACACAGGTACAGCAGCCAACTTATCGATTTACTATAAGACGATAATAAAAGTTGATCTTAGTGAGGTCATTGAACATTAAATCTTTCTCTTTTTATTTAAATCAATATTAAATACTTGTAAAAAAAACATTGAAGACTTCGCACCTCATGCTTGGGTGAGAAGTCGGGGAACTTGTGTTCATCCGCGATATTTTTGACTTATCTAAAAAAAATTATCTGGGTTTGAAAAAATCCAAACTGAATCTACCCCAAACACTCTGCATGCAAGCAATATTTATTTAATTACAAGCACAAAACACACAATAACTACATGTACGAGTATAAACTGCCTGTTATCTCATGCGGTCCGCTTTAATTTTGCAACCGAAATTATTTCTTGCTGAACCGGAGGAAGATATATTTTTGCTTGAATTTGATCAGAAAGTGCACAGTCTTGCTATGTATAATGTCTTTGTTCTGCTAATGCACGAAAAAAATACTGGTCACCCGATCTACCATGAAAAAGTACTCTCTAAACTCTGCAAAGTTTTGACAGTTTGATTTTAACTACCTACATCTTAAATAACTTATACTTAATAATAACATAATATTATTTATATTTATTGCAAAAATAAATAAGTATCTAACCTTTCTCTGTTCGCGGCCAGTAGTAAATGTGATAATATCAGACATCAGGAGATATCAAACAAAACCGAGTACAGGCGGAACTTGATTGTCGTACAGTTCAAATTTTAAATACAAAATGTCACGGATGCCATAATAAAAAAACAGAGTGATATTCAACAAACTAGATTATAATATATAAAACACCTGAAAATACTTCAACACGTTTCGTTAATTTCATTGAGTGTATCGGCATTAACTTTGTGACACTTTATTTTAAATTATATAATAAAATGAATATTTATGTATGTTGTTTTAATGTTACGTTGAGTAGGTTACCGATTTCGTGGACTCCGAGCTTGCATCATCAGGTGCTGATCTATCTTCATTATGTAAATTTAGAATGTATCTAGGGTGTAAGTATATATTTTTTTTATATTTTAACATTTTTGTTTTATTTCAAACAACTCCTATAGCGATGAATTTATTTATTTTATTTTTTGAACACTGTTGACGAAATTTATTGGGGAACTATCACAAAAAAAATCAACTCAAAAAATAGTACAGTAAATTAGAAAAGTTATGGTGTTTTTTTTATATTTTTATGTGTACATTTTATCTCCATTTGAACAAGTAATTTTCCCACTTGGTCGCAAAAAGATCCACCCAAGGAGGAACAGGTGTGTGACTTCATCGAAAGCTATAGACAGTACTACGAGTAAAATTTGTGCCAATACAACATAGCGCCTAACGACGTCACAACGGGTTAATTCAATAACGTGGCGTTTAAAATGTATATAGAAAATATGTATTTTTAAAATGAAAATAATGAATAAATAAAATATTTTATCGTTTCTTATTAAGATAGATTTATTAATATAAATTGATAACATTAAAATTTATTCATATTCCTCACACATGCATGTTTCCCATTATAAATAAATTAATAAATAGTAAATGTGTATTGGTGAATGAATTCAGTAGATTGTGGTGTAAATTTTTTACATTGTCTCCATCATTTTCGGGCATTTAAACATGAGCACACTAATAATGTAATGTGCAAAATCGAGAGCCGCCTGTAGCCTGTGCCTATTATACTAAACGTACAGCAGGTAGCTGTAGCTTTATTATGTACTTTGTACACTACATGGAAATATTTATGTCTACTGTATACAGTAACGGGTAGTACCTACACTACACAGAATAAATAGAAAAGTTGTACGTGATGCCGCAAAATAATATTATTTCATTGAAAGTTTTCTCTAGAAATCTCTTTCTAGGTAACAAAATACGTAGATAATATTGATACCAATCAGAGATCTCGACTGGATAACCATATTTACATTATGTAACATTATGAAAAATCTAACCGGAAGAAATCAGAGAGGCGTCCCAAAACTTACGAATTGACTCTAGGCTGATTTAAGTGATCACTCGGTGTCTATGATAACGTTCACCAATTCCACCGAAAAAAAGAGATACCGAAATAAAATAAGTTTATTCGTTCCTTTTCAATAAGGAAAAACTAATAGGGATGCTTCAAAACTACCACGGTTTTGAAGCAAAAAATGATATTTGAATTTGTAAGAGAATTTGCATCTCATCTTTTACTAGTGTACTTACTTTATGTAACACTACATAACATTATGTATATGTGGGTGTGTTATGATTACCTAAAATATATTGGTTTCAGTTGGTACAAAAATTCGAAATTGAGGAAACGAGATATTCAGAGGGATGTGTGACCAGAATATTAAATATGATGATTCTATAAATTGATATTCTCCATGCATATTTGAAAATGGATTTTATCTAGGTGTGTAAATAACTGACAGTGTAAATATTCAGCAATGAAAGACATAGGTACTTAATATTTTTCAATACAATTCTATTTTTTTAACTATGCCATCATGTCATCTTCCATAAACGTGGTAGCCAGCGAACTCATTGCCTATAATTAACATGCGGGTCGTCTTCTCCGTGTCACAAAAAACATATGACGTTCGGAATTAGTGACATATCTCATCGTTGGGTTGAAAATGATAAGTATTTTTAAGTAAGTTCTACGAATACCTAGTTGCCTTTTACAGGATACTCGAAAAAATACAGAAAATAGTGGGAGGCCTGTTTTATCTCTGAGACTCCACGAGGTTAAATACATTATATTATTATTAATCATATTAATGTTTTGAAGGAAAATTTCTCAATTACTTTTCTTCTCTTATTATTTCCTTCTCAATTCTCATCCTACGAGTAAAAGGAAGAACTTAGGTATAAATAGTATATGATGTTAGTTGAAGCAATAGAATATAAAAAAATATCCTTAATATTTAGCCTCGTAGTGTACTTTAATTTCCTCAAATATCAAATTTAAAAATGGAATCTGCCATTTTAAGTATGAAGGTCGCCATAAACAAGTCACCTAAAGGAGGAAATTAAACAATCATAAATAATAATAATAGAAACATTTATAAATCTCACCATTCTGTACAAATCCAACGGACAGAATCCAGAATAGCAAGATGGCTGCCGTGGAACGTTCCATTTTCCACGTCTGGGGGGAGGTTTGCGGAGGATGGAGGTAGATTTTTCGTGTATTATTATTATTATTATCGTTGTAGGCGGGACTTGACTTGCGCAACTGGATATTTCCCGCCTAAAATCACGCTAATGTCACGGTTACACGATAGACGTGAAATAATGGGGAAAACTTTACGTAACAAAGTAGCACTAGTGGTTATACACGTATTGTCGTACTCCAGGGTAGGTACCTGCTGCCGAGAAGATAAATACACAACACGATATTGTACACAATCCGCCACGTATGAATACACCTTTATGTCAACAAACCACAGACAACAAGTACATCTTCATTAGATGGAAATCACAATGCAACTATTATTAATACATTCATTACACGAAAGATAAACAATTTATACGTAATTTTATTTATTTTTTAATTGTAAATAATTATTGTAAATTGTAAATATTATTTTTTACATTAATATTATTATTGTCATCAAATTTTAGTAAATAATTAATTTTATTTAATTAATTTATTGTCATATTAATAATTTTATTGTTTAATTATCTAGTTATTGTCAGATAAATACAGATAAACTTTTATTTATTTATTTTAAGACACAATTCATTGACTTTTGCTGGATAGCTAATAACAAATAACAAAAGAAACAAGAAATAAAACAAAATAGTTGTGATTTATATTTATTTAACCAATTTGTATTTTATGTTTTATTTTTTCAAATCAACGAGGATGAAAAACGTAACAATGACTTTTATTATTTTTTTTATTTAACAATATGCACCATTTGTATAATATTAAATAGATATTAATTTATTTTAAATAATTTATGTAAATAAAACGAATTTTATGATTTCTTGATGTGTGCGAATTCATTTTGTGCTGGGCTGTAACAAAATAAAAACATCATATTAAATCACTTATATAAATAAATAGATAACACATAAAATTTCATTTACAAAAGTATCCCCATGCTAACTTTGGGTAGATGGCGCTCTTGCAGCTGCCTGAACCCACAACTTCTCTTACTTTTAAATTCAAAATAATAGTTAAACATCAATTAATTTTATATTTCTTTTCATTCCGACTAAAATACAGTGTAGTTTATTTAATTATGTTGTTTTTAGTGTTTATTGTGCTAAAGTTTAAATAATAAATTGTAGAAATAGAAACATACAAATTAAATCTAATAAAAAATTGTGACAATAATAATTAACCAATTTTTTATTATAAAAGCAGTAAAAAATAATTTTATAATGCGAAATAGTAGTGTAAATGCGCCCTTGAGATGATTTGAATCATGAAAACGGCGCAATATAAATTATCCAATAATAATAATAATAACGAATAATCTCAGGCTGGTTTAAGTTGACTTTACTAATGATTTACTGTGATCAAATTCTATTTTATTCCGCTATGTGGTTGAAGGGTGTGCTTGGAAGAGGTAGAAACCCGGTTCTTCAGATGGACGGACAATCCGTGAGGGTTCACGGAGAGAAAAAAGTAGTAAAATCAAGTAATTATTACTAAAATTTTTGCATATCCCAGGACAACAAAAGTATTCTTAAAACTACAAATGAATATTTGTAATGGTATTTGGTGAAAACAACAAATGGAGTTCTCTTGATACAAGTAAGCTGCATACTGGTTATTACAAATCTGTTAGTAATATTTGGGTGCGTAGTATGTTGGTATTAGTAATGGGATTTGTAAATATTACTAAACTCCTTTGTATCTCCTAGTGATTCCTATACTCGGTATTATTCACCTCTTAGTATATTTTAGTAGCTTCTTTACTAGAAATTGTAGTTTTATGTAATGGAATTTAGTAACCCATTTTGTGATTTCTATGAGTATTGTTTTGTAATTAAAGCAAATGCAGTTACAAATGTATGCACTTAAATTTACACCATTTGTACCTAGATACTTGTACTATTCATACTCGGAAAAGTAACAGAAAAATAATGAATATTTTTTTCTCTATGAGAACACATATTACAGTAGAAGTAAGTTGTGTTCACTAGAAGTATGAATACATTAGTATAAGAAATATTCTTCATTTTTTTGTTACTTAAACAAGTATAAATTGTGCAAGTGTCTATAGGTACAAGTTATATAAATTCAAGTGCATACATTAAATACATATCTAACTACATTTGTTGCTTTAAAACTTTACACATAGAAAAGTACAAAAAAAGGCTTAAATAATTATAAAACACATCACATAATAAAAATAATTAGTCGTAGTTCTGAATAAAACATTCAACTCACATATACTCAAGTAAATTAGTCATTAAATTTCAGATAGTAAAGTTTGATTTGTGGTCAGAAGCTTTAATAAGTCCATTCAATAGTGTTGTAAATTATTGTCTAAGTATAAGTCTTAAAATCCATCTTTCAAATATAACTTTTAGTCATGATACAGTAGTAAAAGATTATTTTTGGGCGTTTAGAACTGAGTCTTACAGTTTCACAAAATTAATGTAAAAAATTCTTAATTTTCCTGCTTTTCATTAGGAAATAGGAGTTATTCGAAAAATAAAATTACAAAATATTTCTTTGAAAGGGTTTCCAATTTAATAAGTAAATAAATTACATAGATTATAATACTCCTCAAACCGGAAACATACATGGCAAGAGGAGGAAAATGGGATGTTATAATTACGTGCACTCGCAGCTGGTAGCCTGATCAACGTGGCAACTTCAGTGGAGGATGTGGAGGTCGCCCTTGACGATGAACGACTTCTAGACTCTATAATACCGCGTTCACGAAGTTGCCGTCGTTTGTTGTATACAAAACGAAGCAATTTTCCGGAAGCATTTTTGGCAGTTGTATGAACTAGCGGTGAAATATACGGAGTGTAGTATAAGGCAGTTGACTCCTTGTGGAAAAGTTGCTGGATTTCTACCGACCAGCTCAACAGCTGTGTATTTGTTATTTGACAGTGCGTATTTTTTTCTATGATGGCTTGAATTAGAAGTTTTACTAATAAGTTCCGTTGGCCTTCCTCTAATCTTCCGGTGTTTCTTTTATTTAGCATAGCTTTTCCATCCAACGTGGAATTCAATGTATTTAAAATCTGAAACAAAATTAAAGTTTACTATACTATACTATACTATACCCTCACGCCGTGTCCCAAGTGGGGTAGGCAGAGAGAACGGAACGCCAAACAGATCTATCTTTACACACTTCCTTCGCTTCCTCCACATTCATACAGTTCCTCATACACGCACGTCGGTTCCTCTTACTCAACACGCGGCCGTCCTTGAGAATTTGATCCACGTGATCAAGCCACGTGGTTCTCGGACGCCCGCGTTTCCTCACACCCTTTCTTTCAGATAAGTATATCCTCTTTGTCATTCTTACCTCGTTCATTCGTTCAACATGCCCAAACCACCGTAGTTTATTCACGCGCATTCTGTCCAAAACACTCTTCTTGCATCCGCTCATTCTTCTAATATCCTCATTCTTCACTCTATCACGCAGCGTTTTACCAACCATTCTTCTCAACGATCGTAGTCTACTGCGGCAATATTAAAATCAAATTGTCAAATTATTTACTTACATATCCATACTGAAATGTTTCATCAATTTGAATCAACTGCCTGGATGAATGAGCAATGTCTGTGTTTTGAGACACACTCTCTCGCTCGTAGAAGCATCTGATGCACTGGATGTTAGTTGGATAGTTGCAAAGCCCCATACTGTCTCTGGAACAGCTGTGGGATGCTCTGTGTCCGGAACTATTATAGAATAAATTGTCTGTAGCTCTGTAATATCTAACTCTTCCTCCTTAAAGATTCTCTTTAAATTTTGCTCTGTCTCCCGGTACAGGAATAAGTTGAGCGATTTCACAATCCGTTAGTAGTCTTAATGTTCCCGCATCCACTCTCCCATCTATATAAGTAACACAAATAAATGTAAGTTGAGGTTTATATAGGATATAGAGTTGGAGGAGTCTCTATTTATAATCCATTACAAACAAATTACGACTCACTAACGATAAGGCTAGCCACCCATTCTTAATGTCTTATTTTCTGTATAATAATGTGTATAAGTACAAGTAGGCAGCTAATAGTGTGATTAGATTTATAATCCATTATACTTACCAATAAATTAACCTATGTAAGCACTGCAATTTCACTTGGTCAATAAATCCTTAACCAATAAATATTATCTGTGTACAATAAATCCTTAACCAATTAATCCATTATGAAAACACACAAACTACACAGCACTCGAAACACAGCGCTCGAAACACAGCGCTTAGAACACAGCGCTTGAAACACAGCTTCACTCCAAACACAGCAAACTACACACTGCCGCGAACAAGTTGTGACATACTGTCTTGTGACAGCTTAATAATTACTTACTTGTTAAAAGTGTTGGTCATTTGAAATTACAAAACTGTTTTGCTGTTTTTATTGAAGATTAGTTTTATCGGAATTAAGTATAAACAATTTGTTACGGTAACAAATCTACAGTCACAGAAATAACAAAATGTTTGTGATATTTGTAGTAATCCATTGTTATTTTTACAATATTTTAGTTTTTTCGTCAATTACAAAAACCCGTTTTTTGGTATTAGTTTTAACATTTACAAAAATATTGTAAAAATAAGTGTGCGGTGTAAATCCTAGAGAAATTTAATGAAATATACAAAAATTTTGTAATTTCGGCATTTACAAAGCGACTTTTTAATTCGAACAATATTTTTTCTCTCCGTGTTGTCGAAGAAGTCCGGTACTTGGGTGTTGTCTTGGACAGAGGGCTTGCTTTTCTTCCGCATGTGAGAGCGACTGCCGATCGAGCGAGGGTGCTATTTTTCACCCTTCGTAAACTTAGCCGTGGAACCTGGGGCCTTAGAACGAGGACTGTGCGCATCATATATCGGGCGACCTATGTGGCTCAGGTCACCTATGCTGCCCGGGTTTGGTCGCACCGTCTTGCGGTTGGCTCTGTATCTGCGGCAGTTTTGAGGGGACAGAGACTTCCTTTGCTTGCCGTCACAGGTGCGTATCGAACGGCTGCCAGTAATGGCCTTCCAGTCATTGCTGGTGTGCTTCCTTCGGACTTAGAAGTTCTTGACAGTGTAGCCAGACGTATGCTCAAGGCGGATGGTAGGGTCAATCATCTCGGAATATCCGTTCAAGCGGAGCCCGGGATAAGAGGTTTGAATAGGGCAATCGGCAAAATACGTGAGAGAACGATGGAAGTTTGGCAAGAGAGATGGGATGCGGGGAGGACTGCCAGGTTAGTCCACAAGTTCCTCCCGGATGTTAGCGAGAGAATGAAGCGGCGTTTTCTGTCTCTCAACCACCATGCTGTACAATTAGTGACAGGCCACGGTGATCTAAAGGGCAAGCTCTTTGAGCTTGGACTAGTGGAGAATCCGTGGTGTGTTTGTGGGACGGGTGCGCAAAGTGCGGAGCATATCCTCTGGGAATGCCCCAAGATGATGGATGCTAGGGATAGAATGATATGTAATATGAGCGAGAACACTCCCCGACCTGTTTGGTTCGGGGAGGTGCTGCAATGTCCACGGAATCTCAGGGCATTTTTGGAATTTGTGGAGACATGGGTTTCTCGGTGGGATCTCCTGCGTCAGCCGGGTTTACCCCCGACTGAGGTAGGAGTGGTCTAGGATTGATTGTTGCCCTTTGCGGCGGGATCTGTTGAGCGAATTCGTTATTTGTTGTGTTTCGTCCTGTCTCCCTTGGTGGAGAGTAGATATGGGAGGGATGTTCCTGTTGGGAGGGAAATGTCTTTTCATTGCGCTGGTAACGGCGACTCTCGAGTCTCACCTTCTGAAAGCCCAATAACAAATCTCTGGACACCTTATTTCGGCCTCTGGTCCAAATTAGATACTATATTGTTATAATCATTGATAATTATTGTGCTTGCTTGTCATTTTTATTTTTTTTGGGTTTTTGTTGTTGAGCTTTGTTTATTTGTTGTTATTCATTGTGTTTGATTCGGTTATAATTGCATTTTATCCTTCTGAGAGGGGCATCGAAGACGTAATTGTAGCATAAAAGATTCCCACGAGGCGGTATTGGCCGGCCAGCCCTTCAGGCTGCCCAATGGGGCCCGCCCGTGAGGACTAAAGTTTTGCTTAGAAGAGTGGATAAATAGAAGTCCCCCGACTTCTGAGATATCCGGGTATGGGAGGGAGTCTTCAAAATTCTATTTTAGTTTGTATTATGTAAATACTTCTTCTTCCTGGCACTGTCCCAACTTATTGCCGCTGAAGGCTGTTGGGGTCGGCTCTTCTCGTTCTGAGGTTGTACACTCTTCTGTTTCCTATATCCTCTTCATCCAGGCTATTTCTCCTCAGTTTGTATTATGTAAATAACATGATTATATTATTATCTTGACTGAGCCCCATGACATTTATCATTTTCAATTCAGCGATGAGGTTTGCCACCCATTTTGAATGGTTTATTTTACATTGGTACCATGAGGATGACCTACATTATTATATATTTATTACATAACATTACAGCTGTTAGTCTGCTGTGGGCCTAGTAAAACACATTTTAGCGTTACGTTTTCGTTCAAACGTGGAAGACGTTGCGAGAACGCGTTAATTTTCGTAACTAAAATACACAAGTAGCTACGAAAATTGACGCGTTTTAGCAACGTCGTCCACGTTTGAACGAAAACGAAACAAAAACGTAACGCTTAAATGTGTTTTGACTAGGCCCACTGGTCACTGCACTTAAATAGGCAGATAGACGAATGATTGGTCGAGTGATTTCCTCGTTGTAGATACAAACATTAGGAGAATCTCAAAATCGTGCCATAGGTAGATGACTCTAGGTTCTTCCCTTTAATTCTCGAAATGGTTTATTATGCAAAATAGTACATAAAGTAAGTACATATTTGCATACATTTAATAATGATATTTAACAACGGCAAGCGGCACACGGCACAAACACTAATATAGCAATATCTCCCCTTTCAATCTTACACATCATAATAATGTTATGTGTATACCTATATATATATAATAACACAATGGAGAGATGTGCCGTCTGATACTTACTACATAAAGATACAGAGTCTATTCAATAATTAATAGAGACATCATTATTTTATACAAAAGGTTCACTATATTATTATACCTATTATGTTAAAGTTAATAGTTAAGGGTTAGCTGGAAGAAATCTTGATAATATATTGTCAATTTGATACGTACCTACTTTTAATTTACTCTAGTGCTCATTACCCATTTCGACTTTCTATTTTTTTTTTCATGTTTTCTATGAGATAAATTCACAATGTGTAAACTTGTTTTTCAATAACAAATGATTTTTTTTCTACTATTTTGACGTTTCACTGAGAGATACGTCTTTGGTCTTTCAGTAAAAAATCAACGTAGTGGAAAAAACATTTGTTATAAATTTTATTATGGAATTCTACTACCTAAACACCGACACAGTGAATAGTGTAAGCTCGTTTTGAATCTTGTATGTACTTTTTGTTCTCACTATGCAATTCCCCGTTTCATAATTCTTCCCTGGTTTATAAAAGTGCACGGTTAAACAACGGTGTTTACATAAAGACCATTTCTACTGTGATTCCAACTACCAACTGTTTGTAATACTTGCATATAATAGAGCGCCACTGTCTAAATACATTTAGTTATACAAACTAACGACTAGGTATATTATATTAAATTCAACACCCACCTAATGTTAAATCCTGAAAAATTACAGGAGCGTCTCGAGGTTGGAGTGATTTCCATAAAATTATTCTATGCTACACATTGGGAACAAACAAAAGATCAAATATGTGACAATATTATAGCGACAACTATACTAAGTAGTTGTAAGGTCAGCAGCCTTAATTATTGGATTGTCTCATTATAAAGAAAAATTATAATAGATTTTTTATTATTTAATACCTATATTCAATTCAGCGATGAGGTATGCCACCCATCCTGAATAAAATATATTTATTGGCGCCTTGAAGACAACTTTGATGTTCAGGCTTCACCACTTGTAGAATATGTCGTAATGAAGTTTATCTGCCGGCTACCCCACTTGTAGGATGAGCCGTGATGAAATATATAGATAATATATAATAATAAAATAGTAAATTTCACTGTATTTTTCATCAATGTCTCCACTTTAAGATTTTAGAAAAATGACAGGTAAATGTTTTGAAAATTGATCACCACACAAATAGAATTCAATGGCAAATGCATACAAATCCTTATTACCAATTAGGGTCCTGTGTTGTTTTCCCTCTTGCAGGATGGACAGGGAGGGACTAAATGAAATCGGCAGATACCTACAATTTTCACCCAACAACGAGTTAAACGCAAAGGGTAGGTGGTAGGTACCTTACATAAATTACAGTAGACTACCTTAAGTACTACCTTCTACCAACTTAACAATACCATTTTTTACAGTGTTATAAAATTTCAACATACATACATACATAAACATACTATTACGGCATTGCCCAAACTGGGGTAACCAGCGGACTAACTAGATGTAATAAACATGCAAATTATTTTCCCGTGTCATTAAAATTAAGGCCATATAGAAAACTAGAAAACTTTCGTAGATGCTAAATTCTTGCTAAAAGAAATATAGTGTATACCTACTAACATATAATAGCACAATTGAGTAAAAATTCGATGGGCATATTCCATACAAAAATATTTTTTTGTGCAGTTCCGAGTTGTTAGGGAGGGGCAACTACTTCAGTTTGCCCCCCCCCCCCCTCCCCCATAGATACACTTATAAAGACCACCAATGATGGCTGTTAGCTGAATGAGTCGATGTCAATTAGACAACTGAAAAATTGTTGGACTACAGAAACGTCTTATATACATTAAAATAATTTCGACTAAGAGATATATATAGGTATATAATAAATAGAACGTTAAGTATGAGTGGCACTCGAAAACTTACATTTGGATTTTTAATTTTAAGTACATATATACTTTTTGCAAAAAAAATAAAAGTTTTTTGTTCAATCATCAAGCAAAGTAAACGTTGATTTCATATCCAAGTTTTCTAAAGTTAAGGCACAGTATATAATTCGTAATAGCGTTTTACAACACGGTGTAAATAATGATCGCCTATTTGCACCATCGGCATCGTGGCATAGATAAATATAGTAATTTTATTGTGATTGTGGGTAGGTACATGTGTGTTATTACCATAGAGCAAATTACAATTTGAACAGAGTTAATGTATTGCATGTCACATATGACAACCATGAACCATTGTGACATCATTTATATTATGTGTAATGTAACATAACAAAATAACGGTGCAACATAGGTACCTACATTCGCTATCAGGTGGGTTCACACTTACCTGACGAACGATGCAAACGAATGTTCTTTCCCTCTCATGGTAAATATAAAAAAAAGAAAGCGACCGAACTAATTGTCTTTTTCTCAATTTTTTCAACATTGACGAAGAAAAGAAGACAAGTTAAAAATATCTAACTATAATGGAATGTTAGAAATAACATTTCAAACACAGAAGTCTGGCGACATCCGTTTATCCGAATCTGCACAGATCTTGGCCACACCGGTGGTGCTATAGTGGACAACTTGAAAGGCTGACAGGCCAAAAACCACCAAACCAACACAGCTTCCATGTGCGAAATTTTTTGACTACACTGTTTAGAGAACATTATCAATTATGTTACCTTAAATATTGTCTTTTTTCTGTTGTACCTACTTGTTTTGTTTATGTAAATTCTTTTTAACTCTGACCTTGATGTGTGATTTTATAAACTTTGACATGTGTATATGTGAATTGATGTTGTGTAATAGTGTGCTTTTGCACTCTGTCTCATAATTTCAACATGTAAAAGGCTCACGCCGTTTATAATTCGTTACCTTACTTTGAAAAGGTTCTAACAATTTTTGCAAAAATGAGATTTTTGTTTGAAATGGTAGCATTTTCGGCTCTCTGTCATCTATTGAAATATCGGTAAAAATATTTTTTGAATAAGGAAGTTTTTAGTATTCCCAAGTTCTATCTTCACGTAATTATTAGAAAAACTTAGTATGAAAAGGTTCCACAAAACGTTACAACTATATCAATTTAGGTCGTTTGAATTTTGAACATTAATTTAACTTTGAAAAGGTTCTAACGTCCGCTTGAACTTTCTTTGGTATGTTTTTTGTATGAATTTGACAGTTAAATGTATGTGACGCGAGTTGTCGATTTATTTAGGCTCGTTTGTGGCAAGCGTGTCGATTTTCTTGCTTTTTTCATTAAACCTTTATATTTATGTATGTTTTAATTTTGTGGTAACAGATACTAAATAAAATATTTTTCTGTTTATTTTTAACATATAACGTTTGAAAACTATTTACATATTATAAGTGTATATAATATTGTGTTATAAACAATACCCATATTTTGTACACGCGGTTTTAATGGGCCACTTGCAGATTTTTTTTACATAAACTTGTAAATTAGTATGAAAGACACACATTCTATCTACCTATTCCTTCACGCCGCATCCCAAGAGGGGTAGGCAGAGAGAACAGAACGCCATATCGATCTGTCCCTAGATACTTCTTTCGCCTCCTCTACATTCATACAACCTCTCATGCACGCACGTCGATTTCTCTTACTCAACACACGACCGTCCTTGAGACTTAGATCTACGTGATCAAGCCACGTAGTTCTCAGACGCCCGTATTTCCTCACACCCCTTCTTTCAGACAAGTATATCTATGTCATCCTATCTCCATCCATTCGTTCCACATAACCAAACCATTTCAATTTATTTTTCAATCCATCATCTCAATTATTTCATTCGTCTTCCTTAACATTCCTCCTCTTACATTTAACACACCTAACCGGCATTCCGGACTCCTCTTTGTGCCCTACTCCCACTTTGACGCGGCATGATGGGTGGCAAGTCTCATCGCTGTCATTTGCGTTTAAGTGCTTAGATGTATCACACGTTTTCCTCATTTAGGCGTTTTTTTGTAGATGAATATTAATTAGTATTCCTGAGTGTAAAGATTATATTTTATTTTGTCTGAAATTGTTCACATTGGTACTAGAAGGTAATATTTGATTAGTGGACAAATAAACTCCTGGACTGGAGACCAAGAACAGAACGTAGAAGCGGGGGTGGGTTCTTGACAAGTTGGTCCAACGACTTAAAAAAGTAGCGGGTAGTCATTGGAGAAGGATTGCGACTGATGGATAATTATAGAAGTTAAAACGGGAGATTGTTGAATATTCCTGCTCACTGTAAAACATAAGCCATATTAGGCGGCCAGTGTGACGCAGAGGTAACGCTCTTGCCTTTGAGTCACGAGGTCCCAGGTTCGATTCCCGGCCAGGGCAAAATGAAGAATGACCTTTTTCAAATTGTCCTAGGTCTGGATGTTACATGTATATGTGTTTAGTGTATTGATATATGTGTATCGTCGTCTTGGTACCCATAATACAAGATTCATCTTAATTTGGGACTAGCTCGATCTGTGTGAATTGTCTATGCATGTTATGTTATATTGTCACCAATAAAATAAATATGGAGTATAGAGAAACTGCTATAATACTAACTGATAACTTGGATTACATGTAAAAATGTAGATACTAGGAGAGGAAGTTCTATTCATTCCTCCTTCCCTGAGCTCACATCAGCTGAGAAAGGGTAAGAAATAAATAAAAAAAAATGTGGAAATAAGCTTAAATGTGATTCAGTTCAACTTTGAAAAAATATACTTTCAGACAACAGCAGAAAGTAAATGTAATACAAAGACCATATATAAAATATTTATTTAACAACATTCCATTGGCAGATAGAACCTTTTCAAATTAGCTGTAGCTCTCCATTCAGACCAACAAGGTTCTATCCGCATGTTTAGGTATTTTTTATTTCATAAAATATTATGCAATATGAAATAAAAATGATTTTAAAAATAGTACTGTATGTGTATAAACATAAGTGCATCATATTTTTTTTAATAACTTTTAAATAGAAAAAGTTATATTAATTGCAAACTTCAAACTGTCGTAGCTCGAAACATTGTTATAGGCAGATAGAACCTTTTCAAAGTAAGGTAACGAATTGTAAATAAATAAATAAATACACTCCTTTAATATCCCTCTAGCTGAGAGAAGCAAATACATTCATAAAATGAACTAGGTAGATATATACATATATACGATTATATAGGTAGGTACGTGGGAATACCCAGGGAGGGGGGAAATTGAGACATATGTCCCATCTAGGATCTCAAAATAAATTTTCTATGAGAGTATAGAAAATATGGGAGAGGCTTATGTTCAGCAGTGGATAGGAATAGTTGCATAAGTAAGTAAGTAATAGAAAATTGGCGTAGAAGTGGAAAGCTGCCCTCCCCCCAAGAAAACTAAATACAATGTGGTTCTTATTTTGTTGTACAAAATAGAGAAAAAACTTTTTCTCCTATGTATTTTCGTTGCTGTTGATTCCACGCCCTTGAGAAATTCCTGAGTATGCCTTTTGGTAGGTATGTAGCATAAATATCTATTTGTTTCCTATGTTATATATCTAATATGTTAATACGAGTATAAAATGTGTTATGTATATGGACTGAATTAAATATTTACCTCTATTTGCAAATGACCCGTTGTTTTGTTGTAAATGAATCGATACGGTTGTAAAACAATTTAAATATTTATAATAACCAAGGCTTAGCAAAATGGATAGAGAATTAATAGTTGATTTACCTTGATTAAAATTATAATCAATAATTCAAAGATATTTTTTTTTAACTCCTTCGCTATTTTTCTTTATAAAAAAGACTTTCGTTTCATAGACTCCGCAACTATTTTTTGACTATCCATGACAAGGACATTTTCGCGTTGGAGACCTTTTATTATTTTTTTAGTTTCTAGAATGAACTGCGTTACACTCGCAAGAATTGACAATTAACGAAAATATTTTTACGAATTATTTAATGAGTTAAATTTGTGATAACGACGCCCAGCAAACGTTGATGACATATCAATGGTTAAATTAAATAAATTTACTCGTAGAATATCCGGGTATGGGAGGGAGTCTTTAATGCTGGCTGCCCTAATTATTTATTTATTTATATATTCTAATCAATATACGGCATTTTGCCTTTTATAATACATATAATATATAAACATAAAACATTTAGCGATCTTCAATACAAAAAGAAAAGAAACATCAATATTTCAACATCTTAAATAATTAAAAACAATGAAAATGCTATCAGCATAATACAACAAGTATTATAGAGTATATAATGATGGTACACATAGATATACAGCCTCTAATTCATTGAAATATTTAAGTGTTTAAATGTTTAATTAATTAAATGTAACCAAATTTCATATAAGGTATGTTATACAAATTCCTAAAGACTAAATATTTTAGGTGACCATGAAAACGTAATCTCAAAAGCCTACTAGGCTTTATCAAGAAGGCGTTCACAAAAAAGTCAATTAGGAAAGTAAATTACGAAGAACCATTATTTATAGAATTTAATTTAATCTGAACGGAAAATAGGCGTAATAATTATTTATGAAGTTATAAATATTATACAACAAGTTCGTATACAAAAAGTTCATTATTAAGTTTACTTTATTACCAGGAAAATTTATTAAATATTGGTAATTCCTTAATTATCATTCGCGACTTGTAAGCACAAAAGTATAGAATTTAGTAGAAAACAATCTAATATGTAAAATTCTCGTGTCACGGTGTTTGTTATCATACTCCTCCGAAACGGCTGGATCGATTTTGATGAAATTTTGTGTGCTTATCGGGTAGGTCTGAGAATCGGCCAACATCTATTTTTCATATCCCTAAAAGTTAAGGGTGGTCAGCCCCGAGTTTTTTATTTTATTTTTTGGACAAAATTTTAATTTATTATGGTGAGACATAAAAAATACATACAGTCCTAAATTTTCACCCTTCTACAACAATTAACCCCTATTTTTTAATAGCGATATTAGTAATCTAGAAATAATGTATATTAGTAATCTAGCTAGTATATCTATAAAGATTTATTACATAAAAAGTTTTATATTTGAAGCAAAAGTACCTACCTCAGTATGAGTGAATTATCAAAGACGTTCTTTAAACCCGATTTTACTCAGAATACGACATCATCATAAATTATAACATTAATAAACTCTTTATGAGAATTTATTTTATATTCATAAGACATAGATATTCAATTCAGCAATGAGGTTTGTTACCCATCCAGAATATTTTATTTTTTATTGGCACAAAGAGTACAATAAGCATGTTTAGGCTACACCACTTGTAGAATACGCGGTGACTAACTACATGCAATAAACAGCAATGAAGGTTTAAACATTCAGAATAGGTGGCATTTGGTATATACCTACCTCATGAACTGAAGATGTTTTACTTATTTTATTTATTTATTTATCACTTGTACAAGGCGTGAGCCTTTTACACGTTAAACATATAACAAAGTAGAAAAAAAAAAACAATTTGACAGACAACAATAATAAATAAAAAAATATTAAAAGTAAAAATACTTTTAGAGTTTTAAATTTATTTATTCACCAGTAACATATGTTTCGGGTTACAGGCCCATATTCATACTGGCCCATATTCATACCTGTAACCCAAAACATATGTTACTGGTGAATAAATAAATTTAAAACTCTAAAAGTATTTTTACTTTTAATATTTTTTTATTTAATAATGGAGTTTTACTCATTAAGTGAAAACAAAATCAACAATGATAAAAAATTAATTGGTACAAATTTAAAAAAATAAACATTAAGATGTAACAAAAATGGTAGTAATTTGAACAAAACAGCAATAGTAAAAGAATAAAACAATTAAATTAAATTATACAGAGATTGGACAAAATTTGATGAATACAAACGAAGACCACAGGCAAATATCATTCTAACTCCATTTTTATCAAAAATGAACTAAGGATGCCATCTTCTAAAGAATTCATTGTATTTTATATGCAACCTTACAAGTTGTAGGAAACATCATTCTATAACCCATAAATTTGTACTTTTAAAAATACCATACAGGGAAAGGTCATTCCAAAAACAATTTTATAGGGTAAAAACAGTTTATGATACTTCTGCATGTTTTGTGACATAGAATGATATTTGCCTGTGGTCTTCAAACATTAAAAGACAGATCGTAATAATACAAATCAAAATAAATATCCATTTAAAATAGTGCAAGATGATAATAGTCAAATTCGTTAGATTAGATGTCAAAAAATAGAATCATTAATAAACAACATATAAATTGAACATATAAAAAGATTAAGAAATAATAGTTAAAATTCGAAATAATAATAATAAATAATTGTGTCTTATTCGGGATATTTTACGAATATATGTCTGATACAGGTCATCTGAAAATAATAGAAAATAGTGGCACTCATTCTCGGCCTAAGTTAGACTGAAAATGTTTATTAAGTATTAAACAAAATAATAATACTACATACTTTACCTATGTTTATTTATCTATTTGTTCGCTGATTACCTCACTTGTGGGGCATGTCGTGATAACATAGATAGTAAAATAGGCTCAAAAATATATTTGGAGAGATTATCATTATTTTTACATAACAGATTAGAAACGTCATTTTATTTATCGCCTACATTTAATTTCTCATTCCACCCACGATCAACACCCCCAGATTCTTATAAAGTTACTACCTATACAACCCTTTGGCCTTTGCAACGCCCACCAGAAGTGAAATCGCTCATTTCAGGGAATACCTAACACTGAAAAGCAATAAAATTACTTTTTCATACCTTTTCACATAATAAGGCATGTACAGAATACTAGTTGAATATTAAATCATATAGGAAATTTTCCTCGCAACATGCCTACCCAGCCCACGACATATTTTGTGTCATATCTTTGACGATGTGACATGTCAAGCGTAGCATTTTTTTCTTCAATTATTTCAAAGTAAGTTTAAATCAAATATAAATACTTGGTCTTTTTATAAATATTATTTCGAAAAAGTAGTTAAAAACAATGTACCAGTTTCAAATATCTATAAACCAGTTTTCGGTGTGCGTTCAAAGATCATTGGTATAATTTATTTATTTATCAATTCTTGAGTGTACACTGATTATAAACAATTATAAACAAAAATACAAGTCAAAATTGTATACGTTCGCATACGATGCGTTCATAGCAAAAGTAAAATTTATTTCTTTTAACTTCTTTTTAAGTTTTTATTTATTTACTAATCAAACATACAGCCCTATAGCACAATTTATAAAAAAAATATATTATTCGAAAATTAATCCAATAAATTTTGCGGGTATTTCAAATTATCAACATGTTTACAATTTACTAGGGAAATAAATAAATTCACCTTTGTAACACAATGATTCAAAATAAAATATATAGTAGGTATATAGTTATATGCCAAAAATTCGATGAGGCTAGTATTGTGAATGCTGAAAGTTTAAGTTGGATCTGTGCAGGATCCGTTCTGCTAAGCCATGTCAGATGGCTGAATAGGCTAATTCGAAGCCAAATGCTCACTCTATCACACTTGGGGCATGGATGCTCTGCCGCAGGTGAGAAAAATACAAAAATAAACTTTATTTTATTGGAAAAGATTAAGTTTATCTTAAAATTTTACATTCATACAAGTAATTTATAACACCTTATCTCTGCTATTTAAAATACACTAGGAATCAAATGTATTGTTTAGTTAGTTATAAATTGCATTATTTAGATGTCAAATTTTCGTGGACATAATTATCTAGATATCAGTACGGTGTTAGTTGTTTTTCCAGAATGTGAAAGCGTCGTTTAGCTTACCTACCCCTAACTAGGATGTCTGAAAGGAACTTATATTGGAATTTCATGACAACTTACAGCATACCTAATATATAAACCCTAAATTTCTACGAAATACTTAACAAGTTTTCGCTGAAAATTCATGATGATAAATGAGAGATCATTCGTCGTCAGCCCACAGAAGGCAATGAAAATAATTCTTAGAAAACAAATATGCGTAGGTTTAGTGAAAATTACAGGTTAAGAAATATTTGAATGAATTTAGTTTATCTGACAAACATTGAATGAATGAAATGTTCGTAACTGTGAATAAATTATTCGTATCGGGAGGAATGCCGTCACCGAATAATAATGAATATATAATTATATCAAAGGAAAGTTTACTCGCAAGTATGTTATGAAACCAAATCGTAAGAAAATTTATTTATAAGTTTTCCTTAATAAGCACATATTATATTGAACAATTAGAATATTTATCTAGAATTTTAATGTTTATAAACATTTATCTAATTTGTGGGATATATAATTGAAGACAATTTTTAATAGAAAAAGCCACCAATACACTACTCATTTGAGTCGATTGTGGAAAATTGGCAATCGGCAATAAACCAGAATTATTTGTACAATATTTTAGAGATCAATAAAGATATTTCAAATTTATGATTATAAAAACTCAAGCGACTCAAAGATTTTAAACAATGAATTGCACAACGATACTATAGCTCAAGATTACTTGGTTCGAACTCTTATTTAAAAATCATTATTTTTTATTTAAAATAAAAAATAAATTTCTTAAATTAATCGTATAAATTCAAAGTTATCATGTAAACCCAATATCTAACAATCAATCGTGGTATACCTACTATGTAATTTTCCAAAAACAAAAAGTGAAATATTCAAGCTGTGATGCTTCCCATTAAATTCCTTCCCTCCTCAAATATGTAGGTATAATACTCGTATATAAAATTTTCTTTCATGCAAACCGTCTCCTAATAATTACGAACACAACAAAAAAAGAATTAGCCAATTCGGTTTAACCGTTCTCAAGTTATAGATTGACATACATGGTCAATCCATTTTTATTTATAAGAATTATTTATTATTATTTATTATTTTTTTAGAGAAAACGATAAAAAAATCGATAGTATAAAAATAATTTTCGAATACCTACTGAATTTCAAGTATTGTGTATAGATTGTCAAAAAGAATTTCCATGTAAAAAAAATATACGAAATTATAAAAAAAACACTATGTATGTAATATAATTCATTTCACAGTGACTTTATTGATTGAAAGCCGGTTTTTAAAAACTTCTGCTCTCATCATCAGGCTTATGTAAAGATTTTATTTCTTTTTAATTATATACATACCTATTCATTTATATTATAGAATTAATTCGTTTCATAATTTTTTCATGTTTTCATGAAAACAAGTATTGGAAAAAAAATTAAAAACCGCAGGTCTCGAATTTAATAAGTATTTAAATATTTACAATCATTTTAGATAATAAGCTTTCTCGTAAAGATAAAATATCTTATCACGAAATAGGAAATTTTCGCTACAATTATTTACGTTTTCGAATAATGATTTCTTCAAATTGTATGAGTAAATTATTTAAATACATATCCAGATGTAGGATGTTCCTGATAATGAGATAAGCCAAAAATCTATGTGAGCTTTTCCAGTTTTCTGAATCGCAAAACGTAGTACGTACAATTGCGGGAAGTGGCAATAATTTCCATTTAACTCAATTTCAATAATGTGGCAACACTATACAAAACATGGTATTGATTGAAAAATATATTTCGAAATTGGAACTAAATTTGCTTTTTTAAAGTAAGTATTTAAACTTAGAACTAGATTATCTTCTAATAAAATAAAAGTAAAATGATTCTCACGTGAAATATGACGAACGCAATCTTCCGCGGGAACATTTCCCAACGGACACAGAGCAAAAACTGAGCCTAGAGAAATGCCCGGCAAACGAAGATAGACGGAAAAGTACGACGGGTCCCGAGTACCTCGCGAGAAAGTAGAGCTGAGAAACTTATACAGAATATAAGGTTTTCGGAATACACAATACAATCAAACGCAAAATACAGGTTTTAGATTATAATAATTAAAGGTGGATTTTCAAGTTCAAGGTAAAATTTAAATTTAAAGTGAATAGATAAACGATATGTTTAATATTCTATAAATAAAGTTTACATAAAAATGACATAATCCACAATACTTAGGTACTATATTTGGATATTTTTATTTACTTAGTTAAAAGATTAACAGCTAAGTGAGTATTTTAATGTCGATTTTAAATCAAATGGAAATGAGTTTTGACACTTTATCAACTATACTATATCTACTATTCTATACTCTAGCCCCGTCTCCCAAATGGGGTAGTCTGTAGCAAGTTTTCCTCCCAATTCTTCCTGTCAATAAAAAGTAAGACTTGCAGGGATGGAAGAAAAGCCCCATCACTGAATTTAGGAAGTAAGACGTCTTTACTTTTTCGAACACCTGACTTTTACAGAGCTCTCGAAAACTTACAGAAGAGTGGGAGACCAATTTTTTATCAGGTGCTCCACGCATCAAGCATTTTGTACAGTAATATCATTACAATGTTATTGGTTTTTCTGTTTATTTAATTGATAATGATGATAATTATTTCTACAAATAAAAAAAAACAAGAACTATTTTGAACAACTTTATCATGTTATGTGGATTGCATTGTCCTATTTTTTTTAAAAACCTATAATGTATTCTAAAGGTACATCACGGCTTTATTTAAAAAAGAACCTATTGAATGCAATGAAAAAAAAGTTAAAAACAATATAAATTCTGAATGATTGGTATACCTCAGAGCTAAGTTGATGAATAAAGGCATGAATGTTTTCTGTAATATTTATTTTCAAATATTTATGAACAGAAAATTTTCAGAAAATATTTTTGAAATAGCTGGTTTCTTCGGATGAAGAGTTTATAAAAAGAAAAAATATTGCGATAATAAAGGTGGTCGGCAGCCGAATAGTTCTTTTGGTCACGGATTCGAATCCCACTTCAAACTTGCTCCACCTTCGCGATATGAGCATATAGTTCAATATGAGAATGTATTTATAATAATAATAACTAGACAACTTATTTATGATGCGCCGTTTTGTGGAAAAACCACCGCAAGGGCCCATTCAAGAATCATAACACCTCCCGAACAATAGGGTTTTTAACCTCTAACCTTTTTTTTATGTTGATAAATAAGGGCAATTCCTCTTTCAATGTTATGAAAAAGAACATATATACACCAAAATTTTGATTAAAAAGCTAAATTTAATAATCAAAATTGAATTGACGTATTTCTCTTGCAATTTTCCGTCATTCACTCGATATAGGTAAAAATCGCACAGTCAGTAATTTTCGTTGTTTGTTTAGTAATTTCAGGCTTATTTTCGCGAATCGGTTGAATTTTTTACTACTCAATATTAATCGCCTACCTAGTTTATTGTCGCACAAATATTTTAAGAGCCGGTTCATCATGAAGTTGACCGTTTGACCATTTACCTAAAAAAAACTTCAGGGATGGGCGGAGAACAAATAAAAATTATGCAAAATAAATTCGATTGAATTTTATGGTCTCATTTCTCAATACAAGTTTTAATACTTTTAATATTTAATGCACTTTCTCCATAACCGTCATCAGTTTGTCTTACGTGAACCTTTCCCATAGAGCGATGTGATGTATATACTGTCGGAGTAAAAAAGAGAAAGTACCTACCTCCATATTCACATCGCAGACACACATGCATAATATTATCTATAATACAATACAATAATAATATTATATACACACCTATACCTACCTATTACATGTACATCTTTAAAATACATACAAAATCTTTAAAATACTTTCAACATTAATATTAGGTAGATTGATACTCATCACATCTGTATAAATAGGTATGTTCTAGATTTGAAAAAAAAATGCACTGAAACATACAGAGGTAGTACCTACCCACAATGCAGGTAATATTAATTTACTTATGTATATCAAATGAACAATTTTATTTTTTGTCTGAAAACAATGAGAGTTTTATTATTATTTTTTTACATTAACTTCACGCCATAATTCCACAAACGAGCTAGTCAGTGGACCTAACGCAAGTAATAAACATACAGATTATCCTCTTTGTGCTAATCAAAAATAAGATATTAAGGATGGGAGGCATGCATCATCGTTTTTTACATTTTTAAAAATGTCGTGATATCACAAATTCGAATCATTTAAATTTACATTTCATGGGACAAGCACCATTAGTAAGAACTATTTTTGAAACTTTGAATTAATTATTCGAAGAAGGTCATTTTAAAAATGAGCTTATAGGTACTCGTTATCGCTACTCATAGAAAACAGTTTACGAGTGACAACCAACCTATGCATGTAAAAAAAAACGCCTCGTGGGAATCTTTTAGACTATATCTACGTCTTCGATGCTTCTCTTATGAGTGGAATTTTTTTTTAATATAAAATAAAAGAAAATCGAAAGAACAAAATAAAACAACATATCTAAACACAAAAGTTCAAATCTAAGCTACAGGTAACAAATTCTATCCTTTATAGTACACACTTGGGGAAGAAAAAAATGTTAAATGAGGTGTCCAGAGGCTTTTGGGCTTTCAGAGGATGAAAAGGTCAGAGTAGCTGATGCCAGTGCAGTGCAAAAACGCTTTCCCTCCCAAACCGAACTTCCCTCCCAGATCTACTCTCGACTAAAGAAGACGAGATGACGCGACGAAAAACGAACTCGTTTCGACAACTCCCACCTCAAAGGGTCAAATTTATTCCAAAGACACTTTCGACCCGGCCGGGGATGCACCCAGTCGACAAAGAAAATCCCACATCGACAAAAATATCAGTTCAGTAAAAATGTCCGTTTATTGAGAGTTCCGTATTCGACTCATCCTGTTACCCAACTGCTCCACATTCACGACGACACAAGCACATAATTACCGAGAAGATGTTTTATCATAAAAAAATATGTTCAGTAGTGTTATCATTCACATAGGTACCTACTCTTATAATACATCACACTACAAAACAATGATGGATAATATGGTTCCATACTCGAATATAATTTTGAATTGTAAATGAATTGTTTATTGTTTTGTTGTTGCCAGTTGTTAAATACCTACCATTGTTCACCTGAACAAATAATAGAATGTTGCCTCAACTCAAATATAAATAATACATACATATTGACCCAATATTTCATTGTTCTCTTTAGGTGACCCTTATCATGAAATCCACCTTAGCTTGGATTAATTTTGTATTATACATCCAATTTGTCCCGTCGATTCCCCGGCAAAGAACATTTCTCCCACTCTCTTCTGTAAGTTTTCGAGTGTCATGTTAAAGGTAAGTATCTCACATAAGACTTTTAACACCTTCGATTCAGTGATGATGTATGTCTCCTATCCTAAACGTCATAACTTTTGTTGGCACAGAGAAAACGATAACATTGAAAGACCCGCCACCCACCCATATAGTGCAGAAGTCTGGAGATTTTCACTCATCTAATTTTACACTAGCAAATCTAATAAGTTGAAGTTTACTTAATGAAGAAGGCAAAATAAATAGAATTAAGATAGATTTCATAATAAGGGTCACCTTAGGGTATATTGAAATATTGGGCCATTATCTCTTTATTTATTATGCCTCCAGTCAGCAGCCCTCCCGTTCTCCAGATAGGCATAACTGGTTCCTACTTCCTTTAATAAAATCCTTTTGTTTTCAGATTACTTGATTATTTATTTATTATTATTATGTTCGTGTAGGTAAATAACAAATGATTTTGAAATCCGTTATGTTTGTGAGAAACAATGATTTATGTGCTACACCTTTATTTATAATGTCAATAATATTTTTTTAATATTTTCTATACACCTACCTATAGATGTCGGTACCTATAACTGGTGAATTTATAATTACTATGATTTCAGTTTTATTGTGAAAGTGAAGCTGTAGGTATGTCCATAACGCGAATGGAAAGATTTATATTAAAGCTACCCAGCCGGGAATCGAACCCTGCAACTCGATGATGGATGTAGTAGAAGAGAATGTAAGAGGACATAATGACATTAAAGGATGAACTAAATATATGTGTTTGGTGGTTAATATAATTTGTTGGTCAAAAAATATAATTTGCTCCAACTCATCTTGAAGGGAAAAATTGAGGGTAGTTGCGGGTGGGAAGGCGCCAGATGTCCTGGCTAAGAAACTTTAGAGAGTGGATCGGAATCTAAAAGGCGGAAGAGCTGTTTCGGCTAGCACAGGACAGAGAAGCCTACGCTAATAGGGTGATAGCCCACGCCAGGGGACCTGACATAGCACTGAAGAAATGTGAATATAAATACCGAATTAGTTGGAAGATATTGTATGAGGTTAAACATGTAAACTTACAAGGAATACTTAAAGTTTACAAGGAATAAAATATGTTTGTAAAATGTATTTTAGAATAATCTCTTAGATGCGTTAAAAGTAATGCCTAAATATAAATGGAGATTCTCTCACTACTTAGTTCGGTAAGCATTGTTTTATGTTTAGAAATTTCCATAATATTAATTTAAGCAAATAATGCTGCCTGAATAGAAAATATAATAACTTAATTTATGTACCTAGTATGGACACAATAATATTGCAAAAAACGTTAATAACAATTTTGTGTGTTTATGTGTACGCTTGGTTTTATTTTCTTTCTCATAAACACAATTTGAGTCTCTAATGGGGTGTTCACACGAGGCGAATAACTATAAAAGTGCCTAGATTGATAGTTGAAAAGGAATTGAACAACAAATAAATATACGTTGTACACATAACAGTACACGTGTTGTGTAGGTAATATTATACACTTAATGACGTAAAACATAATTTATTAAAAATGTCAAGTAGGTACCTATCGTTTGTTTTCAATATTTTTTTATATCTGCGATTTTGTCTGTTTTATGAATTTGCAAACATTGATTTTTTTTCCTCTAACAGTAGAATATAATTCACCTCTGTATCTACTTCAAAATAATGTTTTGCATGTACCTACTTCTATTCAAAAGTGATCCACTGATTTACGAGTGGTCGGGGTGAATGTGTTTATTCATAAAAAAAACATTCGTGAAAATTAAAACTTTTTAATGGCAACACGATTATTGTTAGCCATTCTATTTTTTCTCACAAGATGAACATCCTATTCTATTCATGATTTGAATTTACAGGAGGCTCTACTATTGAATCGGTAAATATACTAAATAAATCGCTGTTCAGGGCCGCAGTTTATTAAGTGCAAATAGATGATCAACAACATTTGCATAGAAGCCAGCATTTAGAGAAGATTTTTTTTATATATAATAATAATAATTATTATAAATCTCGTACCTAGTACTTTAACAATAATTATTTGAAAAAAGAGCTTCTTTAACATCGTGTATATAATACTAGTTATAACAACAATAACACAGTAAAGCACAGCGCAAACTTTTCCTCATAAACAATACAATTTTATGGCATTTTAAATATTATTATTATTGTCTTTATATTATAAAAATATTTTGCACAAGACAGTTTCTATAATAAATGGCTAAATAGGTTTAGTATTATCATTAGACAATTTCTATGAGTAACCTACATTTAACAATGGGTTATATTTACGTTCATAATAATATTATATTTAGTTATGGTGTCACTCATTGCACTATCATTTTAAATTTCCACTGAGATCATTTTAGATTAAACTTTCTTGTTCTTAATTAATCTTATTGTTTATTAAAAGTACCTGGGTATTGTCATGGGACCCTTATAATTTAATATCCAAAAAATGGTACTTGTGTTGCCATCTATCGAAATCCTGTGAAAGCCCTGGCCCCTATCTAGAGAAATCGTAAATACCTTTTGCTATTATCATAAAAACAGATTCCTTCTTCTTGATCCTTTTCCGGGAGTCAGCCATTTTGGCCAGTCTCCTGCTATTCGTTTTACAATAGACATAGCAGGGGCTCGCTCCAAATAAAAATGTCTCTTCTCTTCTACAAAATACTGTGAGTGTCGCTGTAATAATGTAATTCAGTATTAAAAACTGTGAATTGTTTTGTTTGGTGTAATAATAATCTGTGTAACCATATTCTTCGTCAATAAACCGATCATACAACATCATGCTAGTGTTTCCTTAGCACAACCACCACAATAAATTTACCCAACGATAAACCCTGAGAGAGTCACTGAAATCTGCCGACTATGGGAGAAATGTTACAGTTGGAATCTTACAGTTTGGCGCTCCAACGTGATGCCTAATTATTGTGGTTTTTGTTGTGTTTGAAGTGAATTTAACAATGCATAAATGATAACATTAAATAGTGCGTAGATAAGTTCGTTACGTATCACGTGACCCACCCATGTTTCCATGCATCACCAACACACACACACTTCTCTAGAATGTTCGATCAAAAAACGGTTGAAATTCCATTACCATCACAACAAGACTGTACAACTTTGCTCTTCAAGAAATTTCATCGCATGACCAATAAGGACTACGATGGTGCTTCAGTGAAAAATCGATTTAAATAAACAGTGCTATAAATAATAAATAATAAAAACATTTTAATAAATAATTAAATAAGAATTAATAAATAATCAAGTACGAACAGATATTGTTAATGAATGGAGAATTTAAGAAATATATACAACAAGAAATTGACAAGATTGTGAACAGATACTCCAAACTTTCCTAAGACGTCCAGATAATTTCCTTCTGACGAGATGAAGATCTCCAACATTGCAATCTCTTAAGAAGCCTGCTACCACCACTACGAAGGATGTCCATGGCGGAATTTTCTTCCTTGACGGTTCCTGACCTCCAATAGAAGGATGTCCCATGCTTTGTCATCTAGATCTCACGTTTCTTCGAGGCCTTCTTTATCTACACGGAGAGCCCTTGATGCTTGATGGTTTTGAGGAAGATGAAATGAATACTTCCTCCAATTCGTAATAGACAACCTTATTCATCTGACTACTATACAGGTTTTTATGGAAGAATGTGGTGTTGTTTTGTTCATTTTGTACTGAAATATTTTATATACCTACTATAGATACAGTTTTTTTTTTTTTTTTACATGTTGTTCCATGCTTTGCCTTTTGTGCCAAAGAGATTGTAAAAATTCCAGTTTCAATTTTGCATAAATTCAAGTCATACTGGCTAGGATCACTTTGCAATTATTTACGGAATTATTTGTTTGTTAACGACGACCGGTGTGGCGCGGAGGCTAACGCACTTGCCTTTGAGTCACGAGGTCCCGGGTTCGATTCCCGGCCAGGGCAAAATGAAGAATGACCTTTTTCAGACTGCCCTGGGTCTGGGTGTTACATGTATATGTGTTTAGTGCATTGTATATGTGTGTATCGTCGTGTTAGTGCCCATAATACAAGATTCATATCTTAGTGTGGGACTAGCTCGGTCTGTGTGAATTGTCTATACATGTTATGTTATGTTATGTTAATGTAAGATTCTACACTGAGGGATCTACAAAATAAGAATTGTAAATTTGTAAATGTCTAGTTTGTGAAATATTCCAAGTAAAGTTTTTCTATATCTGGCAAATTACACTCAAAAGTAAAGAAATTAAATTTAAATTCATTATACTTGTACCTACCTAGCGTGCGTGTCACGCGGGCTGTGGATGTATTTATGTATGGTTTGAAGTGAAATGATCATAGACCTCAATATTGCTAGAGGAGGCTTAACAAAACAAATTTGAATAATTACCAATAATTCTTTTACTCATATGCTGGAATTGTTAATTTTATGATATGTAATGTATGTAATGTCATGTCTACGATATTTCCAGGGAATGTCAAACTTTCCAGCGATTTCCAAACTTTAACAATTTAAAGAAATAATTGTTATTGATTTTTTTTTCGAGTCTTATCAAAGGACAAGACTTCCAAACAATTTTTTTTGTATCCAATGGTTCCCAACTGTTGAGATTTGATGTTACAAAGGTTGCCAAACTTTTTTTTTTTAACATTTTTTTTGCTTTGAGGAATTTTTTTTTTTGGATTCTTGGTAGGAGTCCATTTTTCCTAGAGCAATTTTCAAACCAAGGTGTCCACTGTTTCTCAACTTTTTTTTTGTTTTGGAAAAATTTTTTTTTTCTCTTTTAAAGAATTTTTTTTTAATTCCTGCAAGTCCATCGCAATCTATCCAGCGCTGAATATTGGTACGTATAATCTTTTGTCTTGTTGATTATTATTTGCCAATTTTCTTTCAGATCGTCAATTCAAAACGTTTTGCATGTGCAATTTTTCTATTTCTCCTGTGTAAGGATCAACTTATATAGAAGAACCGTTTATTATTCTACAGTCATTGCAAGTTAGAATCTCAAAATGTCTGGATCATCTTTTATGCCTATTTCGCGAGTCAATGTATCCAATTCTCGGACTCTTAAACACGCATTAACCCAGAGAGGTATAACGCCCAGCCATTCTCTCGCTGATCTTAGAGCTCAGTGCGTAAGTTTCAACAATAAGATCTCTGAAATGCCTCCATCAATTGAGAGTTCTGATTTGTCCAGTGACGCCGGTTCCAATTGTGCCATTACTACGGAAACTGTTAACCTCAGCCATCCCACTTCTCCTGCACGTACTCTGTCATTGGATACTCCTCGACGTCAAACTACTTGTGTGCCCTTGAATATCAATTTTTCTTCTTGGCCCATTCCTATCTTCAACGGTGAGGGTGATCTCATCGAATTTTTTACTCGATTAGAGGAAATATGTCTGTCTCGAAGATTTGACATAGCTCTACTGCCTACTGTTCTTCCAGAATTTCTAACCGAAAAAGCTCTTACCTTTTATCGAGCTGCTCGACTCAACACTTTGTGTTGGGAAGATCTGAAAACCACCTTCCTCGACCGCTTTGATAACGAAAATATAACTTCTGAACGACGCATGAATATATGGTGTTCCAGACAATCACCTTCTGAAACCGCATCCGATTACATTTCGCGTGTCACTATGATGAACAGAAGTCTGAAATCTCCTATTAGAGATTCGGAAATTCTAAAAATCGTTAAGAAAGGTCTTAAAACAACTTTTGCGGCTGCCATAATTGGTGCAAATCCTTCCAACATAGTTGATTTGGAGCAAATATGTACTGGATTCGAACGTCTCACTCTTGTCACTTCTTCTTCTATGCCTGCAACCTCAAATAATGCACCTCCTCCTACTCGCCCAAAGGTCGCATTTACCCATGATACACGTAGGAACAATAATTGTTATACTTGCGGTAAACCAGGACACCTGGCCAGAGATTGTAAATTTAAAATGCCAACTCCTCGTACCTTTTATCGACCCCGTCATTTCTCTACAAATTCTAATGTCAATGCTTCTAACACCTCACGAATTTCAATGCCTAATTTAAGTATGCCTCCTCCTAACCTGTCTCGACGTCCAAAAAACTTGTAAACTACCGGTCTTCTGCTCGTCCTTCTCCTGGGAAGAGAGATGCCGAGTGGTCAGACTGGTTAGCCTCTGTTGAACTATTCCATCTTACCTGTCATTTAAACGAAGTTGCCATTACCAGTGGTTCGGACAATCGTCCTCACATCAATTTTAAAATTCGCCATGTACCCTTTAGAGCACTCTTAGATACTGGAGCTGCAGTAAATATATTGGGTAGAGATACTTATAAAACTTTTACAACCTTAGGCTATACCCTGCAACCCCATGTTCAAACATTGTTTGGTGTTAACAGTTCCTCTTTCCAGTCTATTGGAAAGATCATTCTTCCTCTTTGCTTTGATAACAAGACTGTTCATGTTACTTTTATTGTGGCCCCTTCTGTTTCTCATGGAATAATTTTGGGTGTCCCATTTCTTGAAAACTCCGGCTTAGCACCACGACTCTTTCCGAATAATAATAATTCTTTGACAAATCCAATAGCTAGTAAACACATATTTGTTACATCTTCGTCCCCTTCTTGCCTAGTTTCTGCCAATAATCTTACTCCAGCACAATGTTCTGAACTGAATGAAGTCAAAGAACTATTCTCAACGATTTCGTATGAAACCAAAGGCTTAGGTCGTACGCATCTTATAAGTCATGTTATCGACACGGGCGATAATCTGCCTGTAAAACAGAAAACTTACCCCCAATCTCATGTCAGAAGAGAACAACTTTGTACTGAAATTGATGCCATGTTAAAAATGGATGTAATCGAACCTGCCCGTAGCCCATGGCTAAATAATGTTTTTATTGTACCCAAAAAAGATGGTACTGGTCGATTTGTATTAGATCCTCGTAGATTAAATGACGTCACTAAGACCGACTGCTATAGACTTCCCAATATCAATCGCATATTAGATAACCTTCGTGATACCAAATTTCTTACAAGTCTTGATTTAAGTCACGGTTTTTGGCAATTGCCCCTATCACTCGAAAGCCGTCCAAAAACTGCCTTTTTTGTGGAAGGTAGAGGACAATACCACTTTAAAGTCACCCCATTTGGACTGAAGAATATACCTGCTGAAATGCAAAGACTCATGGACAAACTCTTTTCTGATCTTGGTGATCATGTTTTCTGCTATCTGGATGATATCTTAATTTGTAGTCCTACATTTGAATCTCACATTGCCTCCTTGAAGACCGTATTTCAACGCTTAAATGAAGCCAATCTTACTATAAAATTAAAAAAGTCTGTTTTTTGTAAAGATTCATTAAAATATCTTGGTCACGTCATCAACCAAGACGGTATTACTACCGACCCCGAAAAAATAAATGTAATGTTAAATTATCCACGTCCCACTTCAACTAAGGAACTAAGAGGTTTCCTTGGAATGTGTTCTTACTATAGACGTTTTATCAAATCATTTTCTGCTATTGCCTCTCCTCTTTGCAAGTTGACAAGTAAGAAATTTAATAAACAATTTTCTTGGAATAATGAAGCCGAACAATCTTTCATTGCTTTAAAATCTGCCATGATAACGGCCCCTGTATTGAAACCCCCTGACTATTCGCTACCTTATATACTTACTTGCGATGCTAGTGCAATAAGCATAGGTAGTTTCCTTTCACAAAAATCTCCTGATGGAACTGAGCATGCCATAGCTTATTTCTCCCGTAAACTTTCTGATACTGAACAACATTATTCCACTACTGACCGTGAATTACTTGCTGTCGTAGATTCTGTACATCACTTTCGTAGCTACTTAGAAGGTACTCATTTTACCCTTATGAGCGATCATGGATGTTTGAAATATCTAAAAACCATTTCTTCTCCCAGCGGACGTTTAGCCAGATGGGCTATGCGTCTATCACAATACAGCTTTGATTTTGTTTATAAGAAAGGTTGTGAAAACAAACTTGCTGATGGACTCAGTCGAATTCCTGTTTCTGCTTTCACTTTTCCGTCTGTTTATACCAATGTCTCCGATCCATGGTATCGTAAAGTTTACAAATCTTGTGAAGAAAGACCTCAAGACTGCCATAATTTCATGTTAGAGGATGGTCACCTCTATAGATACTGTAAAAATAAGAAACCTAATAATTCTTCCCCAGATTCTTCATTTTGGAGACTTGTTGTGCCTTCTGATCAACTTGAACCTTTAATTTCGGAATTTCATGATAACAATTGCCATCCTGGAGTTTTAAAAACTCATGCCTATCTTTCTCAAACTTTCTATTGCCGTGGTTTATTGTCCACCATTAAGGATTATGTAAAGCAGTGCCAAACATGTAAGGCATATAAACATAATAACCAAGCGCCTCATGGATTAATGAAAAACCCAAAACCCGTTACTAAACCTATGGAATCATTGAGTATTGACCTGGTAGGACCATTACCCATGTCATATAAGCGCAACGTGCATATCCTTACTGTTGTAGATATCTTTACTAAATATCTTTGGGCTTTTCCACTACGAAACCCTACAGCTAAAGAAATAATCAAATTACTCGAGGAACGAATTTTTCTTCCCTATTGTATTCCGCGGTGTGTTGTCTTGGACAACGGCCGACAGTTCGTTGCTAAAGAATTTAAATCATTTTTACATTCTTATGGTATCAATGACTTGTTTTATAATGCATATTATCACCCACAGAATAACCCCGTTGAAAGATACAATTCTACTCTTCTTACTGCTCTTTCTATATTGGTAGAAAATGATCAACGTTCTTGGTGTTCCAAGCTTCCAAAAATCTGTTCTTGTATTAATAGTACTGTAAATGTAACCACAGGTTACTCTCCCTATTTCCTTGTACATGGTACAGAATATGTTCCTCATGCCTCCTTCCATAGAACTGTCAATGCCTCTGATAGTGGTACCTTAGAAGCATTTGCCGAACAACGTCAGCGTCGTTTATCAGAAATGAACGCCCTTTACGACGAAATTTCCTCCTCAATGACCAAGGCTTTCCATCGTAATGCCGATAGATATAACCTTCGTCGCAAAACTCTTCGTCTGGACATAGGTCAAATTGTCTGGAGAAGGTCATTTGTTCATAGCAACGCTGCGAATTATTTTTCAAAGAAATTGGCACCTCGTTTCATCAAGTCTCAGGTTCACCGAATCATATCCCCTAACGTATACGAGCTATGCGATGTAGATACTGGAGCAATGGGAAACTATCATGCTAAGGATATCATTAAGTTCTGAGTCCTAGGTATGTGTTTCTCCAAAATTTTGTTGTTATATTTCATTCTGAATGTAAATCCATCAATGTAAACTTGAAATTTTGGTAATGTAAAGAATTTATGTAAAAATGTAATGTTTTCTTGGGCTGCAATTTTAATGAATAAGAAGAACTATGTCTATACATCACAGGTCAATGTTAATAGTGAATTTTGTATGTAATAACAATGTTAGACTCACAAAAGAAATTATATTTACAGTCATAGTAATGTCAAAGGAATTATCTTTCTTTCTTCTTTAAAGCAAAATAAATTATAATACTGTTAATAGTCAAAAATTTGGTATTTCTACTCTTAAAGTACTTGTAACTTTTGCAGCCCATGTTATTGTAAACTTTTAGTTAAAAAAATCTCATAGAGGCTCTTCAAGGTTCCGCTTCTGTGAGAATTTTGAATTGTTCGAACTTTGTGGCGCCCTTAAATAATATTTTTTGTATGTTTGATCACCTTTTTTTTGTTTGCGCCCGTGGATGCATGAAGTTGCCTTTATCATCTCATATGCTAGCCGTTTTCATTAGCAACGTGTTCACAATAATCTGAACCCATCCACTGTCGCAGGCAAAAGTCATACAACATGTTAGTTTTAAGGAATTTTGTACTGTACAACTGATGTAATTTTGACCCTCCAGTATACGAAAGTATACGAATTCTTTTGTTGTTTTCCTTAAATTTTGTGTGAACTCTTGAATCACTGAGTTATGTGGTAACTGATGAATGACTTATGACAGATGATGAATGCAAGGTACGGAAGAATGAAGTATACATGAAAAAAACGGCCGATAAAAGATGAAGTATGAAAATGCGTGAAAAGTTACCACTAATTCTCTTAGTATATCAAATCATTAATGCTAAATCTTAAATTGAGGATCAAGGTCGCATCAGTCAAATTAAAAAATAAGTTTATTGTTTTTAATCTTTAGTGTGCATGGTTTTGTAATTAAATTATATGGCAAGGTTACTCACATGGTGTGAACCTGCTGGCCATTTTGCGGCAATTTTACTGTATGGAATGCGTACCCTTACAGTAATTTCTATTTGCCTAGTATGAATGTTAAGGAGTCATTGGATGATTCGCCATCTTCCATGTACATCTCCTGGGTTAGACTGATATAGAGATATGACTAACCGTCCTACCCTAATACAATCAGTTCTAACTCAAATTATATAGTTAATTTCAATTTTTTAATGCCCGACAAGCTTGTTGTCCAAGTGAGGTTTGAGGACGCTCAAACAGAAAATTCATACAGGTCGCTTAGAGAAGCTCTGCGCGATAGGTTTGGTACCTGATATTAACCATTTGCCTGTATGAAATTGGTGGGAAGTTTCCACAAAAGAAAAATGCTATAGGGTAAAGGATTACCGCCCTTATAATAGAGGTAGATCAGATATAATTGTAATGAATACCTCCTCTTGGAGTAAGGAAAAGTGTTTGGGAAATTGTTGAAGGTTTTGTTATATAATGTAAAAAGAATTTTTTTTGTTTTGTCTTAAGCATGTAAAGGTTTACCTAGAAGTATGGCGAGAACATTGTCTACGATCCCGTTTCCGCGACCTGTTCTGTCGGTGCATCTTCCTGGTCCCTTGCTTGCTTGAGACATGTCTATTTGTAAGGAATAATTAAGAATTTGTTACTAATGTCTGTTATGATAATTTGTATCCTTGTTTTGACACTCACAGTGTTGTAAAATCTATCTTGTTTTGACACTCACAGTATTGTAAAATCTTTCTTATCTTTGACACTCTTAGTTCTGTAGAATCCTTCTTGTTACTGACTTTGAAACTTTTCTTTTTTTTTATTCATTTTTTTTCTTTAAAAGACAACTTGAGATGGTGTCATGGGACCCTTATAATTTAATATCCAAAAAATGGTACTTGTGTTGCCATCTATCGAAATCCTGTGAAAGCCCTGGCCCCTATCTAGAGAAATCGTAAATACCTTTTGCTATTATCATAAAAACAGATTCCTTCTTCTTGATCCTTTTCCGGGAGTCAGCCATTTTGGCCAGTCTCCTGCTATTCGTTTTACAATAGACATAGCAGGGGCTCGCTCCAAATAAAAATGTCTCTTCTCTTCTACAAAATACTGTGAGTGTCGCTGTAATAATGTAATTCAGTATTAAAAACTGTGAATTGTTTTGTTTGGTGTAATAATAATCTGTGTAACCATATTCTTCGTCAATAAACCGATCATACAACATCATGCTAGTGTTTCCTTAGCACAACCACCACAATAAATTTACCCAACGATAAACCCTGAGAGAGTCACTGAAATCTGCCGACTATGGGAGAAATGTTACAGTTTGAATGTTACAGTATATACCTACTTTTCTCTGCTTAGCTAAAAAAACGTGATGTGAGAATATTTTTATTATCCAAAGAGTTTTTTTAACCAATGAGATATTTAGGTATAAGTGTCAATAAAATTTAATATCTATCCATCCATCCAATCACGGCACCTCCCACAAGTGGAGCAGCCAGCGGATCAACTGCTTGTAATAAACACGCAAGACGTCCTCTCCGTGCAAATAAAAGTTAAGACATTCAGAATTGCTGGCAAACCTCATCGCTGAGCTTAAAATGTTAAATGCCTCGAACGTGATGTTTTACGAATGCCTTCCTTTTACCTATTCTTTACCGATGAATTCAGGAGTTTAACTGTTTTTTCTTGTTAAAAAAAATTCATTATTTAATGATATAGGTATGTATATTACCTTAAAGGTGCTTCACAGAGTTGAGGATAATTCATACATTATTTATGGAATATTGTAGAGAAAATGACCTTTTTCACAAAAGACCTTTTTCTTGACGATATCAAAAAGGTATAAATATCATAAGAAAAAACAATCAGTTGATGCGAACCACTATGAATAGAAGAGGTTCGTTTCCATCCTCTGGCTTAGAGTGAAAGAGGTTAATATATATCATAGAGGGCAAAAGAAGAAGAAACAGATACATATGTAGTGAAGACCATAAAAACATGAAAATCGCTGTGAAACCGCTATTCTACTTATCATAGGTTTGAGGCACCATATTATGATCTGTGTAGTAGTAGCGTTCATAAATGTAGACGTACTCGTATAATATAGGTATACGGAGGTCAATAACCTGCTAAATAAATATACATAGACCATTAACTAAGTGAACATAATGAATATAATCCTTCAGATTGATAGTTTAATGCACTTGTATTGTGAAATATTCGTTGTTAGATATTGCATGATTTAAATGGAATTAGTACAGCTTGTCGAGAGTGAAAATATATTATCTACTACACTCAGATCAGACACCTTTAATGAAACGTATTAGGCAGTAGCCCAAAGTGCAGAAAACCATAAGCATTTGCTTTATACTGTTTAGTAGGTAAGTATATTTAATTATTACAGAATTATGATTTTTATTTCGTTAAAAATCTTAATTAAATCCAAAATGTGTCCTAAGCGCAAATAAATTAGCAGTAAACTATGAATTTTAAGAACAATAAAAAAAAATTAAACAAACGAGTTTAAACCGTATGCTTTTATTTTGTTTATTCGTTCTTTTACGGAAAAATATATTCGATCTTTTACGAAAAAATATAACGTCTTATACGCATCTCATCGCAATCGCAGAGGGCAGGACCGAAGGCACAAATGGCAGAGGTCGACCGAGAGACGCCTATATGGACCAACTGAAGAGGGACATGAGCTGTGGCTCATATATGGAGTTGAAGAGACTGGCTGAGAATAGGGATGAGTGGAGAAATAAGTCAAAACTCGTTGCAGACCAATCCAATGGATTGTAACTCATTATATATACGGTGGCGAAACATCCATTAGGGCAGTGTTCCGCAAAGCGTGTGCCGCGGTACACTGGTGTACCGTGGTCATCAGTTAGTGTGCCGCGGAAAAAAGTCAAAGTTTTGTGAAAATAATACACCTAAAAATAGCTGAGAGCTATAAGAGCGAGACGCTTTGTTAAATAAACATTGCTTTTTTCTTTGGTGTACCTCTAAAATTTCTTGATTTGATAGGTGTACCTTGAACACAAAAAGTTTGCGGAACACTGCATTAGGGCACACTCAATATTCGCTCACTACCCACCAGTGGGTCGTAAATAGTAAATAGTAAATAGTAAATAGTAAATAGTAAATAGTAAATAGTAAATAGTAAATAGTAAATAGTAAATAGTAAATAGTAAATAGTAAATAGTAAATAGTAAATAGTAAATAGTAAATAGTAAATAGTAAATAGTAAATAGTAAATAGTAAATAGTAAATAGTAAATAGTAAATAGTAAATAGTAAATAGTAAATAGTAAATAGTAAATAGTAAATAGTAAATAGTAAATAGTAAATAGTAAATAGTAAATAGTAAATAGTAAATAGTAAATAGTAAATAGTAAATAGTAAATAGTAAATAGTAAATAGTAAATAGTAAATAGTAAATAGTAAATAGTAAATAGTAAATAGTAAATAGTAAATAGTAAATAGTAAATAGTAAATAGTAAAGAGTAAATAGTAAATAGTAAATAGTAAATGGTAAATGGTAAATGGTAAATGGTAAATGGTAAATGGTAAATGGTAAATGGTAAATGGTAAATGGTAAATGGTAAATGGTAAATGGTAAATGGTAAATGGTAAATGGTAAATGGTAAATGGTAAATGGTAAATGGTAAATGGTAAATGGTAAATGGTAAATGGTAAATGGTAAATGGTAAATGGTAAATGGTAAATGGTAAATGGTAAATGGTAAATAGTAAATAGTAAATAGTAAATAGTAAATAGTAAATAGTAAATAGTAAATAGTAAATAGTAAATGGTAAATGGTAAATGGTAAATGGTAAATGGTAAATGGTAAATGGTAAATGGTAAATGGTAAATGGTAAATGGTAAATGGTAAATGGTAAATGGTAAATGGTAAATGGTAAATGGTAAATGGTAAATGGTAAATGGTAAATGGTAAATGGTAAATGGTAAATGGTAAATGGTAAATGGTAAATGGTAAATGGTAAATGGTAAATGGTAAATGGTAAATGGTAAATGGTAAATGGTAAATGGTAAATGGTAAATGGTAAATGGTAAATGGTAAATGGTAAATGGTAAATGGTAAATGGTAAATGGTAAATGGTAAATGGTAAATGGTAAATGGTAAATGGTAAATGGTAAATGGTAAATGGTAAATGGTAAATGGTAAATGGTAAATGGTAAATGGTAAATGGTAAATGGTAAATGGTAAATGGTAAATGGTAAATGGTAAATGGTAAATGGTAAATGGTAAATGGTAAATGGTAAATGGTAAATGGTAAATGGTAAATGGTAAATGGTAAATGGTAAATGGTAAATGGTAAATGGTAAATGGTAAATGGTAAATGGTAAATGGTAAATGGTAAATGGTAAATGGTAAATGGTAAATGGTAAATGGTAAATGGTAAATGGTAAATGGTAAATGGTAAATGGTAAATAGTAAATAGTAAATAGTAAATAGTAAATAGTAAATAGTAAATAGTAAATAGTAAATAGTAAATAGTAAATAGTAAATAGTAAATAGTAAATAGTAAATAGTAAATAGTAAATAGTAAATAGTAAATAGTAAATAGTAAATAGTAAATAGTAAATAGTAAATAGTAAATAGTAAATAGTAAATAGTAAATAGTAAATAGTAAATAGTAAATAGTAAATAGTAAATAGTAAATAGTAAATAGTAAATAGTAAATAGTAAATAGTAAATAGTAAATATTAAATAGTAAATAGTAAATAGTAAATAGTAAACAGTAAATAGCAACTCGTAAATAAACAATAAACAGTAAACAGTAAACAGTAAACAGTAAACAGTAAACAGTAAACAGTAAACAGTAAACAGTAAACAATAAACAATAAACAATAATCAATAAGTAGTAAATAGTTAGTAGTAAATAGTATTACTATCACTATTCTAGAAAGGATAATGACATAGTAACCACTCTTTTCATGTGTGTGTGAACTTTTATTTGAATGAAAAATCTTCTCAATACCTGATGAGATCTTCTCAGGGCATCATGTTTACTTGGACCGTCCCTAAACAAGCATACTTCATTACGTACATATTTCAAAACATACGCTGTTATCTAACGCAAAATAATGATATACATTTTGAAATCGTTGCTATAGATAGAGGCATCTATTTTTTACTATGCAGGCTCATACACGCACCTTGAGAATTTGATCCACGTGATCAAGCCACGTGGTTCTCGGACGCCCGCGCTTCCTCACACCCTTTCTTTCAGACAAGTATATCCTTTTTGTCATTCTTACTTCGTTCATTCGTTCAACATGTCCAAACCACCGTAGTTTATTCACGCGCATTCTGTCCACAACACTCTTCTTGCATCCGCTCATTCTTCTAATATCCTCACTCTTCACTCTAACACTCTTCTTGCATCCGCTCATTCTTCTAATATCCTCACTCTTCACTCTATCACGCAGCGTTTTACCAACCATTCTTCTCAACAATCGCATCTCCACTGCATTTATTCCACTTTCGTCCTTCTTCAGCCACGTCCATGTCTCGCTTGCATACGTAAGTGACGGTACCAGAATGGTATAGTGCACCAGCATTTTAGCCATGTTCGACACATTGCCATTGCTGACAATGGGTCGAAGTGCACCGTTCACTCTAGCACCGGCCACTTTCCTTCTTTCAATGTCCCTATCGCATCTTCCATCCCTCGCAAACATACTTCCCAAATATACATACTCGCTTACTTGCTCCAAACAGTCGTCGCCAACTTTGATCTCACAAATCGTTTTTTCATACTCTCTTTCGTTAGCAATAAGCATATTTGGCCTCTGAAATGAAAATAATCATCAGAGATTGCATACCAAACAATTTTAAATGATTGATCCAGCTGGAATAAAGTAAAGAGATATGTATAAGTCAGCGATGAAATATTACGTGGAAAATTTCTAAGATAAAACTTATATCTTATGATTTCTCGTTTTAATTGATTATACAACCACGACAGATAACTGAGGAAATTCTTATTAACAAGAAACAACTTTGTGCACGCAGTATGTAATTAAATTTACCCTTAGGGTAATGATATTAATGTTGATCATTTCCGCAATATGAACAATATTGTATAATGATGCAAGTCTTGACACTTTTATATTATAATAATACTACTTTCTTTGAAATGTTACCATAAAGTTAATGTCTGGAATATTTTGTATCTGTTTAGAAAATCATACCATGTACACCTTTCAGCATAAAATTATACAAGTGTACGTGTACATATTATGCTGTTAAGAGTGACAGACGGTATTTCCTTATAATTGTACTAATAAATATTGTAACCGAGTTTCATTAGGATCGATTACTTGTACAATTTACCTATTATGTAGATACATAAATTCTATTTTTTACGAGCTCATTTTCTCGTTTGCGAGTAGTTTGGCGGATATAGAGTTAAGTAGGTATATCTAAATTTTCTAATCTATTTAATTGTTTTCTTTAACCAACTATTCGAATAAAATTGATCTAAATTTGAGATCTGCGAATCTCGGAATAGAGTAGAGTTTTCAATATTTTCTTAGAAGCTTCGGATTAAGCAGAAGGTATCTGTAAGGCACATTAGTTCGAGGCTTATCTTTTACACACTGTTATGGTTTTTTTTTTAATTTTAGAAAGCGATAAAACTGTATCAACTCTATGTACTCAATCTACAACGCTTCTCTCTTGAACATAAGAAAAGAAAACAGCCTCCTTCAATCAGAACGTTTTTATACTAACGGAGTGACCTCATCTCACGATATTCCTAGCGCTCTGATGTCATTGTCATGGGAGCAGTGTATTGTGAAAGTGGAACGTCCAGGCTCTAGAAAACCTTGTGGACTATAAAACGGTGCTCTTTTTGGCAAACTATCTATAACATTATGTACACTTAATATTAGGTGTATTGTAGAAAAAATGGATTTAAAACGTACATTTACTTTGCTTATAGAGCATACTATTTCACAAGAAAACGAAAATAGATTATAGAGATTTATTCTTGCACAAAGTATTATTCGATGTACGAATAACTTAGTCCGTGTAGTAATAATGTAATACCAAGTATCTAGAATAAGGTATAAACTAATATTTTAGACTACTTATATTTTTATTATTTGGTGTATTAGGTATGTATCTATCTATAATGTAATGTATATGATGAAAATATAGCAACGATTGAAGCTACAAACATTTGGGGTAACTTTATACCCCATGGGGATACATGAAGATTGAGGAGGTCCCATGGTTACGATGCGGTTAGTTATCAGAGGATGAGTATATGCTAGCTTGAAACGAATATTGGGAAATTATCCGGCTGTAATTTACTGTTGCCGTGATTTTTTTTGGAATAAAATAGTTCTCCCACTTTTTTCTGTAATTTTTCCTTTGGAATAGTCAAGTAGGTATTCGTTAATCATCACATTTATAAGCGATCAACAATCAGAACTCAGAACAAGATCAGAACCATTGCACCTGCTACCGACTTACTTCATCTTCACGAGACAAGAATATTGCTTTCTGTGAGGAGCTGGGGTGTATTTGGGATTGTTTCAAATCCTGTAGGGTTACTCTTGACAACATCTAAATACGGTCTTAATCTTGATCATACGACGCGCGAAGTTACTATTAGTCAAAAATACGTGCATACCAATCTCGCGGTAGTGGTAGCGCAGTATTTTTGACCATAGTCCCTTCGTGCGTCGTATGATCAAGATCAAGACTAGATTAAGATCGTATTTAGATTGTGTCAAGAGTATCCCTGCAGATTCATCTTTTTTAAATGAAAAAAGAGGATAAGCTGTATGTTTTTTGCGTATGTTTAGTCTTCTGGTTAGCCTACTTGTGTAATATGCCGTCATGGTATAGTTAGTAGTAATAGAAGTATTTAAACTATCGATTAATAGAACCGGCTGTGTACTCTATAGTCTTTAGTGCAAATAAATTCGACTTTTCTTTTAATTTTTTGTGATCAAAATAACTGTATGATATGATAAACTCACGTATTGATTCAGGGAGAAAATTTATAACTATTGGCTGTGATAATGATAAGCTTGTATAAAGCTTGGCGTTATCTGACGTTTTTGCTATCCAAGTGTCAAAGACTGTCTTTAACACAAAAGTGTGTGCTAAAAACAAAAGATCCGCCCAATATCATAACTCAATTTAAGCTAAAAAAAAGTCACGACAGTGGTTAAACATCCGGTTTAGGATCTCGCCGGATATTTGATATTAGACTATCCGTAGTGAGTTTCATCAGAAGTGAGGGTATCTAGTAAGTAGTTGCATACCTTCTACCATAGGTTTGATACGGCAATACACCCTCCATCATTCATATAAAGATCTTTAGGGAGTAGAAAGAGGAAGATGAACGATGTCATAATCGAAACAGATAATAATACGTGACAATTTGTAAAGTAATAATGTAATATACCAAGGTAAAGTTTTACGGCTCCTCTCAGGAGAGTCAGGGGAAATTATATTTAATTCTAGTTGTCTATGTACTGACACACACATATTTTTCATTTTCATATTAACTATTCATATTTTTCATTAGTGTTCTGTTGATTGTAGAAGGCCCGCACTGAGAAAAATACAACGAATCATTGGTACGTAGTACGTACTATCAGATTGGGACCAGAGATAGTACAAACGATTCATTAGTACGAATATATAATATTAATCTATCGCAAACAAGTCGTTGTTAAATTTACCAACAATTTGTTTGCGAAGAGTTAATATTATAGATTCGTACTAATGAATCGTTTGTACTATCTATGGTCCTAATCTGATAGTATGTAATGTACCAATGATTCGTTGTGATATTTCGTTAGTATTTTTCTCAGTGCGAGACAAAAAAAATTAAGAGGCCCATATCCAGCAGTGGAAAAAGAAGGCTAGCAGTAAATGGTAAAAAATGTAACATTTATTTAATTAACGCTGGATTGGTTAACACTGATAATAAAGTTTCGGTCTTTCAATCAAAACTCGGACCGCCTACTTATTCCACCTTCACGACACAAGCATACCTAGTGCTTACCGTGTATGTATGAAGAGTGTTTTGGGTTTATTTCAAATCTGAAAGATGAGGCACTCATTTTTATTTGTCTTACTTTTTTCACGGAGAGGTTAACCTGTATGTTCATTATATGCAGTTGACTACCCCACTTATGGGTAATGCCGTAATACATTGTATAGAAAGATATGAGTTTCACAGCTCCTCTGAGGAAAGTGAATGGAAATAATAAAATACAATAGACACTCAGTTTATATTTGTGAAGAATGAGGATATAAGGAGAATGAGCGGATGCGAGAGGAGTGTTGTGGATAGAATGCGTGTAAATAAGTTACGAATTACGGTTGTTTGGTCATGTGGAGCGAATGCACAATGAAAGGATGATGTATTTCCACAACTTTTTTTTTATCATGTCTCGTTTTCTCACTCCTTATTTTTTTTTTTTTATTTATTTATTTTATTCTTTTTGCACATCATCATTACATTACAGTGTTAACAAAATAATACAATTTTTTAAAAACTAGGACGATGTGCAGTGGCGAGATTATTACTATAAATAAAGTAATTTCTTCCATCTAACCATTTTTGAACTTCATATTGACTAATTTGTTGTTGTTCATATTTTTTTATACAATATTTATGTTTGTCATTATGATAAATAAATAGATATATTTATAACATCACGGCTTTTCTTAATACAAGTTGTAACCAGCAAACTAATTGTAAAATAAAAGTGCGATGCATCCTCAACGTGCAATTAATAATAACTCATAAGGAAAATATTGTAATGAAGTAAAAAACAAATGATTTTTCTACTAAATTGTTTTAGAGAGACGTCTTTCGTTTAATAAGGACATTGTCAATCTGATTAAAAATTACAGTAGTAATTTTTATTTTATTGAAATTTCCAATCAGATTGACATTATCGTTATAAGACGAAAGACGTCTCTCTAAAAAAATATAGTAGAAAGAATATTTGTTTTTTTTATTTCATTATGGAATTTTACTATTTTAACACCGACACAGTGAAAATTTGATAACAATCGTAAAAATAAATATATGCAATCAGGAAAAGAATAATTATTTACGTTAGTTTACTGCGAATAAAAAATATAAATAGGTGTAAGTAAATCATAATCTTCTAACAAAATTTTCAGACAATTAGAATAATATCATAATACATATATAATATTGTACTTATATTATTAATTAAACATAGATACATATTATTATTATTTATAATGGATAGGGTAGGTACGTATACAACACTCCACCCCATACCCTCACACCATAGCTTTTCCATGCTTCCATTAGCGGCAATTAGAATACATCCCTTGGGGTGGAATATCAAAGGGTGGAGACAACCATAGCAATAGGGTGACCACACTGATAATGTGATTTTATTATGTTTATAATATACACAGATAAAATGATAAAAATAAATGGGCTATCTGGAATACAAAATAATCAAGCTTCTTGTAAAAGGTGAGCGATTGTGCAACCGTCCGCTCAAGAAATTTATTATTTTATTTATTATAAGGGAAATGAACTATTTTCAGTAGCTCTTCCTTCCCTCCTCAAAAGAAATTTATAGTTTGTTTGTATAAAATAACTTCCTCGTTCAATGTTCTATTCCAAGGCCCCCAAGGGCGTAGCCACGCCATCGGGTATATTAATGTAAAATTTACAAACAAATTCAAAGAATGTTTACAGCATATTTATAACTCTACAGCAGTGCTCCACAATCTTTTCACATCTACGTCACACCAAACTTCTTAGGATTCGGCGGCACACAGTGGTCTCGAATCTAGCCCCCCGTCGCTAAATTTACGAAATGGTATAGGAATTTGAAATATTTTATAAACTACTCGGTTTTCTTACAGAATATTTTCTCACAGTACCTTTTTCTTCAATATAACGGGTATTTCTACCGACGATTGTTTAAGTCAGTACTAGGTATTAATCTTACGTGTTTCCATTTCTATATTATACAATTTCGCTGAACAGAAAGCTCGGAGAAAAGAATTTTATTAATAAATATCTTGTTAATATTAAATTGTTATTTCATTAAAATTATTTAATATTGCTTTTGAAAATAAAATTTAAAAGATTTTTAACTACACACAATATAAGTAATAATGTTGAGTAACTACATAAGTTATTTTTTAAAATTAAATTATAATGTGACTATTTTTACTGAGGAGGCCAGTGAACTTGCCACGGGTCTCAAATGATACCTATAGCTACACCACTTTTTGCAAGTGTTAATTTGTCAATTTGTTGTTTATTTATTGATCTCGGATAAGACTACACAAGTTGCACATAATGTAGAATCGTGGTTTAATTATGTACCTGCTTGAGTATATATTTTCATATAATTTATGTGCCATAACTAATAATGAGTTTCTTGTTAATAGGAAATTGGCTTCGATTCAACAAAGGTGTGGAGAAATGTCAATGGCATATGATTGGAATTTTAAATTAAATTAGTGGATATTACAATGCCGTCCATATAGGACCTCTTCTGAATGCAAATAAACCATCTTTATCAAAGCTCATATCACACCTACATACCTAAATAATAATTAATTATGTCAAAAGTGTGACAGTAATATTTCGACGAAGTCGATGATAGAAAAATTACCGGTGAGTCAATAGACCATTAAAGGATGACGTCACAGAAAAATCATTGAGGGGCATCAGGCATCCCAACACAATAGACGATTACGGTGTAATATTAGGTGGAACGCCTAAAGAATACCTAATAATAAAAAAAAACTGTCGATGTCGATTTTGTTATTATTTTGTCGTCTGACTTTCTTTTTTTTCTCTTATGGCATAACATCCTACAAGGATGATTTGCGCAATCTGACTGTTTGCCCCCCAAGCAAAAGCAAATCCATAGACAAGACCACGTGACCTTTAATGGTCTATTAAGTCAATTAAAATTTAATAAAATTATTTTTATGTTATGTTGAGAATTCATTTTAACGTACGATTAGTTTCGCATCATATTCCGAGTTTCACATCGTCAGACTCCATACATCGTCAGAGGCTACGTGTTACAAAATTAATGCCGATACAGTGAATGAAACGTTAACAATACATTTCTATATGTAAAAGTAGACTTACCCTAAATCACCCTTTAAGTCTGCGTGTATTAACATAATAGTTGTCATAGTCCCGTCATCTCCCCATCGTGTAATCCTTCCACCCTCTATCTACCTTCCACCTAACTCCTCCACCCCCAAGTTCTCCAAATTCCTACCTCATTATCTACCCATCTATCTTCATCATCAAATACTCTCATTGAAGATCTTTCCATTGTTCTATTTCAACGCTCAATAGATTCATGGTGTCTCTTCGTCCACTTGATGAGAACAAAGTCTTCGTCTTCAGAGGTGAGGAAGGAGAATGAAACAAGGAAACTACCTACTAGGTATATTTAGATTGTGTAGGTAATTCTATCTATAGGAAACGTTTATATTTTAGGTTACAGTACGTCAACTTTCATCAATAGGATTGTCTAAACTCACTGAATTTAAAGAACATTCATTAGGTCATTATCTGCATGCGTTAAGAATATAGGTAGGTACCTAATTAAAATTTCATCGGGGATACCTAAGTGAAGGGTGCCTCATCGGTGAATTTCTAATTAAATGCGTATCTGCCCTTTAGAAGGCACTCGGGTTTGCACTTATTACGTACTAATTTTTCAAGTCTATATTGTGTTTAACTTTCTGTCGAATTAAAAGAAATTTAATCAATAGATGGGTAGTTAGCATAAATAAATTGGAGAGAGAAAGTACTTGGTAGCCCGAAGATAAAGATTTGTTTTTGAATCGGAAAATCTGTAACCGGAAAGTAAGAGTCTTGCTGCCGATCTACCTACCCAGCTTTTACAACTCCTTTGTCTTGGAGAGTGAGATCCATGTAATCATAATACATAGTTTTAGGACTACCACATCCTCGCGTTCCTTGTAATTTCTCTTTCACGATTTTTTTTATTTTATCATTTTCTTTACATACAACATTTTCTTCAATATAACGAACATAATTATAAATCTTTATACATTAAATATTATTTAATAAGTGTGCAAAACCTTTTTTTCAAAAATACTGAAAATGTTCACTGAAATCGTAAAGTTTCGATTGTCAATAGTTTGATTTACGAATTAACTTTTCGCTGTACAGGAAGCCATCTGTCTAATAACTGGTGAAACTCTTTACCGGTAAAACAGTTTTCGTTATCGCGCATATGATGATGACTTCAAGGAATTTTCTATAGGTGTCACTAGAGCTGATAATAATTATTTGAAGCGGGTTTTATAAAGTGTGCCAACGAGTTTCTTTTATAAACTAATGTGGAGGACTCGCTTTCAGTCGAAAAGTCTGATCATTTTGATGCATTTTTTTTTCAAGAAAACTATTACCCTAATTTGAAGTTTTTTTTTTAACGATTATAATCGTAAAATACCTACTTAAAAGTACTTAAAACCACGATCTCCACTTAATTTTGAGATAAGGATTGCGTCATAAAAAAAACACTGAAAATAATACACGCAATATTTTATGAAAATTGAATTGTTGATTGTGTTATACGAGTATAACTCTTATTATGTTGTAAAGTGATAATTAAATAAACAATGTAATAAAACTGTATACACGAGATCAACACAAAATTTCAGCAGACAGGAAAGTATGGCTACATTCATTCATTGTAAATGGAACACCCGGCAAAGACTTATATTGGTCTCCCACTGTTTGCCGCAAAATTTTGAGTATTCTGTAAAAGGCAGGTGTTCGAATAAATAAGGACATTTTACATCTTTAATTCAGTGATGAGTTTTGCCTCCTAAACCGGATGTTTTCTTTTTTTTATTAGTCGTTGTTGTTAAAGTAATAATAACATTCATACCATCACGACATTCCACAAGTCGGGTAGTCAGCGGACTAGTTGCATGTAATAAACATGCAAGTTGTTTTTCATTTAAGAGATTCAGGAATGTTAAACATTTAAGAGATTCAGGAATGTTTAACATTTAAGAGATTCAGGAATGTTTAACATTTAAGAAATTCAGGATTGTTTAACATTTAAGAAATTCAGGATTGTTTAACATTTAAGAAATTCAGGATTGTTTAACATTTAAGAAATTCAGGATTGTTTAACATTTAAGAGATTTAGGATTGGTTGGATCGCTGAATTGAACATTAAAGAAGTTAAGTCTTAATGTGATGATTTACGAACACCTACCTATAACAGGACACTTGAAAATTAACAGAAAATAGTGAGTGACCTATTCTTTTCTGGGACTCCACGAGACATTTGGACAAATATGGGTATACACATTGCATAATATAGTGGGTATGAAGACAAACTGCAAAATGCGTAATGTGTAGACACGGAGTAGGTACTGTATGTGTAGATATAATAATAATATGTATTAAGAGGACAAGACAGCTGAGTATGGGACTGAGTATTATATTAGTAGTGGGGCGTGTCTTTGACCTCCAGCGGGCATGAGGACGAGCGCGAGACAACCAGCTCCATCAGTGGCAGACGGAAGGATAATAATAGCAATAGCCATGTCATAGTCACAATAATAATATCAGACTTTTAACAAAAATACTATTCATGGACATGATAATTGATATCAGTCTATCTAGGTATAACACTGCGACTTCTCTTACAAACTACATAGCCAGTTGACTAATAATATGTAACAGGATTAATAAACCAGAAACGATTTCAATTTTCATTCTTAACGCATAGATTAATTTATGATGCTGTAGGTACTAGATAGAAATGGTGTGGGAAGAAGGCGAATGTTCTGGTTGTGAAATATTAGAGAATGAACATGAATTTCGAGTGTGGAGGCGCTATTTCAGCTGGCACATGACAGGGAGGCCTTCGCCAGAATAAGGAATTATATACTTATTATTCTCTTTGATCTAAATGATAGCCCGTCGCGGCGATGGACCTAACATGACACTAAAAGCCGACGAAGAAGGTAGTGATTTAGAATAATCCCTAAAAAAAATTTTCTGCAGTTTTCTTTTATAGTTACAATTGTAACGCTCTCCCTGCGCTTATATTATAACGATATATTATAACTATGACAAAATATATTAGTAGTATCAAAAATGAAAAATTTTGATACTCCTGTTATTTGAAAATTTGAAATGTTACTTTTATCATATACCTTTAAAGTTATTCATTTATGCAAAAGGCATCGACCGTTCACGTATCAAATTAATATATCTAAATAGATATTTGATCAAAATTGTATAAAATGCGTTCACTGAAAGTAAGAAACAAGGTGTGTCCTTTAGTGATAATTCTAGTATTTTTGACAGAAGTCCAATTTCTATCTTAATCAGGATAGTACTGTTACTTTATTAAAATACAATGTTATATCGATTTCATGTGAAACATTCTTGCCAAATAATACCATGCATAATTTCCATTCTTTGATTTTTCACTGCTCGAATATACAATGTAGGCACTCGTATATTATTCTCAACATGGCGAGATGAAAAGGATTGCCAAAATTTAAATTACATATTTTTATTGTTACATCGAAATGCGGTAAATATGAAACATTGTATCCATGAAACATAAATTTCAGTCACAAGTATATATTGTATTTACCATAGCTTTTTATATATAATACCTAGATGGAGTACTCGTAAATATTTTCATTGTAATAAAGTGAGGCACCATTTTTCGGCACTTTTGACAGAACGGTTGGCGAAAAAAGTGTGGTAAATCGCTAAAAGAGTCGACAAGAACTTTAAAAAATGTCCAATTACGTTTATATAAATGTAAAAATTATATATTTTTATAAAAATGCGAGAAATAGTCCATAAAATGTAGGTAACACCACACGCTTTCGCCAACTGTTCTGTCAAAAATTCATAGATTTTTTGTCTCACTTTTGTAAACGAGTCAGGGTTCTAGGTTTTGTATGGAATTCTGTGGTATTTACATACAAGAGAAGGTCGAATACTTAATTTAAATACAAATCAAAACAAAATATGGTTATTATTTTTAAATAAAACATAAATACAGGACTATGTTTAATAATTGTAAACTATAATATCTATGTATACATTTTCAGAAAGTTTCAGTTGGGTGATCAAAAACTTCAAGGTGTTTTATCGGTTTGCTTGTAACTATTTGACGTGTACCCTTAAACAAACCGTTATGTTATTAAATTTAGCCCTTTAAAAATCGCAAACATTATAGCTTATATCAGAATTTGAATTATGTACATAAACCTTATTGACCAATTTTCACATTTAAAATTCAATGTTTGTTGTCAAAATATTTTTGTTGTACATTATAAAATAAACATGCCATTTTATTTCAAATTATAGGTACATAATAACATTTGGAAAAAAAAAATTTGCACACTCTTCATACTTTGTTGACTTGATCCATTGGATTTCGGGTATTCTGACAAAAAAAAATAGTAAAAAGGATACGTATTAAGTAATATAACAATTTCGCTGCTTGCATTGGACATTTTCTAATAATTTAGGTTTACCAGTAGAACTTGCTTAAAGGCGCCTACTCCTTGGTACCAGAATAGAACTTTATAAACTCCCAAGTATAAATTTGTTTTTTCAACTTTCACGTTTCCTCCAACTTTCCCTGTGGAAACTTGAAGAGCATGCTTTTTAAAAAGTACAAAAAATTTACATTGCAATATTAATTTGTTATTGATTTCACAAGTATGTGTCATATTGCGTAGATAATGTGAACATATTTATAATAATGTTCTCGTTTTTATGGATATTTATAAACATGTAATAACTCGCTAAATATATGATGTCATCTATATACCTATACTAGATATGCAATACACTTTGCTATATCTAACTATTATATTCCTACTTAAATATATACATACATATATGTATAATAATATTAATAGGTAGGTATTCTTTGTTTATGATAACACAAAAACAGATGGATAAATATTATTCAGTGGTATGAGTGGAAGGTATTTAGTATAGTATTTCATTATTTTTGCATTATACACAAACATTCGTAATTCGGTAAGTCGATTATTTCATAGTAATCAGCCGAGTACACAGTAAAGAATAGGTCTCCAAGTTTTCGAGTGTCCTCTAAAAGGGGGGTATACGTAGAACCTCACGTATAACACAATTAACATCTACGATTCAGCGATGAGGCATGCGAACCATCCTGAATGTCTTTTTTTATTAGTCCGGAGAGGACAATCTGTAAGTTTATTGCATGTGGTTAGTCCGCTGGATACCCCACATGTTGTGAAGTAGCTTTTACATAAAATATTTTTAAATAGTATATATTCTGCAAATGAATAAACCAATATACTAACTACATGGAACCCTTAAGCCATAAATATCATTCCCAAGAAAATACCTATGACTTTTTATAAAAAGTCCAATCCCTCTTCTGGCATCTATACTACCCAACAGATAATGTTGCATATTATTATAGGTAGATTTGGGTCATTCCACTTGAAAGTAGAGCATTTACGCGAGACATTATATCTGGACACTATTGCTGGACAGTGACATCTTCAATAAGGAAATAACTGACATAACTTTATAATTCGCGAACATATGACATAAAAAATCAGTGGGTAGATGTCCAATGAACATTAATAAAATGTAAACGTGAAATATATTTCGAGAATTTGCGAAGAACAAAATGTTTTGTCCAAACCATGATTTTTTATTCACTCTGTCAATATGTACGAAGTAAGTACCTACCTAGTGATGATATTACAGTTATCCATTTATTTATTCTCACAAGTGGGGTAGCCAGCTGACTGACTGCATGTAACAATTTTGCAAGTCGTCCTCTCCATGTCAATAAAAGTTAAGACATTCAGAATGGGTGGAATGTCTCTTCGCTGAAATGAAGATGTTATATGTGTTGTTGTAGGTACGTTATGTTTTGCGAATACTCGTCTTTATCAGGACGCTCGAAAAATTCCAGAAAAGAGTGTGAGGTTTATTCTTTGCCTGGGACTTCATAAAAACAGCTTGCTATTGGACATATTCAGCAATTAGACAAAAATACTACCACATTACCTACACTTGAAGTCCCTTTTTGAGTAACTACAACGAGAAAAAAAAATATTAAATTTCATTCATCCATAGCAATTTCATGGGATCTGAGTAATACTGTAAGATGATAATTTTAATAATTTCAATAAAAAACAAAATTTATTGTTCTACCACAGCCAGCCACGATGCTAAGAAATTATTGCATTTTTATGCACATTAGTAACAATTTTTAAATTATTTCACACATTCATTGAACTGACTATGTACCTACATATTAAAAATATACCTACCCATTAAGTGTCATTAAGTTTTCAAGTGCTAACTTTAGATTATTTATTTTGTGTGCGTGCTAAAAATTTCAAGAACTTAATTCAAGTAGGTACTCTATCTATACCATCACAGCGAATCCCACAAGTGGAATATCCAGTAAACTAACTGGATTTAATAAATGCAAGCTGCATGTCTTCCCTGTGCCAATAAAAAAATAAGATATAGTCAGTATTGATGACCAATGCTCAACCACTGATGTTGTTGAAATACAGGCACTCGATTTATTTAAAAAAAAAGAAGATATATCTGGGTTTTGTTATAAACCCAAATACAACCTTATACACCGTTCACAGTAAGCTACTAAAAGCTTGTGTCGTGAAAGGGGAGTTTACCGGCACCTGGTATTTAACCACTGACCCCTTGTTCACGAGGCCGAGACTCTAGCTCCAGGCTACTGACGAACTAAGGAAATGAAACAAGGAGTGGAAGTTCCATTCATTGCCGGAAACTTCAGTTTGCAATTAATTTTTTAAATAGTGAAAATAAAAAATAAACAAAATTTATATCGATTATAGCAAATAATATATGAAGGCGGTTTTTGTTTTTGTTAAAAATGTGAATTCTTTCTCCAATATGAAGCAGAATTAGCAGATTCTCAAACTTCACTCATTTGATATTTTGTTTTTCGACAGATGGCTTATCGAGTTTACAGCGAGTAAATATAAAAAGGATATTACCACTAAATTGACGTAGTTAAACCTTAAAAGGGGATGCTGATTTTATATAACAAAGACTCGTGACGCGACCAACTTACATGTGTGTGACGCAAAACTACGTTTTTGGTAAAGAGGACACTATTGTCCCATCACAAAAACGTATCTCTACTTTGTCTTTCATTGTCCTGTTTCATAAATAATAGGTATATAATTAATAAATAAGTAATATTGACAACATTCTATGAAAACAGATACAATAATATATTAAACAAGGGCATAGATACCCAGAATGTTTACTAGGGGGGGCAGCAGTTTATAAAAAATGATATTTCTAGACGTTTTTTTTTTTTATTTTTGCCCTCAACTCCCAAACAAATAAAAAAAACTCCCCTTTCACGACACAAGCTTTTAGTGACTTACTGTGAAAGGTGTGTAAGGCTGTATTTAGGTTTATAAAAACCCAGATAGGTATGTATTTTTGAAAAAAAAAAAATAAAAAATAACTCTTGGTATAGAATAACAATTTGGTATAGAATTTTAAGATAATACCCGTACATAAATTATAAACAGCTTTTCTAACCCCCCCCCTCTCTTCCCCCCGTTGACAGCTTAACAATTTAAAATGGCTATTTATAAATAGGTAAGTATTCTCGATTTTACAACCATCTTGCAACTTGTGTTCAGTTTAACTTCTAGAGAGGGGGGGCAACATTCCACTTCAATGCCCAACTTTTCATACATTTATACTATTTTCAATGCTGGGGTGGCAATGGTGGGGCCAGCTGCCCCACTTTAACCTTCCCCAAGGTACGCCCATAGTATTCGGTATTACATGCTTAGAGAATACATCATAATAATAATGAGTCATAGGAAACTTATTAATAATTGAACTGTAATGTCTTTATATAAATTACACATGATTGACGTCTTACAGTCTATTACATACGCATGGTAGAAAGATAACAATGTTATTAAATTAATAACTTATATGTCATGTTTTATCTATTTTCTAATAATTCTTATATATTTTGTTAGGCATTATAAATGTTTCCAAGTAAAACAGCTGTTAAATTTCGTAGAGTTTATCTATCTATATAAAAATAATATATTATGTATAATCCGGAAGGAAGTTTTCATTGTTTATGATAATGATTAAATCATTATTACACTATTCAAATCAGTCATTATATTTTTTTTATAAATAAATTAATAAATATATGAATCTTGCCATCAATAGTTAATACGTTCATTGTTCTAATAATAGGTAAGTCATATTTTAATATTTTTACTAAACTTATATAACTTAACAACGAGTAGATGGTCTAGAGAAGAATTTTAGTGTAAAGAATAAAAAAGGCACAAATAACAATTTAAGTAATTTTTAAAAAATCTCAAAATAAATTTATTCCAGTGCTTTCTAGCTTTTCAAAAGAGTTAAGTGTTGCCATATGAAAAATTGGATACCTTAATTTTGTCGTTTATATTTCTTTTACGCAGAAATGCATAAACAAATGTAGCTTTATTATGGATAACAAAAAATATTATTTTCATGATTGGTCCTTCAAGTCAGATACTTGACATAGGAAACAAAAAAAAATTATATATGTTGTTCACTTATCAAAATATACTATTTGATTTCATATTCATTAAAGTTCTACTTTTGAAAAGTCGTATTCAAGTGCATTCGACTGCATGTTATGTTTTGTGCGAGGGCATCAATGGCAGCCCTACTGCGCGCGCATAAAAAATGTATGTAAATGTATAGTATGTAATATGCTATACATATGTAGGTACATGCTATCGATGTGATTCCAATTTCAAACGAGAATCTTACTAGAGTCTACTGGCAGTATTGGAATTTGTGTTTGCGCGGGAGGTTGTACGTGCGTTTCAGAGCGTTATTCAATTTTAGAGTTATATTATTTTCTTTGTTTACTTTATACAAACACACATTGTGTAGTAAAAAACTTTAAATTCAAAGTGTGTGATGAGTAATATAAGATAAGAAAAGTGTTTATATGATCTGTGAATGTTTTTATTGATCATTTTCCTTAGAATTAATATACGGCGGTGATGTTTTGACAGGCGGGCGATTGAATTATTGTGTAGGTGTTATCTTGAGGTTTTTGACACAGGACTCCGTTATAGCAATTATCATTATAATATGCAAGTGTAGTTCTTATCCTTACTGTATGAATAATAACACATACCTAACAAAGATAATAACACTTCGCAGTGAAAGGTTAACTTTTGTGTTTGCAATTATTTAGCGTGCATTGTGTTGTTCAGTGTGTTTTGTGCATTTAATTGGTTTTATTCTGCGCAGAATATTCCGATAACAACAGGTAATGTATTATTGTTTATATTATTATTGTAGATAATGCAATACATTATTGAATAAACCCGATTTGATACACTTACATGTATGACTACAGTTCACTATCATTATAAATTTATCGACTAATAATTGTACCTCCATTTTCATTGTTATATTTTCCTCATGCATATTACACAAAACATTTATCTACATAACAGATTGATTAGATGATATGTAGTGTATTAAATTAACCCGCTTATTTACATAAAATTTATATCAAGATTCAAATTAACACACATTATGTATTGACAATAGAATTTCTTAGACATTAAAAATAATGCTCTCATCTTTTAAACCAATTTTACATTACATCATATGTATTTATTCATTTTGAATTCATAATGTTCTTTTCTAATAAACTTTTAACATAAACATAATGAATTTAACATACTTATTTACATAACTTCCACCAGTTATTCCATTTGGAGATAGTTTACAATATTGAAAGTACGCGCCTTCTACGTAAGGTTATTTATAGACATTATCTAGTACCTGTATTGATTGATTTTGCTCCTATCATAAAATGTATTTTAGTCTATCAGAGAAGGGTCGTAGAACTTTCAGAAATATAACACATCACAATAGTTCATATTGGGCGTACTTGGGATCGGGCAAACTGTTGATTCCATGTTTTTGTTTCATAACAACAAAATATCTAACATACAAATAATATATTTCAAACATTGAAGACAATATGATAACAAAGACATTATAGTCGATTTAAGTGAATTATTTGAACACAATGTTCTACTTACGGTTTTTGTTGGAAAAAACGAAGCATAGAAGAACACCATATTATTTACTTCACTTGACAAAAACGCTACACATTCGTAGTAAGTACTATGTACATAATATGTATAGAAAGACAGTGATGGTTTTTTCACATTTTCTATGTTTGTATTGTCAAATGATCGGATGTTCGATAGGTAGTAGAGTACGTTATATATATTCTGATTGGTTTATACGCTGCGGGAAAAATCTTATTGACCAATCAATCTCATCTTACTTTCTTTTTCACTCTTTTATGATGAATGTATTTGTATCTTTTTCTAATGGTTAATTAATTAATAAGATTTTTCTATTTCTAATATAATCCGTAACTTTTTGCGTATTATCCATTATGGTATGAAGTAAACACTTAACTTTTTTATAAATACACACTATATTTTATAAATGAGTAGACAATTGTTTCGTCTTTTACCAAGACATTATCAATAGTATTGATAATGTCTTGGTAAAAGACGAAACAATTGTCTACTCATTTATAAAATATAGTGTGTATTTATAAAAAAGTTAAGATTTTTCTCTTTCATTTGTCTCATGAGTTTGTTAATTATTATATTAAATTAAGTCATTTTTAATAATTTTATATTATCTATTAGTAAATTTTCTGTAAATGTCCTGTGAAAGTAGGGTTGCCAGATGGTATCCAAGTCCTCCTTTTTTATGTTTTGTCCTCCCGTCCTCCCTTACCTACGTTAAGTCCTCCTTTTTGCTAAATATCGGGTTCTGCGAGTTTTATTTTTATATAAGTGCACATAACGCAAATTTGGAAAGAGTGTAGGAATGGACTAAGTGTGAAGTCAGTTATATCTTTAATTCTTACTCAATACAACTTCAAAAACATGACATGTGAAGATTTTTATAATTATTTGTTAAAAAACCAAGATTTTTTTTCCAAAATTGGTAGCTCAGCTAAATATGATTAAAATAAAGTAAAATAACATAAAAAATTCGTTTAATTTCTGAATGTCCTCCTTTTTAGACCCATCTGTCCTCCTTCATCAAAATATCATCTGGCAACCCTATGTGCAAGTCACGTGTTCGTTTAACATCACTTACAAGATATATATATATTATAACATCTACAACTCAACGATGAGTTATGTCACCCATTCTGAATGTCTTTCTTTTGTTGGTACGGAGAGGACAACTAGCATTTTTATTACATGCAATTAGTCTGCTGGCTACCCCACTTGTGGAACATAACGCAATGGTATAGATTTTGCCATTGCCATCCTGAATATTTTTTTTTGTATAGGTAAGTAAATAGATTTTTCCATCCACACTGTATGTAGGTACCTATACTTTTTTCTATAGATAGATTTTGCCACCCATCCATAATGTATTTTTTTATATGGGTAGATTTTACGTCAAAACAAAATAATCTAGAATCATCATCATCATCATCCTGAATATTTTTTTGTTGGCACGGAGAGCACGGAGGAAATTATTTTTGTAAAACATACATGTGTCGCCTCACAACACAATATCAATGTTAACTCAACACAACCAAGAACACCATCATTGGTGAAGATCATATAAAAAAAAATCAACACAAAACAGGGTTTATCTCAATTTGAGGTTGATGTTAGTTAATACATTGTTGCATAACATCATTCATACGGATACCTACATATCGATCATTTATATAAAACTTATTTACTTTTTAATTCACTTATTATTTACTTTTTAATTCACTTATTCATTCTTCAAAGACTGCTTTTGATAAACCCAAAGAAATTTGATAATGATCAGGATATCGTGTTGTAATAATTACATATTATCAGTATTTTTATTGCGAAATGATAAGATTAAACCAAATACATCACCAAATATTTTTTTAGTTAATTCAACTCAAGTATATATATTTAGCTAATATATCTTTGATAATACCGAGAATTTTATTTTGATATGGGCCACTAACTATTTCATTAGTATTATTAATTTACTAGTTTTATAAACTCTGTTCCACTCTAGGCGTATTATTGAATCATAGACAAGAAAATCAAAAGAAAATTGGTTTTGAGTTCAATCCAATCTTAGATCCAAAAACTCTAATACCGTGTTTGTGAAACAAAATTTTAAAAAGTTTTCAAAAAAAAGAGTTATATTTTAAGCCCTGATGATGCTAATTTGTTGGTGAAAGCGCTAGGCGTGTTTGTGGTGTTTGTAGTAAACCAAAAAAGTGTTAATTTTATTTATGTGTGTTTTTTCTTTTCATTTCAATCTTATACAAGCGTTGGTCCCAGTTGAAAAATAGTCTATTGTAATGATATCAATTTCAGAACCTGAATTGTGAAAGAATTAGTTCTACGTTTCTGGACTCCATAAAGGTTTATTTCTTCTGAAGTCTTCTGAGTCACAGTCCATTGGTTTGGTCTGCAAAAAAACAGGTTTTCTTTTCTAATCCTCCGTATGCCCCCCCCCAACTTTTCAGCTCTAAGTATATTATTATGCTACAGTACATGCCTATGTATGCAGCTATTTTATGGTCGGCTCCTGTAACTCCATTTTACAGTTACGCCCTTAGCGATGGTAATAATGAGCAGGCCTGGGTACCTGATGATGTGGTCAATCAAGTTTGCTTGTTGAACTTGCCTGAAAAATGATAATATATTGACAAAACAATGAATGCTACTTCGCTTCCCATACTTAAATTTTGACATTGTGTCGCTAAAACTGTAATACTTTTGTCAATAAAAATAAATACATATGATTAAAAAAAATATCATAAACTAACATACATACATACATACTTACATATTTTCGAATCGATTTAAATATTAAATAGATTTAAGTTCACATATTATTATGAGTGTATTCACTGGTGCATTATACCTAAAGTCATATTGCAAACAGCTGTCAGATAATCACATATTGAATAAATAAATAATAAAAATAATAATAAACAATTAAAATTTTATTGTTTCGATTTGCTTACTCAATGAAGTGTGTTAATATTTCGGAATCTAGTACATAACACAATAATAAAATGATTTCCTAAGTATTTCAAAAATATATTTAATGGTTCCTGAATCCTAAATAGGTACCTATATTGATTTATTTTATAGGCAGACATTGATAGCCTTATGTTAGTATGTGATTACCTGGAGAAACAATATTATTATATGTAATCGCTGAACGACCTATGTATGTACAAATTTAATGTCGTAATCAAGCGTAATGCTTCTATGAGGGAGCACTCTTTATTATTTAATGCCACATACTGCATCATTTTTTTGTACAGAAAGGAAGGGGGAGAGTGAGTAAGTGCATTTTTCTATATACCTACAGTATTTCAACTGAAATTAGGGTATGAAAAAAAATATAAAAGTTTTTGAGGTTTAATTAATAATTTCGGAATATGGTACAAGGGACAGTGCTAATAATATAATAGGTAAATGTATTAAACTTAGATAGAATTGTATTGCATCAGTATAATATTATGTATAATGTAGAGACGTATAATATATAGTCCTATATGTTACCTACACTTCCAGTAGATGATAATAATAATAATACAAGAACAAGATAGTCGCGATGAATAATGAATCAATTGAACTCGCACCCACACAAACACACACATATAGGTACGAGTATAAGTACACGCGCACAAACCATGTTATTTATTGTGACGGTATCCCTGTAAACTTACTCAGATGTATATATTCTAGAATCTAGATATTTGGGTATATATTTTTCTACATGATAACTAATTGCAAAAATGTTAATATATGTATTACATTTCACCAGTATCTCGTGTGTTTGACATAATTTTCACACATAGCATGAGACCTATGTAACGTTTTAAATCAGCCTAAATCAGCGTTAAGGCACCAAAACCGAATTGAAAGATTTTGTACACATAAACACTTAAACCAACCCAAAGTTAACGGATTCTTAATCTTTTTTTACACCTCTCCTGTATCTTCCTGAAGGAGTTTGTTTGAGTTTAAACAATCGGCTCCATTGTGCTAGAGATAAAGAAACTAGAGTCATAGAGTTAAAAACTACTAGAACATTATGATAGTCTAGATTGTATGAGGGTACTAATCATAGATTGATTGTCAATAAAAAAAAATGAAATGACAAAATTTCCCATTAAAAAATGTTCAATATATCTGTTGACCCGTTTACCTAGGTCACCAACTATTGATCTTCTTTTGCTAGTTCTAGGTGTTGATGTAAATACTATTCTCCTTGCCGATTGTTGAAATAGATTTGGGATTTTTATTTCCTTGTGTTATTCTACAAGGAATTCACCCAATCCCAGTATTCCTCTCATCCTACTGCATCATGCTCTATAAATATCACTACTCCACATACCTTAAATATTACACAGTTGACTACCAGTAGCGTAACACCCTATTAGAGGGCTCAAAAATTAAACATGCATTTTGTTCTCTCAGTCATCACGGCATCTACCTAGTGGGGTACCTAGTGGACCAACTGCTTAACTTGTTCTTGGTCGATCTCAATTTAGACATTATTACACAAGTCATTTTTTTTAGTAAAATATATATCAGGGTTTTGTTATAAACTCAAATACAACCTTATACACCTTTCACAGTAAGCTACTAAAAGCTTGTGTCGTGAAAAGGGAGTTTGTCGGCACCTGCAGGGCTACTCGTGACAAAACTAAACACGATCTTAATCTAGTCTTGATCTTGATCATACGACGAACGAAGTGACTATTGGCCAAAAATACACGGAAACCGATCGCGCGTTAGCGGTAGCGCGATGTTTTTGACCATAGTCCCTTCGTGCGTCGTATGATCAAGATCAGATCGTGTTTAGTTTTGTCAAGAGTAACCCTGCTGGTATCGAACCACGGACCCCTTGTTCACGAAGCCGAGACTCTACCTCCAAACTACCGACGAACTCTTTTTAATATTTAGTAAAGTAAATAAATTTAGTAAAATAATGGTTCTTACTTTGAAATATTTTTGGGTGATTTTTCAAAGGAGCAGTTTTAAGTTTTGTTTTTGTATTAAAAATATCTAAAGCAAATTTTGACATGCATATACGAATCTAATTACTCTCATTCGTTAAATTTTCTCGTATCTGTTGTTATCATTTCTTATTTCTTAATATTTAACTTAGTTTGACCAAAATTTGAACTTCGGATAGTTCTGCATTACGGTAACACATTGCGTATTCATTATTTAAATAATCAATATGGAGTCTAACAAATCTAGTATCAAGTAAAACTGTCTTATACAGATTAAATATGAACACAATAATATTATATTATATCACCGAGATTCCCTTATAATATCATTTTAGTGTTGGCCGGAAGATATCGCTTGTGCGTTAAGCCCCCCTTTTGGTCCTTACTCTCGTATTATTCTTTTGTTATATAATGCATTAAGTTAATAAAGTATTATTTATTAGGTATTTATTTATTTATCATTTTAACCGACTTTAAATACAAATGGACACCCATAGCCAAATCGAGGCAGTTTTGCCACTGTGGTATCGGGACTCGCCCAGTATGATCCCTTCCAGACATTGTCTACTGGATATTGGATATAGTAAATGTAATAATATATTATATATATACTTAGTGGGTACATACATGCTGTAGGTATTATTGTTATTCCATGAAACACAACACATGTTCTTGTCATTAACAAGTATGTACTCTAAACACGGTTTTATAACAACCGTACAAATAATAATAAAATCTAAATCTGTATTGAAATGGTGAAATTCTCAACAAGATTGCCGACATTTTTTCTTTGCATCAAAGAGGAAAAAAAATCGTCCATTCAGAACGATATCGTGGCAACTGAATAACTTTTCCAAGATCATTCATTCATACCATCACCATCACGGCATTCCCACAAGTATGACATTGAAGATGTTAGTTACGGAATCTTTTGCATGCCTTTGAGAGGCTACTGAAAAACTTATTACACTAAAGAATAGAAGATGTATTCTTTGCCAGGGAATCCACGAGACAGTACAAATAATCATATTACAAGATGAGGTCATCCCTCCCAATTTTCCTGAAAATTTGCTGAAGTCTTTCCAATAAATAATGACTAATATGCCTCATGATTATGTATATTTTAGATTGAACACCCTGTTGATTCATCAATTGATTGGATTGATTTCTTGGATTTATTGAGTTGATTCGTAGATTTCCGGTGGATTCAAATGTATTAAAGTGCTTACTTTTACTGCTAGCCTTTTCCTCTTCACTGCTGGATATAGGCCTCTTCAAAACTTTTCCACGCTTTTCGATCTCGAGAAACGCGATACCACTGTTTTCTCATCATCTGGGCAATAATGTCAACCCATCTTTTTGGGGTCTTCCTACACTTCTTTTGTCCTCCCACAGCCTCCATGAAAGAATTCTGGAAGTCCACCTGCCATCCTCTCGCCTTACCACATGTATTAAAACTAGGTATAAATTTTATTATCCATTTACTAACTATATGTGTCATTATAAATCGAATAGTTTGTTGGAAGATATCACAATACAATCGTAAACTCATATTGAATTGTGTGTTTAGTAAATTGTATGCCTAATAATCACCAATTAACCAATGTTTACACATGAATCTATTCCCTCATGCAATTTTTCTTGTAATGCAGATAGAGAAAAATGAACATCATACACATTCCATACGATGTGCTCAGAGTTTGTCAAAATATTGTAAGTGAAGTGATACCTAAATACTAGTAGGTACGATTTTCTTCACTCAGTAGGCATCCATCCTTGAACGAATGAGGTCAAATAATGTGTTATATATGCCACTACTATCCATACCATCACGGCATATCCCACAAGTGGGGTATCCAGCAGACCGGCTACATGTAAGAAACATGCAATCTGTCCTCTTCGCGCCAATATAAAATTTAAAGCATTCAGAATGGGTGGCAAACCTCATTGCTGAATTTAAAATGTAAAATGTCTTATTTTTTTCAAACACCTGCCTTTTACAGGACACTCGAAAACTTACAGAGAAGAGTGGCGGGTATCAAAAATCATATCTAAATATCAAGACATAAATAATTTAATATTTATCTTACATAATGGGTACATATCTGAACATAATACAAAATCTTTTTTATATGTTATTGGTTTCTTTCTTTTGCAAAAAAAAAAAACAACTGTGTGTACGAATATTCAGTTAAAAAAAACATGATTTAATTATCCGTAATTACTCTAACGTGTGAGTATGTCTTTGAAATACCCTGGATATCGCTTCCACAGTATGTTTTATAGGTATACATCATCGTATACATTTAATAATACAGGGTTTCGTGCAGGACAATGAATGACCTACAATATCAAAACTATTATTATTTCTTAAATACCCATAATTATTATGTGTTTTATCCCATTAAAGCTATGTATTATATATGAATATGCCTTAACCTCCCACATTCTATTATTTATTAAATATTTATCGATAAATTATAGATGATAATAATTAGGAACGTGTTTCCCCTGGTAAAAGTTTCCCTCTTACTAAAACAAATATAAAATATACATACATGTGTCGATTATAGTTACGATATTAAATATAGAAATAAGTAAGAATAATAATAATGTGAATATAATTATTATATTAATAGAACAATTTTAATGGCAATATAATATTAATACATAATAAGTATAGAGAAGGCTTGTTGCAGAGCAACGTATCCCAGCCAACCGCATAATAGATAGAAGGAAAAAAGTAATTGATAAAATAAATTAATTCTAAAACAATGAGTTTCTGTTACCCTGGATATCGCTTCCACAGTATGTTTTATATTATACATTATCGTATACATTTAATAATACAGGGTATCGTGCAGGACAATGAATAAAATAAATAAATAAATACAAATAATAATAAAATAAGATATTTCTATGAGGGTTTAAACACACTAAAATTAGAAAAATATCAGAGATTATAACTTTGTTATAACATACATTACTCTACCAATAATAGTGGAAAATATTCCGGTGAATTCGTTGTAATTGATATTAATCATATATCGATACGTTCTGATAAATAGTTGAACATTTTGATGATCTTTTAAAACGGAGACTTACCGATTATGGCACACAGGGGACGACCATTAATTACGTGCAGTGAATCCACCGACTACTACCTCACTTTCGTGATGGCATTCATAAAATAATTATAATGTGGCTATTCTAAAATTCACATTATTTTGAATTCAGTTGTCAACTGAGACGTAGGAGTTTTCGCTAAAAATTTTGTAAGTAATCTAAAATCAACACAATTTTTATAATATTTTTTTAATATATATTTTTGACAGGATGAAAGAGGAAAACTTTTTATTTCTATGACCAGTGATACCAGGTTTTTCGAAAATAATTTCGAATAAGTTTCGAAAACAAAGCTGCCACAGCTATTTTTTTCATGACCGAAATCGATTGAATTATTCAGTTACAAAATCAATATGAATGATTTAATTTTTTTCTGTATGAATGAATGCTAAATAATATTATTATAATCAATGTAAGGTCTGATTCATTAGAAGAATCATTGAGACGTTTGAATGAGTATGATGTTGATTGTGATATTCCTAGAATTATACAGAAATAATATTAGAGAAATATGTAATTACATATTAAAATAATACAAAAATAAACATGTGTAAGAGTAGGTATATTGTATTCACTTACACTTATTCATTTCCCCGATGCGGTTACGGGGAAATTTATTTTTTCCTATGTCTCATTACAGTCAACATTTTTATTTTAGATACATCATGAATGTACCTGACCGCAATTACGAAGTTTCTGAAATCTTTATTAATAAAAAAAATTGTAATAAAAAATATCGGTTTTTATAAAAAAGCGAATAATATTCGATGCATCACTAATATGCGTAAAATGTACGATTCGAGTATGTGTGACTTTATTTATATATTTTCACTGTGTGTTATCATCTCTTGTGGTTTCCTGTAAGTACCTACCTTGAGCTTGTGCTAATCATTAGGTAGTACTTACATTTTTAGTTTGTAAGCATTTGTATGAATCTATGAACTCGCCTTCTGTGCAATCGATTAATGACAAAGTAAAAAAATAATTATAAATAATAATTGAAACGAATATGGATTAGATTTACAATGAAATCTTAAAAAAAATGTAGTTTTTATTCAGTAGGTAATGTTTTGTTGTTTCAGATCTCTGTGATAAACTTACTGTAAGATGAGCGTCCTAGTTTCGCTGAGATTTTCCGCCAAATAGGTCATTCCGCCCTTTTTCGTAACACAAGATGAACGGCTCACAGTACTGCTTCCCTCAGGATTGTACCAACAACAACGGAACCTCTTCACCCAACAAATCCTCCAGGTAACATAGTAACAGCAATATAACTCGTTCAGATGTCATTCATACATTAAAATCATACTGTATTCCTGTACAGAGTAGGCAGAAAAGTTCAGATGATCTTAGACTATACAGTTCTTATGTGTTCTCGTATTCCTCAATGTATATTAAAGGGTATTCATTCTGTTTCTTTTTTTATTTGTTTCCAAATTTATCCATAGTTTTCTTTAATAAAATAGCTTATACATGATTTTGTGTAATTAAAAACTTTTTAAGTTCTATTTTCCTAAGAAAATTAAACCTAATTGATTTCAAATAGTTCATAATTTGGATACTGTACCTATAAATTATGCAAAATTTATGGATCATTTTCGTTCCAGAATTTTTAAGAAAACTGTAATGGAGTTGAATACTAAAAACCGATATAAAGCCGTTAAAGAGATTTAACTAGTCAAAACTGAATTTGCAAACCAAGTAACATTTTCAAAGTTTAATCATATTATTGTCTACACGAAGCGCAATAATAAGCCTTTGTTTCTTTTTATCGCGGCATTATGTCTTTGTTTTACTTATAAGGTTAATAATAATACACATAATCATCAAGTACGTATTCGCTATGAAGGTAATTTGTATTAATACATATATGATATTATTTTATTTTATTATTACTTATCAGAATCCCCACACCACGCCAACACCGGACTTCCTCTTTATCTAAAGAAATGCCGCCTACACCAGCACTACCCAGGGCAGGCTCCAGAGAGGATGTGCAGCAGGCAGACAGTCCACCCAGAGGACATAGTCATTCCTGGGCGGAGAGATGGAAAGCAAAGTATATGGAGGCTGACAGGAAATACAAAGCGCTTCTTGTTGCCAGTGAAAAAAGTAAGTTATTTTTTTTAGATTGAGATCCATTTTTTCGTGTCTTTTTGTTTGACACGGCTTTGTAAATCAAACCGAGGTCAGTTGTTATAGCCTGTACCCCAACTACTTTTAAATCAACCAATGAATAGGTGATTATAATTTAATTTATTACATTCCCACAGGACAGCTGTGATGTCACAATGTATCCATATCACACCTAAAAATGCTATCTTTATTGATCAAGGATCATTATAGTTCCCTGGAATTGTAAAGGCATTGAATTTAGTAGGTATATTATTCTCATCTGCAGATCTCTCTGAGATAATGCAAAATACACAATATAGTTGTGTTATTTTTAAAGAGGCATGTACTTATCAATAAATTACTGCATTTTATTGATTTCTACCCTCGATTTATTATTATTCAGCTAGGTCCACCCCTCTATTATTAACATTATATTATGCTGTGGACCAGGTAACAGCCAACAGATCTATTCAGATACTCAGAGATGAAGGACAGTCGTCCTTATCTCACATACATATATAAAATGTAGTCTTATAATAACGTAACTTGACAACATAACTGACAACACCTTAATTTGTACCTTTTTCTAAATAATTAAATTACTTTTAGACATTTCAATTCTTTTAATTAATTTAAAACATTTGTGTGTGACGGGACATTAAAATTTATAACATAAAAATCTGGTGGCAGCTGTGCGCGATATCTCTCTACGTTCAAGCTACTTTCAACGTGTTATCATTCTATAATCGTGTTAATAAACATCGCCGATTATCTGCAGTAATTCGCCGATTTACGTTTACGCTACTCTCTAACATCCAGCGCGACGCAAGATTGAAAGCCGTGTAGTCGAGACGGTCCAGTTGGTTTAAGCAGAGGAAGACTCACAAAAAACTGTAAATTCTACGGAGACGTCCAAGGAAGGTGCAGATACAAGTCCATCACATACAAGGAGCGTGTCATCATAGAGGCTGATTATCATCGTCATAGTCGACCGGTTCTGGGAAGTCTTTTACTTGGTAGAAGTCTACATCCACTTCAGACAAGGCAGGCGACCATGCTATGATCATCTTCTATAGGAAACGGAAGTACGTGTATGTGCCGACGCCAGGCGGAGAACTTTTCCGGAAAAGTCAGTACGCAAAGCTGAAGTTACACGACTCCATTACCTTCGATGCCATCTCTAGACCATCGCAGAAAAAGAGCAAAATTTGGGTACGTCAATTATATGTTAATTTAAATTTGTATATTACATTGTAAGATTTTGTTTCACACCTCATTAATTTCATATTTTTGTATGGGTTACATTCCCAGCTTTCTCTAAAAATATAAATTGAATTAATTTTATAATTTTAAAATATGAGTGAAATTCTCTTTTGATATAAGTCAAGTATTTATCCCTCGTAAATTTTTATTATATGGGCGAAACTCCCTCTCAATTTTTAAATAAAGTGTTACGTATTTATTTATTTTATGGGTAAGAATTCCCTGTCAATATAAAATTGGGTAACTACACCTCTTATTTATGAAAGTTGTATTGAAACTAAATTAAAACATATATTAAACCCTCTTTAAAAAATTTATGAGTAAACGGACTCACCTGATAAAGGGAAACACGTATAAAAAATATACCCTCTTTAAAAAAAAATTTATGAGTAAACGGACTCACCTGATAAAGGGAAACACGTATAAAAATTATACCCTCTTTAAAAAATTATTTGAGTAAACGGACTCACCTGATAAAGGGAAACACGTATAAAAATTATACCCTCTTTAAAAAATTATTTGAGTAAACGGACTCACCTGATAAAGGGAAACACGTATAAAAATTATACCCTCTTTAAAAAATTATTTGAGTAAACGGACTCTCCTGATGAAGGGAAACACGTATAAAAAATATACCCTCTTTAAAAAATTATTTGAGTAAACGGACTCTCCTGATAAAGGGAAACTCGTATAAAAATATTATTTGGGTAGAAATTCAAAATTTCAATCAATAAAAATACTTATTCTAAAAAAAAAAATATTGAAAATATACTAATTGTATTTTGAATTGTTGAAATAACTATATGGATATTTAAACCGTGTTCTTCTAAAAATACTATTTTTATTTAAGGGTTACATCCCCTACTTGTGTTATTGATGGCATTTCATTCCCACTTTGTTAATTAAGTATTACAAAAGTTATTGTCGAATTTTCTTGAATCTTATATTGGTGTTGCAAATAATAATGTTAATTATGAACTTATAATAACTGCAACTATTGATTCGTGCAGATTAAATTTTTAGGGTGTATATTCCCTGTATCTACGAAATATTTAAAATATTATATTACTGCTCCTACTCCAAATTCTGATTTAGAGTGTTTGGAATAAATTTGTAAAAATAATACAAACACGAATAAAAACTATACTTATAAAAACTTACGCAATTCTAATCTAAAATATCTTAATCGAGCTTACTATTGATCTAAACCATAATATTACTATCTTTTTTGTAATAAAATAAGATTGAAAATTTTACTGCTAAGCTTGTGTTATTATATGAATTAAATTATTATATGAATTACTGTAGCATCGCTTAAAATCTTCTATTGTGTATTTAAAATAATGCGTTAGTTCATTACCTGCTACAATTTAAATCTTATTTAAGGGATATAAAAAATAATATTTCCTTATTTATCGTCTAATATATTAGTGAAAGTATTTATACTTAAATTTATTGGACGAACTTCTAAAATTAAATAACTAATCCTATTGAAAAAAATTAAAATTAAAATACCAACATGAGTGAAAACAATTCTTCGTACTCAGATGATTCTGAAATGATTAGTGAAGAAAAAAGTCGAAAAATGTATAGTCTTTCAACATTATTTAAATGGATTGAGAAATATGACGGATCGCGTCATGGTTTAAATGAATTCATAGCTAATGCAGATGCTGCATTCGAATTTGCAAATGAAGAACAATATCCTATTCTATTGTCTTATGTGAAGAAACAGATTACAGGCAAGGTCAAAACCTTAATCTCAATTAGTGAAATTCCTTCATGGAGTTGTCTGAAAAATATACTTACACTGTATATTTCACCAGTAAAATCTTTAGATGTACTTATTTTAGAAGCACAATTATTAAACCAATTACCAAACGAAAGCATAACCGAATTTACTTTTCGTTTAGAAATATTGGAAAATGAATTTTTGCGTTCAATTCGTAATGAATCCCTTGATTCAAAATTAATACCCGGTATGATAAAAATGAAGGATATTATTTGTTTTCGTAGTTTTGTGAGTGGAGTATTACCACAGTTTAGAAATTTATTGATGATTAAAGAACCTAATTCATATACAGAAGCTTCAATGTTTTGCAAAAAATATGAAAATGAAATTAAAATTCAAAATATTCATGAAAGTTCTCAGTTGGAACCTAAAACTGATACTTCAATAAGTAAAAATGTAACTAAAAATAGAGTAAATAATACTTCCAAATCAAATAACGTGATATTCATAAAACGAAAGAATTGTAAATTAAATATTACGTGCAATTATTGTAAAAAATTAGGTCACACTAGAAATTATTGTTACACTTTGAGAAACAAAACAGAAAGAAAACTTGAGAATAAATTAAGGAAAAGTAATTTAATCAAGAAATATGATAAACGTACTTATAATAAATAATTTTAACATACAAAAAACAATATACAAAAATTTATCTAATAAATGTGAAAACCAAAATATTAATAAAAATTATCTTTTGATAAAATTTGATCCTCAACATAATATTATTACCTTTCGATGTGACATATTATATGAATATATATACCTACTTATATAAAAAAAAAAATCTTTTGAAGCAGATGTGCGTAAACTTAACTCTATATAATGGTTGAATATAAAAATAATAATTGTCACAAAATGTATCCCTAATCCATTGTGTTACAACTTTAATGGATACATGTCTTGTGGCGTCCCTTGTTGACAAAAGGTCAATAATTGTATAACATATAAGGTAGATAATATCAATAATATTGTCCACAAAAATAATAAAATCTACCTGAATACTGGAATAGGAAGGAATTGAGGTAATATTATTATTAGTCATCACATTTTGCAACATCATTTTAATAAAAATAAGGTTATTGTATTATTTGTAATGGAAAGTGAATTATAATAATATTACATAAATATTTTCCAAAAGTTAAATTGCCATCTAATAATTAAATTTTACCCTACTGATCATGTAAATGATTATAATGTTAAAAAAAATATTTACTTAACATAACTATAAATCGTGAAGTACACGTGTTCAAAAATTGTCTACCCAATATCAAGCAACCTTAACATCTTTATGCTTGAATTAATTGTAGATCACAATTACTGTGGTCGATTTGATGTCTTGCAATGTACATCGCGAGGTAGTGCGATGGATTTGGTGAAATAAATATTTATTTATTTCACAAGGTGGCAAGACGGGACGAATAGATTGGTATACTTATTCTTGTGTAAACTGTGATTTTGGCACAGTTATGAATTGATGATTTGGTTCATCCTTTGTATTCTACTTGCAATGGTAGTTGAATTGTTTACAATTTTTCATCATTATATAGGTACCTATACTCACTCACTGTGTTTTGACACAGTCAATTTTTGTGAAAATTCACCGTTCTCATTTATATCTTATTGCAACTACCAACGCAGTCGAATCTCTTGACTTTCATTTTCTTCGTATACCCAATCTATGTAGTATGTACACTGTAAATTGGTACAGTGGATTTGATTCGTCCATGGAGTGATGTAGGCTGTACAGACCGATTTGTGATGTTGTAGGCTATTCGAAGAATGGCTGATTTGTTGATGTAGGCTGTACAGACCGATTTGTGATGTTGTAGGCTATTCGAAGAATGGCTGATTTGTTATTGTAGGCTATGGAAGCCGATTTGTGATGTTGTAGGCTATTCGAAGAATGGCTGATTCTTAATGCCTTTTGTACATTGCTTCGCAATGGATTTGTGTTTGAGTTAAGGCAATGAAGTATATACTAATGCATGCATGAAATAAAAATAATAATAATAAAAACCTTATCACCTTGAGGGAAGTGAAAGGAAAAATAATCGGAAAATGATACAATATAAAAACCTTATCACCTTGAGGGAAGTGAAAGGAAAAATTATTTAAAAAAAAAATAAATTTTCTTTTGAGGGATATTAAATTAAAAATATATACCTAAATATTTATTAATATGTAAAAATAAAATGTTTTCCAAATTGAGGGATATGGAAAATTATTTAATATAAAAAAAAACCTTATCACTTTGAGGTGGGTGAAAGGAACAAATTTTTTTTTTTTTTTTTTTTGACAATTCACACAGACCGAGCTAGTCCCAAACTAAGATATGAATCTTATTTTATCTTTAATGTATTATATACTTGCAAAATAAAATTATTGAATATATTCGACATTTATAAATTTGAAATGAAATAAATTAACTGATCTTTAATATACTTTGATATTGTGAACATGAATTAATGAATAAAATATTCATCACTTTGAGGCAAGTGAATGTAATGATTTAATACATTTTTAATGTACTTTGATATTTTGTAAATGAATTGATAAACAAAACTTTCATCACTGAAGTGAATGAAACAAATAAATTGACTATAATGTACTTTGATATTTTGTAATGTATTTGATTTATAAAATCTTCATCACTTTGAGACAAGTGAATGAAATAAATTAATTGATCTTTAATGCACTTTGATATTTTGTTAATAATTTAATGAATAAAATCTTCATCGCTTTGAGACAAGTGAATGAAATAAATTAATTGATTTTAAATGTACTTTGATACTTTGTTAATGAATTTCATTATATTCATCACTTTGTGGGAAGTGAGTGAAAGAAGGGAATTTATATTGAATGTATTTGATTGTAATGCAAATAATTATATAAAAAAAAAAATTTAAATGTTAAAAAGATGTGTAAAGTAGTAAAGTATTCTTGAAGAAATTGTTCAAGGTAAACAAAAAAAAAACTTTCAAATAATTTTATAAGTATGGTATTTCTCACTTTGATTCGGAAGAAAATCATACTTCCTCAGATTAATTTCTGTTTCGATAAAATGCAAAACATACTAAGAAATTTCATAATTTTTATTTACTTATATTGAGGAAAATATTATAAATGTTTCATATTTTAGAATATATTATTGTAAACATATTTCACATCATTATAGCCTTATTTTAACATAGATTACTGAAACAGCAGTTATTGCTTTTATTTTACATATTGACTTTTGCTGTAGCATTTGAACAGTAAAATAAATTGTAATTTTATGTACGGAAAAGTTATTGAATTTTTATAAATAATTCTAACAGTACTTAATAGAAATACCATGTACTGTGACTTCCTTCTGGGAATAGCAAGTTGACAAATTATACATATAAATTTTAGAAAGACAATAATTACTGGATATTAAGGAATATTTTAATCAAAATTTTGGAATTGGTGAATTTTATAAGGAAATATAATGTAAAAATAATTGTACCATTGTAAATGATTTTTAAGAATGATATCTGAAGATAGTGGAAATTGTAATCCATATTTGGTTACCTAAATTAGGTACTTACCTTTTAAAATTTTATTTATATCATATACTGTACTTACTCACTTTAAAAAAATAAATAATAAAAATCATGGTTTGATTTATTTGTAGAACATAAATTAAATCAAGTTCTACTTCTTGTTATCTTGAACAAGATTATTGAAATTGAATACGAAATTGAACATTTTTATAATAATCATGTAAAATTTGCTCCTGCAGAGAGAGATAGATAGTTGAAAGAAACAGAAACCTATAATTCTATGTAACTGTATATATGTGTAAATATACAGTGATTTATTAGAAATAAAATATTAATAATAAATAAAAATCAAATCAAAATTTTAAATTATTCAATGAAATGATATTTTATATTTGCAAAATTTTAAGATTGCATCATAATTAAATTAGTGAATAACATTGCAAAAGAACTAAAATTCAATGTATAAAATACTCCTTTTGTATTATTGAAATATTATTAATAACTCATGTTATGTATATTCTGTACTTTAAATTTTCCATAATATTGCATTATTTTATTTATCATAATAATATGTTTGAATTAAATTACTTTAATATAATTTCCATGTATTTGATATGGTTGTATTGAATAATAAACTTTGAAATATTGTTTTGTAAATGAAAGAAAGATTTGAATTAAATTAATGAATATAAACCTTTAAGAATTAAAAATTCAAGCTTGTACCTAATGGTTTATATAAAAAAAAAAATAATGTATAATTATTGTGCTTGTAAACATTGAACATTTTTGTTGATTATCCATAGTAAGATGTTTGTTCAACATTGAATAAATGATAATTAATCTTTTAAATTACAAGTATCAAAATCTTATCTATATGATTTTCAATTTTCGCAATTATTTTATGATACATTGTTTCTTAATTTAAATTAAAGGGAATAAATATGTACTTTTCATTACTTTAACATACACAAAAAAAAATATATTACAAGTATATTAAAAAGTGCATTCTCTCGACATCTTTTGTATTGGAATTTTTATGCATACATAAGACTTTGAATGATAAAAACTAATACACAATGATTTTTATCTTTGTATAAATATATGTGCGATATAAAACCTCTGTACTTAATATATATGCAATAATAACAACTGAATATCTTGACCAATTGTGTAATAGATTTAAAATTTATGTTTATATTTAGGATGGTTGTCCATCAATAAAGGTTTTTTACCCCTCTGACAACTATCCGACTTTTTGAATTTTGTAATAAATATTATGATTCGTTAAGTTAACCTATATATTTGTAATTAATATAAGTTTAATATTGTCTGTCTTTATTAACATTGTCCAATAAAGGTTTAATTTACCCATCTGACAATGGTCCGAACTTATTGTATTTAAAATTAAGATTTATTAAAACTTTATAAATTGTTAGTAGTATATATTGTGAACATTTTATTTCAGATTATTGTCCAATAAAGGTCATTACCCCTATGACAATAATCAAATTTTTGAAAATTGTAACTAAGATTTAACTTGCATAAAGTTTTACTTCAATTTTACTTAACAATGTATTATGTAATGTATCATGTTCATTGTTAGTTTATGGTTGTCAGATTGTTTTATTTTTATTGTTTACTAACTGAAAATGGAGATATTAGTCTAATGAATACCTACCTTAATAGTCATTAATTTGACGAAAGTACTTAAGGTTATCAGAGTACTTTCTACTAAGCTCGGGGGTGTTATAGCCTGTACCCCAACTACTTTTAAATCAACCAATGAATAGGTGATTATAATTTAATTTATTACATTCCCACAGGACAGCTGTGATGTCACAATGTATCCATATCACACCTAAAAATGCTATCTTTATTGATCAAGGATCATTATAGTTCCCTGGAATTGTAAAGGCATTGAATTTAGTAGGTATATTATTCTCATCTGCAGATCTCTCTGAGATAATGCAAAATACACAATATAGTTGTGTTATTTTTAAAGAGGCATGTACTTATCAATAAATTACTGCATTTTATTGATTTCTACCCTCGATTTATTATTATTCAGCTAGGTCCACCCCTCTATTATTAACATTATATTATGCTGTGGACCAGGTAACAGCCAACAGATCTATTCAGATACTCAGAGATGAAGGACAGTCGTCCTTATCTCACATACATATATAAAATGTAGTCTTATAATAACGTAACTTGACAACATAACTGACAACACCTTAATTTGTACCTTTTTCTAAATAATTAAATTACTTTTAGACATTTCAATTCTTTTAATTAATTTAAAACATTTGTGTGTGACGGGACATTAAAATTTATAACACAGTTAAAAAAAAATGTAAATTCAAAACCATTTTTTAACAAACCAAATAATATAATATTTCGGTCTAGGCCAAAGAATATCGAACGATAATATTTTCTTCTATTTGAGCACTCATAAATCATTTACTTCCGGAGAAATAATCTGTATAAGTGTACGAATATGATTTATAAAGGTTATTTTCACACTACACACCTCTTGTTTAATGTCTAACTTACTAAAATGAATTATTACGGTTAAATACAGATATATGTATAAATAATATAAATACAGATAAATAGAATAATGTGTCGTGAATGAAAGTGAATTGGAATTAACTTACAGTTTTAATACGTATATCTATCTATCTATCTTATTTATGTCATTTAAATCACGCTAGATATGATAAATTTAGGTAAAGGCAGAAACTAATAATATTATTGTTAGAAAGTCGTATTAGGTACCTAGCAGATACTGAAGAAATCACTTCATAGTGATAATCTCGCCACTGCATATCGTCCTATATAGTATTTTAAGTTTTGTATTGTTTTGAATGATGATGCACAAAAAGAACAAAATAAATAAATTACTTAATATGCATCCAAAATGCTTAAAATATTCAAGTCAATATATTACTGAACATGAAATTAATTTAAAGTTTTATGTTTCAATATTGCAACAGTATACAAAAAAGACTAATTAAACTACACATATAATGTACCTAAGTATTAAAATATATTAAAAGTTATCTTACCTATGGAAAATCAAATTCGAATTCCGCATTTTGTCGAGTGTAAATTGAATTCTCAAATAAATTGCAACGGAGAAGAATAAGGTCTCCTGCTCTTTGTAGATTTTTGAGTGTGATGTAAAAAACAGATACCTATTTGTAAAACTTCCTTCACTAGACATTTTACATCTTCAATTCAGCGATAAGGTATGGTAAATGCCACCTTTTCATAATGTCATAATCTTCATCAGTATGTTTATTACATGCAGTTAGTATGCTTGTGGGAGATGTATGATGGTATGAAGAAATGAAGGTGTAATAATTTTGAGATTGCGTTTAATCATGTCTATGTTAAATATTATTCTCAACTTTGGTTTATACATAATAATTATATATAGTGGGATGTAATCCATTGGTTTGGTCTGCAACAAGTTTGGAAAATCTTCTCCATTCCTCCCTATTTTCTGCTAGTCTCTTTAATTCTACGTATGTACCAGGGATGTTGCGGATGTCGATTTTTACACATCCGCGGATGTGAATGCGGATGCGGATTTTTGAAGGCTCACATCCGCGGATGCGGATGCGGATGTGGATGTTCAAGATGTTATAGAAAAAAAGTAGGAACTATCTTAGTTGGTTGGCCCCACTGTCAAACATGTGACGAAATTGTTGCTACAATAATATTATGATTTTTATGGATGAAATATTTTTTTTCTTTTTTGTTATTTGCAAAAATAAAATAAAACCGGCAAAAATAAAAACGCGTCGTATCTTGTCACCAATTTTTTCGTCCCATTGGTTAATGTTAAGTGCAAATGGCACGCGCCATTCGCCGCCGGCCCCGCCCCATTTCTTTCTTGTCGCAAATTGTCTTACATCTGCGTCCGCATGAACATCCGCATCGATTATTGCGGATGCGGATGCGGATGCGGATGCAGATGTCCAAATACATGCGGAAGCTCCGCATTTGCGGATGCGGATGCGAATATTCGCAACATCCCTGGTATGTACCACAGTTCTTGTCCTTCTTCACTTGATCATGTCCATGCTCTTCTTCACTTGCCTTTGGTTTATTCAGTATGAATTGAGTAATATGGTATCATTCAAGTATAAAATCTGAGAATAATAGCGTAAATTAGTATATTACCAGGGAAATATTGTAAAATCTTAGAAAATAGACAAATGTAGGTGTATAGAATATATGTGTATATTCATGGTGTAAACATATTGTGTTTATTTATTATTAGACAAGGAATAAGTGTAGGTAGTGCCTACAATGTAAAGTTACCTTAGCAGTGTTATTATTACCTATTATTATTGCATGAAATAAACCGCTTAAGTCATATCATTTATCAGACAAGACATGTATTTTACCTATTGGTACTTACCTGCTCTCTGTACCTACATAATAATATATTATAGTGTCTGGTGATAATTCAATATATTATGTATTTTTATGTACTGCAGCTACCCACCAATGCATGTCCTATTGGTATGGTTATAGTATGTAAAATATCATAGGCTCCGTGCCTAAAAAATTAAATCCTACAATATAGGAATGTAAATACTAAGATATAGCCTTCATATAAACAATAATTTAAAGACAGAGAGAATATTTATTATATCTATGAGGTATCCTGCATTTTTTTTTAATAATTACATATTTTCGGATTTCGCTTTTTACTGGCTTTTTACACCTGCGTGAGTGGATATATAAGAATATTATTTAACAGACATCTGATCTGCACAACCAACATATTGTGCAAACTCATTTTAATAAAAATCAGAAGGTGTTTGTTGAATAATATTCTTAATATTTTGGGAAGTTTAAGTATTTTTAATTATTTTACTATCTTAAGAAATCATTCAATATTTTGTTAGTTGAAAGAGGAATATTAATTTTCTAAAAAGATTACTGAAAATTCGAAAAAGATAGATCAATAACTCACTAACCTAAGACCTTGATAATGTTCATAAGTACCTACCTATAATTCTATTACTAAACCATCACCGAATGTCCAATAAGTGGGGTAGCCAGAGGGATAACTATTGAGATGCATAAGATATGTAAACTCGAATAGTTACATTTTATTCTGTATGTACTCGTATTGTTGCGTTATTTATTTATTAATATAGTAGTTTTCTACAGCAAGTAAGTTAAATTTTAGTGAATAACAAAGAATATTATTATCAGCTGTTTGTTCAAGCCGACATTTATTCCTGTCATTGTAGTTTGTTGGCCCATAGACAACTACACTGTATAAAGGTATAATACACTAACTAACTGCAATGCTGGGATCGGTGGCTTACTATGTCAATAGACTGATTATTATCACTTTATATATATTATATACAGTCAGTTAACTCTTTTAGGTACCAATGTATGTTGTAGTACAATCTCAGTATATTACATATGTAGGTGTTTACTTACTAAGAGCAAACGTTACACAATGTACGGAGTGGAGAATATTATGAGTTTCATAATTACTAACAAAATGCAATCCATTGCCTTCTTCATCTTCTTTACATTGCCTTCTTGTCCGGTGTTCGCAATTAAATTAATTTTGTTGAAGTAACCTCATTTCCCGAGTATTTCAGGAGTCCAAGAACTCTTATTAATCCCTTTGGGTGACAATTTCTATTTAACTCTCTCCAGTCCATTCATTTAGATAAAATAGTAGTAAACTATAGTAAGAAATTATTTACATAAAATATAATTAAATTACTACTGTACTATCATAGTCTATCCCACAAGTCAGGTAGCCAGCAGACCATACACATGCAATAAACACGAAAGCTGTCTTCTCCGTGCCAACAAAATGAAGACGTTCAGAATGGGTGGCAAATTTTATCGGTGAATTTAAGATGAAAATGTCTAATTTTTTAACACAACACCTGCCTTTTATGGGTCACTCGAAAACTTGCGGAAAAGAGTGGGAGAGCAATTCTACGGAATTAAATAAAAGTTAAAAATGATTTACACAAAATAGTACTAAATTATAGTGAGAAATTATATTTACATAAAATGTAGATTTATTCGCGAAATTTAGTTAAATAAAAAAAATATTCCTGGTATCGAACCCCTCCTCATATTAATTTATATTTGTTTATTCTTTTCTCTCTGTCTTTATCTCTCTATCCATTAACATCCCACAAGTGGGGTAGCCAGCAGTTCAGCATTTTATAAAAAAATAATATATTCACAATGGGTGACATAATTTTCGTTTATTAAATCGCCTACATTACGTTTTACCTATAAGTAAACCTACACTACATATACATAATATACTTAGATCTATTTTAACCGCACAGAAGAGATAATTTAACTAATACCTATCGTAGTTACTTATATAATATACCTACTAATTGATATCACATTATGGCTTTATCTCTGCTTCATGTGTATAAAGTTTGCTCACTGTGTCGTAATGTAACTAATATGTCTCCTAACCATTGAAATAGATGTAATACTTATACTTACTAGAAGTGCATTGGATGCTAACAATATGTCATCAATTGCATAAGGAAATTTACTTCTATTCTGTTTAGTATGAAATTAGCATTATTATGCTGAGTTGCGTACTCGCATAATATACCTACAAATTATTCGCGAACATAATAAATCAATGGAACAAATAAAATAAAATTTTAAAAATACTACACATTTCATAAACATGTGAGTTTATACTTTACATTGACATATGTATATGTTTATAAAAATATGTCATTGTAATTCACATTTTTATAGACCAAAATTCATGTTCCAAAATAAATATGAATACAATAGACATTTACTGTCTCACTTAATGAATACAATAGACATTTACTGTCTCACTTAATGAATACAATAGACATTTACTGTCTCACTTAATGAATACAATAGACATTTACTGTCTCACTTATATGAATCTACCATTTTTGTTTCGTTCCCAATTATCCTAACGATTGTACAATAATACCTCTATTAAAAACAGTAGACTATTTCACAACGTTGGACCAACGCTTGTTAGAGATCGATGTAAAAATATTTTAAACCCAAGATTCGTTTGGACGCAATACCAATTATTTATTTCAGTTTCTGGTTTATGATTTAATACGTCTATGTATAGAATAGGTACACCACACAATCAGCGTACTAGTGAGATTATCTTAATATTGTGATTCTTTGATATCTTGTCTTGTGGTTTATCTCATATATTATCATTTACATACATAGTGAACCTTATAATATATATCTGCATACAAACTCATATGATTAGAAAGTAGGTAGGGTAAAGTATGTTGTGTTTCATAATTATCTTGATAACAATAAAAAAATAGCACAAGATATAATTATGTTGAAAATTTTCAAATACTCTGGACAACTCGCTTATAACTGTTCAAACTTCAAATAAGTAGGTACCTAATAAAAATTCAAAAATCTATTATAATAAACACTTGTTATATTGTTAGAAAGTTTTTGAACACTAATATTTCAGGCACAATGCTGATATTTTGAACCCGCGTTTTGAGCCTAAGCCTTTGATATCCTGCACATATATAATCTGGATAGGTGAATTTTTCCCGGCATTAGACTGTTAATTTTTTGTGTGATCATGACTGATCATAGATATGAAGACTTATCTGGTTGTACAATGCTGAGAAGTGTGGATGGCAATTCTGCCGCCGCGTAAATATGATGTAGGTATCACTTGGGTTAGCTGAAGGAAAATATTTTTTTACTGAACTATGAAACGGTATAGTTAGATCCATCCATCAATGCATATCTCACAAATAGGGTAGCCAGCTGACCAAATGCTTGTGATAAATATACAGTCATCCTCTCCGTGTCTATAAAAATTAAGACATTCAGGATGGGTGATGATATACCTCATCGCTGAACTGAAGATGTTTAATGTCTTAAAACGCTTACTTGCGCTTTTACAGGACACTCCAAAATAAAGAAAAGAGTGAGAGGTATATTCTTTACCGAAGACTCCACGGGGTGTATAATTAGAATAAGAAAAAAAAAGAAAATTTAGATTTGGAAAAAAAACTAGAAAATCTTATGTGACATAATTTTCAGAAAAACTTTACGATTTTAATTCACACAGCAAAACTGAATTTTACAAGGTTTCTTAAGATGTTTATGACGAAAGTAAGTAGGTAAAATATTAATTTTAAAAATCAAAATTTAATTTTCACTAGCGTTCTTCCGTCCATACGATTTCCGTCGCCCTATACACTTCCTTTTCCCGATGCACCGTTCCCATAAAAAAACATCACATTAGAAACATATTAAAAGGTTGGTGCAGAATCGCCCCCAATGAAAAGGATTTGTTTTTCTCCGAATTTCTAAGAAGAGCTTTGGAAAGAAAAGAAGAAGGCAATTAATTGCTTATCGAATTGCAATGATTTATTAATCAATAAATGCAGTAGTTTATGAAATGATATCTATACAATTTATAGGTAAGTAGAAAGGTACGTTTATAGTCACACAGAAGTGTTTAATAAAGTGATGAAGAGCAATGGGTAATGATAATTGAATAGCGCATTAATTAATTAAACACAATTAAACAATTAACCATTAGTTCGGCACAACAGTATGAAAGATAATACATAGAGTCAGTATACTATTCATACATAACACATAATATAAACCGATAAGTATACTCGTACAGTACTACCTCGATGTTACGTTGGTGTTTATAATAATCATTCGAGTCCGAAAGAAATCATGAATGTCTAGATACCTACAACTTTGCACAACAAATAATTACTTTTATTTATTTATTTATACCATATATACCTACATACAAACACAGCGATGCTAATAAAGTTTGCGGCTCGTTCCTATAGATTATAAAAACTATTCTTCTTCTATTATTAGGATATAAATGACTTATATGAAGTGTAACAACTATTATACTAAACCACACCCTCACGCCGTGTCCCGGTGGGTAGGCAGAGAAAACGGAATGACATAAAATCTTTGTTACATATTTCTTTCGTTTTCTTCTACATTCATATCGATTTATCTTACTTAACACACGGCCGTACTTGAGAATTTGATCCACGTGATCAAGCCACGTGGTTATCGAACACCCGTGCTTCCTCACACCCCTTCTTTCAGACAAGTATTTCTTCTTTGTAATCCTTTCCTTATTCATTCGTTCCACAATCCACGAGCCCAAACCATCGTAACTCATTTACACGCATTCTGTCCACAACACTCCTCTTGCAGCAAGTGTAAAAATTCATAATATTTTATTATTTTGTTGATTGATTAGAGAATTTGAACTATTTTTCACGAAATCTAGATTTTTGATACATAGACATAAGTAAATAACACATAACACAATCATCGATCTTAGGTAGTAACATAGATTGCAAAATAAGGCAATGCGCGGCAACGTCGTAGTTCGTAAAACAATAATAATAAATTTAAAATTACGTAAATCGGGACAACGCATGTCAAAGTATAACTATGATCGCGTCTATATTGTCTTCCTTGCTTCATAGTCCACGGTATAATATAAATACTTATATGATGTCTTATAGTTAGGTAGGTACTTCATTAGTTATTCCTTTCATACATGCAGTGAAGTTATTGTGGTCTTTAAATGGACTTTCATTGTCATTTTGCTACATCAACAAATTCGTATTACAGTTTTACTCGGTAACAATATCGCGCAATGAACGGGTTTTTCGCAGAGGCGCAATATCCTCCAAATAACCCGACATAATATTATTATTCTTATTACTGACAATAACATATGCAGGGCTACTCTTGAAAAAACTAAACACGATCTTAATCTAGTCTTGATCTTGATCATACGACGCACGAAGTGACTATTGGCCAAAAATACACACAAACCGATCGCGCGTTAGCGGTAGCGCGGTGTTTTTGACCATAGTCCCTTCTTGCGTCGTATGATCAAGATCAAGACTAGATTAAGATCGTGTTTAGTTTTGTCGAGAGTAACCCTGATGTTCATACATGATTCAAACATGTTGAACTAGAAAAAAAGCTTGTTTCGTAGAAAAAATAATATTGTTGATAATTCTAGATAAATTTTAATAGTTTCCAAAATATAGAAGATTTTCAATCTTTTAAACTCGTGTATTTCGTACAGCAAAGCAAACACACTTATTATGAAATATTGATGTACCTATTTGTATTTTCATAGGTACATAATATTTCGCTACTCGACCTTCGTCTAGTTGATCAGAGCAGTCCAAAATGCCAAATATAATTAATAAATAATATTATAATACACCTATTAATAATTGTAGCTGGGAGGGATTCCCCTTATATGGTAACTGGCTGACCCGCTAACTGCCGACCAGACTGTCTTTCTCATTCATTCTCTCAATGTCTCGCAACCATAATAAAGTACATCTCGTTTATCACTCAGTACATTATCAAATCATTTCATTGAAGTATCAAATGAATTTTAATTATTTATCAAAAGCCCACCTTTTGGCCACTTCTGACGTGTACCAAGCCATTTCACGTCAGTAATGCTTTTTTCTGTTAATGTTGTTTTTCTTTTTTCTGTATGTACTTTGTAGCATAGGCGTACACAGCTGCCTCTCCCCCCTCCCCTCGGAAATAGTTATACCTAATGCATAAGTTTAAAACTTGATATCGAAGTGGGAAACTCATGACTCCCCCTTCCCTAGGTATCAGACTAAATATGAGATGGTTAAAAAAATATTGTACAAAAACGAGGACAAACGAGGATAGAAATTTTTCATGTTTACACCAAATCGTGAACACTGATATTAAAAAAAAGGTTTAATAAATTGATATATTTATAAAAATAAAGGTGCTGTTTCCCCCTACAGAAAATCATGGATACACCTAGCATTCTAGATGTACTTCATGTACAACTTTAAAAGTTTATGAAGAAGAAAGAAGCCAATTTGTGGGCAACTTAAAATTAGATAAATATTCTTTATTTTTTAGTGTAACTTTGTGGAAATGCATTATAAAAGGTTATAATGCATTGTAATTAAACAGTGTTTTTTTTTAATTAATTTTAAATATTATCTTTTAAAATTAGATATATTTTTATATCCGTTAGTACTGCCTACCTACAAATATTAATAATGGAGTTTGATGAATCAATAGCCTAGAATAAAAAAATAGTCAATACCTACCTATTCAGTGTCACAACATGAAGTTAGGAATAGTGCTGCAGTAACATTCTGACTTTGAGATATTGGGTTCAATCCCAGCGGCGACCTATTCCACCTTTAAATTGACATTGATTGATATTAATACTTATGTAAAACTATACGAATGTTGGATGATTTATTCAGCGCCGTTTAATGGAGTATCCATCTAAAGTAATCCTGCAAAATCACGTGATGTATGTACAATTATTCGCAGATTATTATAATAAAAAGGTAATCATTTCAAGTTATTCAGGATGAGAATATAGAATCCAATCTTAGACCCCATTGTAAGAAAAGTCGATAATATAACCAATTATGATCACTAAGGCCATATATGAGCCAATGTAAAGATACAACCTTAAGTTATACACATATGGAAGCATTGTGAAAGCATTCATTGCAAGTGATGGAATGTTATTGATATATTATGGTAAAATGGAAATGTACTTTATTAATGGTAACATAATATTATGGTAAAGTAGTGGTAACCAGTGTGAATTGTAATAACCATAATTGTATAAAAACAATATAACTCAATGAATAGTGAAAAGAATATTAAATAAGTTGTTTTCTAGATGTACCTACGAGTATGTACTGATTTCTTATGAAAGATTTTTTCTAAATTTACAAATAACTTGGTGTTGGCGAAATAAATTTTATGGTTTCACATCACTTTGTAAATCACTTTTTCTTTTCCCCTTCAACATTCCTCTCGTGATCACAGGACAAAAACTAATCCCTTTCATTGTGCAGAATCACTTTTTTCCCACAAAATTCACAATGTTGTTTTGCTTTCTAAAAAAATGTTCAGTTATAGTTTTTCAAATAACTACGAGTATATAGTTTAGTGTTTTTGATAAATTTACACCTAAAAAGTTGTCAGTATAGTGATGGAGTACAACAGCATTGGGATTTCAACTATGTATCAAGTCCTAGGACGCGATCATCAGCCAACCAACCACCTTTATTAAGAAACCACAAACAAAATAATAAAATCATGATATATATTTGCAATTATTTTATTTTTCAGACGTCAGGGACCAAGGTGAGTTAGAGAGGAAGTGTCAGCGTCTGAGTGAGAAGAGTTCTTCCTTAGAACAGCAGGTCGGAGAGAAAGATATCAAGTTAGCCAAACTCAGATCGGTCTCCGAGCAGCTCTACAGAGAGTATGAACAACTCAAGAATCAATATGATGTCGAGACAGAGGCAATGCATAAGTAAGTTTTTATTTTTTGTAACAAATTACCATCATTTGCTGTGTAAAATTAGGGACCAAAAAATTTATTCTCACTCTTTTTTCCGTTTAGGAGTATCCTGTGAAGCAAGTATTTACGCAATTCAGCTATGAGATATGCTACCCATCCTGCATATCTCTTTTTGTATGGCATGAAGAATAAAAAAATTATATTTTTACTTGCAAATAGTGTGCTAGAAACTCTATTTGTCGTAACAACTGTAATAATATTTCTAATCTTGCAAAGATGAAAATTTTTAGTAACGTAATTCAAATAATTCAATTGACAATCTGAGATATTACCATCATGCTAAAAACGATCCATTCATAAACTGCATTAAAATACCTTTTAAATAAAAACATAATATAAATTAAAATAATAATTTATTCTAGAAAAACAAAAGAATTCAATTACTTGTCAAAGTTGTGTAGACATTTTTATTGAAAGTATTTGCTTAATTTTTTGATTAATATAATTTTGATATTGATTTTATTTCTCCATTACAATGACTAGAAGAAAATTAATTATCATCAGGGAGAGAGTATTTTTTATAGAGAATAATAATAAAACGTGCATAACACATAAATATACCAGGAAGTGTCAATCACAATGTGAAAAACACAGGTTAGATAGAATATTAATATAATATGGTTGAGTAAATATCATAATAATAACAACTATAGACTTTGGCTTTCTATTATTCTCTTATCAAGCCATAATGCAACCTATGATGGGCTAGACAGGTGAAGAACAGCTATCAATAATTTATTTATTTAAAATATTATTCTTTTATTTATTTTCTAAATGTATTCAAAATAAATTCAGGAAAAATATTGTTATTTTCACGGCATGTAAATTAATTTATTGGCTGAGGTTTTTCGGATATAGTTCATTGTTGGTGCCCGACTCTTAAAAAAAGTTTCTAAAAGTCTGGCATTGATAATGATATACTATTTCTGAAAAATCTCTGCCATTAAATAAATTTATAATAGGTGAAAGTTTAACAGTGCATTTCATTAATTCATCATTATAATTTATTTTTTTAAATTAACTTTCATAGTATTATTATCAATAAGAATGAATCTATAATTATTTATTTTTTATGTTTTGTTTATTCCAGAGCGATGCAGAGTGCTGGACAGTGGTATCAACAGAATAGAAGACTTAAAAGAAGATCTGCAGCCCTTCTACAAAGACTCCCACCACAAGCTCTTCAAGATTTGGATTCACAAGATGCTACGGATGCTGGTAAGACTTAATTATTCTTTCTGTATTTTGATAATTCCTCTAAAACATGCAGTCTTAAAGTCTCAAGAGTAGTACAGAAGTAGGTGAAAAAATAAAAAATTGTCATACAATGTGGAACCGGTACTCCTGCATATAGAGAGGTCGCAGTTGCGATGGCTGGGTCACGTTCTCTGCATGCCAGAGGACAGACTACCACTTAGATCTTTGGAGGCTGTGGGAGAGGGCAGAAGACCGGTGGGCTGCCCTAGAAGAAGCTGGCAAGGGCAGGTGTCAAACTTGTGTGATGAAAGACTTGGTTTGGAGTGGCCAGAGGTCCTGGAAGCAGCGGTGGACAGGGATCTCTGGAGGAGGTACCTAGGCGCAATGGGCCCCCGACCCAACTAGGACAAGGGGAAGAAGACGTATGTATGTCATACAATCTAAGCTGAAATTAATTGCCCCCCTGTAAAAATCCTGGACATGTATTTGTCTAAAATGTTTAATTTTTTTATTGGTAAGCACAGAGATGATCTGTTAGATAGAGCTATGTATACCACCTTCATAGTTAATGTGTTTATTATATTTCAGCATCAGAGTCCAGTGGCGGAGATGAATTAGAAGGTCTGCGTGAGACAGTGGCTGAACTTAGCAGGGAAGTAGCCAGACTGCAGACTGAGAATAATGCTGTGAAACTGCAAGAGTTTGAGGCAACGGAACTCAATATTAATTTGACACAGGTACGTGGGTTATAAAAATATCATTAAACAAACCTTGTCTAGTTCAGATCAAAGTGTTAAGTAATGTGCTTATTGAGTTTAGAGTGCATATCACCATAACATATTGAAATTTTTTATTAACTTCACGCAAAACACATAAACAAAAAAACAACTGTTAACGACTAACAACTGTTTTACAACTATTAAAAAAATTTGATAACATAAAAGCTTGTATTATTTTATCGCAGGAATTGGAGCAAGAAAAAGAAAGCCGATTGAGAGCAGAAGAGCAAGCCAAGGCTGCTATTGAGGAAGTAGAAAGGCACAAGAGACTGGCAAGACATTTGGCAGCCGAAGTATCACTCTTCAGGGATGAGTTGGAACAGTACAAGAAACATGCCTCAACGTAAGTTCTTTAATGCCATCATTAGAGATCACAAAGAAAGTAAACATAAGTTTGCCTTTTTAATAAAGAAAGATTCACAGCAAAGATGCGAACTCGCAAATGTCATTTTTTCTCTCTTTTGTCATCACGAATGTTATCCATTTTTGAGTACTCTGACAGTTTATAATTTGTATTCTAGGATGAAATGTGAAGCTGAGTCTGCAAAGAAAGAAAGAGACGTGTTGGTGCATCGCAGTAGTCTCTATCTGGAGTATGTGCCGGACATACAGACCTTGGGAGAGCAGCTGGGAGCTCAAGAGAAGTTGCTCAAGGAGTTGGAAACTCTCAGAGCTCAGATGGAAGAGGAGAGAATACGACATGCTAAAGAAGTTGATGAACTACATGTGAGTTGAAATGATGATATTCTTGAATGTTTAAGTGATAATTTATGACTAATTTTACTCCAAAATATGTCAAAAAACTTGATAATATTAAATTTTGCTAATACAAGAAAATTATTTTGTTGACGCAAAAATAATTTGATGATAAGTTTACCACTTTTTAGTGTAAGATTTCAAAAATTCTATAAAAGGTGGGTGTTCATAAGCCATCACATAATAAGTAATTTGACATCTATGATTCAGCGATTAGGCTGTTAGTGATGTAGGTGCTGATGCACCACTACCTTAATATACTGATATCTATCTTACTTTCATAACACCTTCCGCAATTAGGATTATTGACGGACTCGCTTCATGCAGTAATAGAACAAGTAGATCATCTCTTTCTCTCATAATAAGAAAACAAAATGAAACTATTAATATAATAGTACACAGTGGTTTCACTTATATTGTTTTAAAAATAGTTTAAAAACAATACATTGGGAATGTGAGTCATACTTTAAGCTATGTTGCAGATATTAAGTATCATGCAAAGTATGTTTTACAAATATCTGCCTCCACAAATATATCAAGTCATGTACCTTCTTATATTTATATAATTTTTCAGGACAAACTGATAGACAGAGAGACTGATAATGAAATCTTCATTCTACAAGAGAAACTATCTCTGGCCGAGGAGGATGCCAAGATGGCACGGGAGAGAGCCGAGGCTGCAGAAGCCAAGATAGAAGAGCTGTCCAGGACTCCGACTAGATCTGCAGTGCTGCATAGAGTATCCATGCTGGAAACGGCCATATCGTGTCAACAAGACATGAGTGGGAATACAAGTGATGTGGTGTCCAATAGAAATAGTGTTGAGAGTGAGATGGATATAGTAGTGGCTCCCCCTGCCCCTCCTGTTGCTCCCCCTCCTCCTCCTCCACCACCACCCCCACCCCCTCCACCACCTCCTGCGCCTACCACAGCCAAGTCTCCGGGTACGGCAACCACTATAGCAGATATGGCTAACATACTCGGCATCAAGCAGAACAATACAGAGAAAAAGAAACCAAACAATAGTGAGTTATATGATTTTGTTACTTAACCCATCCCAATCCATATCAGTGTGCGGTACCGACACGCACTTAGTCTTAACAGTCAGATTGAGTGTGGCACCGATGAGATTTTTATACATGGGAAATCACCCTGAATTGTATTAAGGTCTGTACAAGACCAGCTACTCAATTGTGAGCAAAATATTTTCTTAATAATTAATACTCTTTTCCTGTCTTTTTTTTTATAAGGGGGGAAATCCATCATGGACACCTAGCGAAACCAGGTAGTGCCGAACTCCTACCGGCTAAAACCACCCCTTCTTCACCTACATAGTAGTGTACCTGCCTCTCGGCTTAACCACTAACTGTGTGTTTGTCAATTTCTTTTCCGGTCAAACTCATCTTTCTCTTTAGTGCTATCTAAACACTACTCTGTAATCATAAAAAGATTAAAGAATACTTAAAAAAGTAAAAACTTGTTTTGAGTCTTTAAATTTTATTTTAAATATGTTTAAATATTCTTTGGTTCATAACGCAAGTGTAAATATTCTCAGTTTGCAATGTTTTACAAATTTATTTTACACGTTTATGGCTAAAAATCATTTAAAAATACACGAACCACATAACTGTTAGAAATGATACAAATAAATCATGCAGAAACAAAATAAATATACATAGGATACATATAATGAAACATTTCATTGAAAAACAATTTCTGTTTCAGGTGCCATTGATGACATCATTAACCAGATCAAGGGTGGTCGTTTTCACTTGAAATCCACCGAGCAGAAAGCACCAAAGAAGCCTCGGGAGGAACCCGCAGCTCTCAAGGAGATGCTCAACATCTTGGGCACAATGAGAAGAAAGCCCAAACACAAGGAGCCACCTCAAGTGGAAGTCAAATGACGACATTGAAATATTATATTACTTATCTGAATAATTTTATTACAGAGTACTTGCATGCTTACTCTGCTAATCCAGAACTATATCTGTATATTGGAACAAAACTACATGAGGTCGTGAGAGTCAGTCATTGGTATGGCCATTCAAAGTTTTTGCTACAAAATTACATTCGCTTGTCACATATTTGTTAACACGAATTGCTATTAACTATTGTTTTCAGTTTTTTTATCAGACTGAAATGGTATTGTTGAAAATTTGACTCATTGTTTATTCATGGATATTGCAAAGTACAATGCATTTTCAGCTTCAGTGAATATGTTCTCAAAAAGAGCATAACGAGGACTACAACTCCATGTTCATAAATCACGTTTTGTCAAAATTTGATAGTGTAGTTTCGTTTAAACATAAAGATATTATATTGTTTTAGTGGAAATCAAGAATTTTGTGTATCGAACAGATAGAATTCGTTTGTTAATAATATAGTCTACACTAAAACTGCAACAAACAAATGGTTTTGCTCCCGTTGGAAATATCTTTCATAAATTTCCTCAACTGAGGGTCGGTATCTCTTGACAATTAATCACCCTTCACCATTCTCTTCTGCCCTCAGCACTATTCATTGCTCTGTTATACTAAGGGAGTCACTGTCTGACTAAACAAATTCATAAATATAAAAAAATAATTCAAATATATGTTGAATGTATTATTTGTTGGTTTCTATGTTCTTTTTTATGTTGTCAAAGAAATATATGTAATTCCTTGGATGCATCTTTTTGCATAATATTGCGTAGTATGTGATTTGGCAGGGCTGATTGTGTAAATGATATCTGTTATTAGATTCTATTGTAGTTTAATATAAAAAAAAAACTCATCACCTCTTAGAACTGATGCAATAAGTCAAGTCTAAATTTATTATGTTTCTGTTTTTTAAATTATTTCGGCCCTGTTATCATTGTTATTTGGTTATTTAAAATTAAAAGTAAATTGTAGTAAAAATTAAAGCAATTTGATTTTAAAATATTAGTGTAAGAAATAATATTATTTTCTTGAAATTCGCTGCTTATTTTTATTTATTCCTTTATCACTTATGAAAGTGAATGACTTAATGAATACCTAGAATAGAATAATTAATTTTATATATTGTAATATAAATACCAATTCTATTATAAGAACTATTGATGTCCAAACATGTTTTGTAATTATGTGATTCTAATTGCTACACTTCTGAGATCACTTTAGTGTACAATAATTGAAGTGTATTGACATAGAAGTTCATATTTTAGTGTATTGTCAATTATACAATAATTCATATTCTAAAACCGAGTACAATATAAAATACTTATATAATATGTCCATAGCATAATTCCAATACCAGATTTAATATAGATGCAGTAATAAATCATTATTTAGTTGTGAAATCGAGTAGAGAAAGCTGTTTGTCCGATGCCGCTTAATATTTTGATAATATTTTTACATTTACAATAATTATACTACTCATTCTATAATAGAGATAACATACACATATTTGCTTATTTTCATAAACTTAAATTCATTATTGATATATTTGGCAGCAACATTATGGTTGTATTTAAATGTTATGTCAAACGTTTGGAGTAAATAACTATGCTAATACCACCATATAAAATCACATTAGACACAACCAGGTCTCAACAGGAATTCTTTCGCCTAAATCCCTCACTAACACGTAAATGATCTTGAAAAGAATGAATAGTATAGATTCAAATACTTTCAATCTCAATAATTGTCAAATTCCACGCTTGAGAATGTCAGGATCCTTGTCGAGACCTTGTTGCACAAATATAAATTAATATAGTGCGTTTAGTTTTTTTATTTCCAAACATTCATTCAGTCAGTCAAATATATTAGTACATGCAGACATATTATACCCATTGGTTGAATAATTTCCAAACTTCGTTGTATACTGTATGCTTTATTTCTTGTTATTTTAACTGGGCATTATGTGTGGTATGGTGTATAATATTATGTTTGAAAGACTTGGTATGTTGTCGTAAGTTGGAATATGATGAGAATAAAGAATTTCGGAGATAAGAGAAGGCTATTACAATCGACTGTCTTATAGGATAAATATTTTATTATTATTTAGGATAATGTGAAAACGCTGTGCTTTTGAGTGTCTTGAGGTAATGATTAATAACGTTTACAACTGGTAGGCAATGCTTGCGTAATATAATTGTTGAATGTTAAATGTATTGTGTTTGAACATTACAGCCATTGTTTGTACAAAAATAAGTTTTGTTTGTCATTAAAAATAAGTTGGTCAAGTTTCTGGTTTTCAAAAATACAATAAAACAAATAAATTTCTTAGTGTGAGTGTTGTTGAGTGAAGTTGCTGAAACTAAAAAAATTTAAATCACTATCTTGAGTCTTGACTATTAGACTAACTTGATATACATTTATGTAGTGATTTTTAAGTTTTAATTTAAAAAAAAGCATGAATATGGTTTGATTAACAGGAAGATGTTTTTTCGCACTATAGAAGTTTGTATTTTTGAGAGAAATCTTTTGACTTATAAGGTTATAATATGTGTATTGGAAAAAACAACATGTTTTCGGTAATCCAATGATAGAATTCTACTACTTTTGTACCAATACTGAATGTGGTTGTATATTTTTGCGAATTCAAATTACCCAATACCAACCACATAATTCTAGCTATAATTATATCGCTTTATTATGTACTTGATGGTACCTACTTAGGATTAGTTTTAATTAAAATTTGATTAGTAAATGTTACCAGCTGTCAAAATTGCTGTGTACCAAGTATTTGTTTTCAGAACAAACTGCCCTCTGCTACGTGATTAGTCTAAGTGTTGCCATATGTGCTAAATTATTTCTTCTAAATTAAATTTAATGTTTTAAATGTATGTACGAGATGTTAATTTTTCAAAATTCCATGTTGAGTCTTGTTTCTTATAGCTGATTTATTCTTATTTTATTGTTTTATGTTTATATATCTATATATTTTTAGTGCAGTGCAATGGAAGTATTTTAGCTGATTATTATTGAAATTTTTTATAGATCATTATATTTTTAAGAAATAAATGTTTTCTTATAAATTTGTTTTTTAATTGGGCGTCATTTGTATTACGCATCCTTATTTTTGTTGATACCCTTGAAAAGTGTGACGTCATCTGACCTTTTCGCTCCACCTCTAACTATTTTAGAGGCTTCCCACAAATGGGCCACTTGCAGTGGTGGTGGATTTTAATAAAAATGATCGAATTCGGATTGAGGTCGGAAAACTCAAATATGTCAGTTAAATTTTTTTAAATATCTAAATTATGGAGAATTTCCAAAAATAAAACACAAAATTTTTGACGTTTGGCAAAACACTATGAACAGCTGATGACGTCACGGAGTCCCGTGAATCATAGTAACTTTCACAACCACAGATTATTATTTCATACACACATGGGACTCCGTGACGTCACAGAGTCGCCATATCGTTTTTAATCATTCTGAGAAAATCCAATTTTTAAAAGCTAAGAAAAAAAAAAAATCTAAGAAAATAGTGCAAGAAAAATTAAAATAAATTGTGGTTGTTTCTTTCATACTAATTTACAATTTTATGTAATAAAAAAAAATCTGCAAGTGGCCCATTGGAGGTTCTAAAAAGAAGAATTTACTGAAGTATAAGGTTAAAATGGGTGGTAAAAATGTTCTAAAATTTCACATTAGATCTACTTAAAAGGGACAAAAAATTAACTAAAAAAGTGGTCATTTGAAAATTACCTTTTTTATGATGACCTTTATGTTCACTGACTACCCCATATGTGGAAGTTAGCATGATAATATAAACATAAAGATATCATAATATATTCAGGAAAACCGAAAATAAGATAAAACTATGGCTCTGGCAAATGTATGATGCAAGCACATATCATACATGTTCTCTTTAATTCATAATTTTAAGGAAAGTCAAATTATGCACTCATGTTTATGACTATGGTGATTTGCAATTCGGTAGAATACACAAAATTTTAAGCTATATTGTGATTAAATAACACAATTTACTGAACAGTCCAAATGCTCCTAAACAAATCTAAAATAAATTGAAACTGTTAAGTTTGTTCGTGGACTGCACCGACAAGAGGGCATGCATTTCGCATTCCAAGCATATTGATATTTGATTCATAAATCTTTAGGATAATTCTTAAGCATGGTAGAATAATATGTATGGTTGTAAAGATTACAAACTTATCTTCTTTTGCTACGTATACCATCAAAACATATTACAGAATATCACAACATGGGGGATAGTCAGTTGACTAACTGCACACGATCAACACATATTTTCCTCTCCATTGCACAAAAAATGCAATTTGAGGTATGCTACCATTGAGATTTAAGATGAATAGCATACCAAATCACTACATTGAAATTTTTTTTTTTTTTAAATTACCACTTCAACTTTTTTTTACACACAAATTTACAGAATAGAACGAGAGACAAATTCTAATCCAGGCCTCCAAGTAGTGAACATATTATATTCACATCTACAGTTGTAGTATAGTAATTATGAGGGTGGCAAATGAAATAGATTTGTATCCGACATTACATTTTAATAACTAAACAACAAATGATTTGATGGTTTCTATAACTTCTCCCAATTTACTAGCTTCCAAGATGAGGACCTTCCTGTAAGGTGTCATGGTGTTATCTTCCTCCAGCCAGTTGCCTGTCAGTCCAGAATCACTTTCACTTTTCACAGAGAACTCAAAACTATCTAAAGCCAATGGTTGTATTACTTCTTCTTCAGCATTGGACCATATCACTTCTGGACCTTTATTTTTGTTTTTCTTATTTGCTGTAATCAAAAACATTACATTTTTATAACAACATGAATAACGAGCCTTCAATTTATATAAATAGCTCATTCACATGTTAGTATTTAAATATGTTTACATGTCCACAAAATACATTTACTAGGCAAAAAACAGTAAAACAAATGTTATTGTAACTAGTTAACATATACTAAACATATTTTTGGATGTTTTTCTTATTAAAATTATTAACAAGGAAATTACAGATAATAAAAAATGATCAATGAAAATATGTAATACTGTTTTTTGCCAACATCATAATCAACTTTAACCGACATAACTGGGATTATAAAATTTAATTTAAAACCTTTTTACTCTTTTAGAGAAGAAACAAAGTTATTATTGAAATAGTTTTTAAAAATGTAGGTATAATAAACTATGAAAGCCTATTTTGTACATCTTATAAAAAAAAATAAGAACAGTGCATGTATTGCAATTCAATTGAATTACTTACAATTTTTCTTAACTTCTTGTTTATACATCTTACATATTATTAGGAAGTAATCAAATTTGTAAGAATCATTCTTGTCTCTGGCACCGATAAGTTCATTATGTAAAGTCTCAAACAGTGGAACACTGATTTGTGGAGGAATATTCACCAGTCTCTCGCTAAGCAGGAGTCCTGAATTAGCTGACAGAACTCTTTCTACTAAAGCTTTTGTGGGGAGGCCTGCATGCTCTTCTACTAATTCTGTTAGTAGTTTTTTAATTTGTTGTATTGATTCTGATTCCTGAAATTTTTGATTAGTTTTACATTCAATTTTAAAACAGCATTCATGTCTTAACACATGAGGTTTCATAATAAGTAAAAACATATTTCTGTTGTGGTATTAAAAATAAAAATTAGAAATAATGTGCACATGGAGATGAATGGATGAAACATAATATAATAAGGAAGAATATGATAGTCAATATTGTCTAACATTTAATAAAATACCATTTCCTTTTGAAATCATTCAATACAGAGTTTCTAACATAACAATATCCATGTGTGTTCTTAATCACGGAAAAAAATACAAAAACATAGTACATAAACTATGTTAAGTAATTTAATTAGTCTACCTGTCTGGATTTTAATGGAATGACTGTGGTTATCCCAAACACGTCATTAATATCCGACTCCATATCCTCATCATCATCATCTTCTGGAACATCTGATTCACTCTGTTTTATTACACTACCCACATAACTCTGTCCTATAATTAAAAAATACATATCAATTAGCTTTAATTTGTTTGGGACATCGCGGAATGTGCAAGAATGTGTTGCTGCTTTATGACTTTATTTTAATGCGTTTAGCATTCTGGTCTTATAGATTCAATGGTAAATTTCTTAGTTATCTAAAGTCATTTCAGTAAGCAAAGGCTATTCATTTGAAGTTAAATCTACAATTTGAATACCCGAGTACTATAAATACTAGCTGAGTTTATAAACATTCATATGAGTTTCTGTTACCACATGATAGATAAACCATGACATGCATGAGTACTTAATTTCACAATCAGATGAAATTTTTTATTAAGGTCTTTCCATCTAGAGGATTATGGTTAAGCCCAAGATGAAATATTTATTTATACAATAAATTGTATGTGAATACAAACCTATGATAATGTTGGCTAGATCTGACAGGTTCACATGTGCTTTCAGAAATAGCTGTTGTAACAAAGCTTTTATGCCATGGAAATCTGAATCTTCTGGGTTTCTTCCTTCAAAATCTACTTGAATTTCCTTAAATAAATAAAAATTAAATATCAACAATAATGGAATTATTTCAATAAATAAGTGTAGCAAGAACATCATAATAATCAACAGGAATGGAGAAAATACAGACAACCTCAACAAAGAACAATTCAGATGCATGTTTGAATATAATTTTGGAAGCATGAACGTAATATATTAATTTAATAAAGCATATAAGATCAAGAACATGTTAAATTCTTTTGTATTTTTGTATAGAATAGTTAAATTGAAACACATTCTAACCTCATTTCCCATATAAACATCAGGGATACTTTCTTCGGAACCAGAATCGTCACTATTAGGACCTCCTCCTCCCAATGGATTTTCTCCTAGCGCGTGTCTCTTTGTGTTCGGCATTTATAACAAATTATCAAATAATCTCACTAAAAATATATTTACAATACACCACACTTCCCCACCTAAACTAACAAAAATATTTTTGAATTTTGACAGATATAGAGATGTGTAACACTGCGCTGCGCCGCGCAATTGCGCCAACTCAATTCACTGCGCCGGATGTGTTAACTCACTTCTTCGAAATGTGTTGGCGCACAGCGCAGTGAGCGCAGGACCGGCAAAATTCGAAAGGTGTTAGTATTTAGTTGCCCGCTTTTTGTTGAGTTTTTTTAAGTTAAATAAGGAATTAAAAGTAGAATCAAGTGATATATATAAGTGAGGACATGAAATATAATGAATATATAAATAAACCTTACTTACATACATACAATACCAACTTTTTTTATTAACTCAATGATTCGGCTGGATTCGGCGCAGTGAGCTGATGAGTTACTGAGTTGATTAGAAAGGTGTTGTGTTACCAGCAACTTTACCTACTACAACTCATTGCTCGGCACATTCCATTTTGTTGCGCCATGGCGCAATTTTGAGTTAACTCAATGAGCCGGCGCAGTGAGCTGCGCCAGAGTTACTGAGTTGACGCATGGAATTTTGTTGAGTTACCCATGTCTAGACCATAGATTTTTATATATAATACCTAGATGGAGTACTCGTATGTATTTTCATTGTAATAAAGTGAGGCACCATTTTTCGGCACTTTTGACAGATCGGTTGGCGAAAAAAAGTGTGGTAAATCGCTTAAAACGTCGACAAGAATTTCAAAACTTGTCCAATTACGTTTTTATAAATGTAAAAATGATATACTTTTATAAAAATGCGAGAAATACTTCATAAAATGTAGGAAACACCACACGCTTTCGCCAACCGTTGTGTCAAAAATTCATAGATTTTTTGCCTCACTTTTGTAAATGAGTCAGGGTTCTAGGTTTTGTATGGAATTCTGTGGTCTAGACAGATAGTTTTGTTTTCGCGTGATACTTGACCATAGATTAATCACTCGATTACCAAACCATAGATAAAGAAGTATTATTATAGCTAATGGAATCATATCCATGAAAATTTCTCTAGCCAGGTTCAATTACAGAAGATTATTCTTTTTTTACTTTTTAGCATCTACCGGATGTTGTAATAATTTTACATTATTTGCGATAAATAATTATCACTGTGCACCTCAATTACTTATAATTTAGTTATTAATTTTGCTGTGGCAATGGTGTGACGTGACAAAATAAACAGGTGTATTAAAAAAATACTTTTGTGATGGAACTGAAGTCAGTTTAAGTAATAATAGTTGAACTCATTTCATTATATATTATATTATCTTCAAAATTAATTGATTTTTCCAGAGAAGAATTCTGGGATAATATCAATTAAAACTTTGTGATTGCATCATCTTTATAATTATCTACACTGTTGACTGATTATCAAAAAAATATTTTTGTATGTTTTTGTTTTTCTGTTTACCAGACACAAACTTTTACTTATTTTTTTTATGACCTTCACCAATGATGGTGTTCCCGGTCAGTCTCAAGTAATATGTATTTACATATTTTTTAAATTAACATACTACATCAATATTTTTTTTTTTTTTAATAAAACTTTTTTAGCAAAATAAAATCTCACTATCCCAAAAGTCTACAAACGCACCCCATTCATTTCCAAAAAACCATTCAAAATTCTCACCATTTCAGCAGTTGGATCACACAAAAGACTTGGTAGGCCTTATTTTTAAGTTGGTGAGGTATCACATTTTATTATGAGAAATAGTTTATCACATTGAACAAACGACACTGCTGGCGAGAATACTTGCGTAAACATATTCATGTAATTCTCAAAGAATTTATAGTAACATAAATTGGTTCTTTAATTTCATAATATAATACCAACGTTGCATACATCAGAGAGGAGTTGTACATGTATGCTCATGACATGCTGTTAATCCACAGAATATCTCTAAGTAGACACTGTAACGGTGGTAGATACTGTAATGCGTAGATAGAAAAAATCAACAATGTCCTACAACATGTTTATTTTTAAATACCTAAAATTAATGTCTATAATAGCCGGATAGGTAATCTAAAAAAAATGGATTAGAAGTAATGAGTGAAATACAATTTTTAGGAAAACACATTTATTTTAAAAATTCTATAAAAAAGAAATCAAACTATAAAATAAAAAAAAAGGAAATTATATAAATGTATGTATGAAATAAAAAAAAACACTCAGAATTTAAGATAACTAAAATTAATAAACACATAATTATATATGGAAATAATTTAATACATAAATTGTGAAAAACGTAAGCCAAATTAAAGTCCTTTAAAAATTGTCTACTTTGTTGCAATGGTTATGATAAATCTTTAAAACTTATTTATTTGTCTTTGGTTGCATATAAGTTTAAATTCTGGACTAAAATTGTTGAATTATTGCATAAAATTGTAAAAGACTGATATAAAATGTTGACATATATAATAAAAATTTCTGATACATATTTCACAGTGTGGTAATCAGCGATTCTTCAAAAAAAGTTTTTTTTTAACAATAAGAAACATTATCTCTTAACTAATTTTTATGATTTCAAAAACAGATTTACCATCATGATACACTCAAAACATTAAAATACATTCTGTTGAAAAGTTTGTGTTTCAAAAACCTGCTTGACAGTTCTTACTATGTGAATAAAACAGTTCAAATAAAAAAAATTAGTGATTAATTAGTTACAGGCTTTCGCGGTCATCATTTATAGATGTATGTGCTCTTCCAGGTTCACCGCGTCTCGTCGATCTTACTCCTCCGTCTTTTCGTTTTGACTCTACTGATTGAGTCATACTTTTGAAAATGACTCAATCAGTAGAGTCGAAACGTAAAGACAGAGGAGGAAGATCGACGAGTAACGGTAAACCCGGAAGAGCACATACATCTAAAAATTAGTGACATTCGACTGACAGCAGTGTAATTTCAGACGTATTCAGTGATTCAACCTGTTAACATAATAATAAATAATTTAAACCAGCCACTTCATATTTACAAGCTAATTACAACATTCCAATAACGATCAATTAATTATTATATTATATTGTTATGATAATAAAATAATGATATATTTTTATAATAATCATATATTTTTTGGACAACGCAATATTACTTCACTAAAAATCATTATTACCTACTTATGCTATAATAGAAAAAAATAAAAAAAACCAAAGACACAGAACAACAAATTAACCACCTAATTATTTACCCAACAGCAAAAAAAATTATCCGCTGGTTGCAACATTTACATGAAATGACAAAACTACGATAATCAATTCACTTTCAAAGGACAAATCAGGGAAAACATTTTTTGAAATGCATTAGGATGTGTTGGTTCTCAGGTTGCCATATGTAAAAAACATATATTTTAGATATTAAGTGTTAATATCCAAAAAAAATTACATTAATTTTATCAAATCATTATTACTAGTCCCAATTAATAATTTTGATTTTTTTTACAAAATGAAATGTTCTTTACAGTGTACATAGAAATTGTTACATTAACACCAAGTAATGCAAAAAATTAAAATTTGTAATAATAACAGAAATATAGCTCAAACAACTTAAATATAGCTTAATCAATCATAAGGTATATTTTTTTATTATCATATATTTTTTTGCACACAGTATTAAGATAACCTGAGTTTAACTGAAACAACCCCTAAATCAAATGAAATATGGTTAATAATACTCATAAACATTTCACAAGTACATAAGGTTTTTACGACACAATAATCTTAAATATAACAACAAATGATCGCTTTATTTGTGCTGAAATAAATATGCCATAATAATATTAATAACATTTTATAATCAGTCATAAAACTACCAGCACAAAGCACACACATAGTACAATACAAGCAGAACTGGGTTACGTTAATCAAAAACTTAACTCATTTAATCCGCTAATGAAAAAGTTAGAAAAACACAAGATGCAGTTAATCTCCTAGAAGTGGATACCCCATTGGATGGTGCTGAAGAAATCATCCATCAAAATCATCATCATTAATTCTAAGAGTTCACAAAAAAATTCAGAATGTCTTTAAAAACCCGTTGCCTGTAATGATATTATTCATTATTATTATATAAATATTTCAAAAAAATTGATCTTAAAGTGACTTAGTTTAATATTCCATTAAATACATTTGATGGAAGTTAACATTATAATCAAAGAATTTGTTAACAGACGTTAACTAACTAGTTAATTATAAACACCCAGTTCTGAGTACAAGTCAATCTGTTGATAACATTCAATATTATAATGGTAATAATTACAACATACCTATTAATAATAATGCACCAAATATTTAAGAATTATTTCATTTGTGAACAGTGCTCAGTTTTTCTTTTTGTTCAGATTTCTCTGCGCAATATAGCATGTGAATATAAAGAAAGTTGTTTAATTTCTAACCAAAATTAGTTTAAACATGACTAATCAGCTACTAACATAATTATCATTAACTTGTGAATGAACTTAAAATTGCTTTAATTTCACTTCACTGAAATTTTTGAGAAAACGCTTAGTAGTTCAATATCACCGTGTCAAATATGAACAAAATTTGTATTGAGTAAAGGTTAAACCAATTACAGTGTTCGAGAATGACATTCACCGCAGTGCCTTTTAAATATACCCACCAATAGTGAAATACAAGAACTTTGTATCACAAATGCAAACGAACTTAAATTTTGGCACATTAAAATCCAGTAATAAAACATGAACCCAATTTTGTGATTTATTTGAAGTTAAATGGTTACTTTATAAGTGAACTTTACAATATATATAATCAATAATCATGTTTAATAACTTGGATTCGTTTTATTATTAATCTTAAAATAAATATTAACAAAACATTTGCAGGTACCGCAATGAAGCTACACTTTCATACATACTGACAAAGGGATCGTAACAAGTAACATTCCAATATCATAGTATAACAATAATATGCAAATATGCATTTCATAAAATTCACCGTTATAATATTGATCACGCAATTCCCTAAGCCAACAAATCTCAAGTTTTTTTGCTTATCATATGCAAGAAGCGATTATCTTTAAATTTCACAAACAAAAAGTTGTAAAAATTAATACTTTTCGTATATTATAAGCATATATTTGTGGTTTTGGTCGACTGTCATAATACCTCAATACTTTGATCGGCGCTCACAATGTTAGGATTTCAAGTTGCTGGCTTATGAAACTGGGTGATGGAATTATAATGTGTTTAACAATGTGTAATACATCATAAATTATTATTGCTTTATAGGAATCAATGTTACGGATCACAAACAAATATAGTATACAAGAATACAGAAATAAAAGGTCAGAAAAGCGAGTGATTTAATGCAATCCATGCCCTGGTTTAGTTTAAATATTATCTGTTACACAATATGACACACATCAAGGTAGCTGTAGCTGTGTATAATTTTAAATTCATCAGATTGTACAAATAATTAAGTAAACAATAATGGTAACAGATGTTCTGACACGCTAATAACAATGCTTTTAGATAAAAATTATAATACTTACACATCGTGCATTATTGATAAGATAACAAGTAATACAATTTTTGTGAGAAGCAGAGATTTCATGCAGAGCTGTCAAATAAAACTTTGTTTAATTTATATTTTCTGTTATTCTAACACATAACTACAATGTTGGATCAAATTATAATTCTTACATTTCAACACATGATAGACTTGGCAAAAAAGTTATTCCAAGTATGGACTATGACTAAAATGTTACTAATTGCAAGAAGTGTTTTTATGTTTGTCAAAGTATTGGGATTAAAATGGTGGATTTGTAAGTAACTTGATTTATTATTGTATTCATAATAAACTCGATTTGAGGTGATATGTCATGAAAGTAAAATAGATATCAGATTCAAAATAAATTGTTTAGGTTATTATTTGTATTATTCAAACACTTCATCTCCAAAAGAAATTTAACATCAATCATAAAATGTACTTCAAATTGCGAATAGAACCAGTTATATAGAAAGGCTACATTTACTGGTCTCATCAACTTTAGATGATGTATTAACATTCCATAATATTTTTTATAACTCTGACATTTTCTAAAATCCTGTTTTCACTATAAATATTGCAAAGTATCGTACCCGCAATCAGTCTGTTGGCTACATTATTTGTATAAATAGATTAAACCACAGCAATTTTTATGTGTGAAAATAATTAATGATGATTTAAATTTAAAATTTCAGTACGAAATAATGCCAAAGTAGCGATAAAAAAGGATAATTGAAATTCGGAAAATCTCAGGGCTTTTTGGACTGCATAACTATTTGATATTAACAAGGAAAGAATATTGTTGAGCATCAACAAAAAGGATGTGTGTAAAACGGATTATTCGGATTATTGCAAAGACAAAATATGAGAAGTGACACAATATATGTGACAAAGGACAATAATACATAGGAGTTTAATACAATGTGAATGAATTAGTAAATATATAATATTAGTTTATTGACTATATCATATATTATTTAGTGTATATATTTATTATTCATAATATTTGTAGAAATAAGAAACAAGGAGTGTTGATAAAATTGTTAATAGTTTATTGTCAGTGAGGTTAGTTCATAAGATATTAATATTATTATTAACACATTGTTATCAGATGTTAATTAACGTCAATAACCTCCGTGTCAATACTTAATTAATGAACAATGCGAAGGAAAACTCTTCCACTCTTCTTTTTTTTTAAAAAAAAGAATTATCTGGGTTTTGTTTGTTATAAACCCAAATACAACCTTATACAACTTTCACAGTAAGCTACTAAAAGCTTGTATCGTGAAAGGGGAGTTTGCCAGTACCTGGTATCGAACCAAATACAACCTTATACACCTTTCACAGTAAGCTACTAAAAGCTTGTATCGTGAAAGGGGAGTTTGCCAGTACCTGGTATCGAACCACGGACCCCTTGTTCATGAGGCCGAGACTCTACCTCCAGGCTACCGACGATCTCAAGTAGTAATAGATAAAAAAGGATTTAACCAGATGTTTTCCTCATCATTTCTATTATATATTAAAAGAACAGAAATTACAGGTGGATTGCCAGAAATAAAAAAAGAGAACAGAAAAAATATTTTTGTATGCATTCTTATTTCAGTACTAATTCGTAGAGGTACCAACTGAAGAATATTTTCCATTTTAGTTTTAGTAATATTTTGAAATGATGTATTAATATGTGACCCAATAACAATGTGTTAAAAGTTAAAATTGTGGAATATAATATAAAAAATATCATATTTAATATCATCCATAGCATTTTTGTAATACATACATATAATAATATCATTAAAATGGTTCTTATTTTTATTTACTTATTTTATATAATTCTTAACACTGTTCTGATTTTGGAATCAATGGGTTAATTTATCTTTTTGTGAGTATTGTGATTATAACTCAAATTTCTACTTCAATAGATGAATTATTACTAAATACGTTTAAAATAATCCAATTATCAAAAATCAGAGTAGTAAGGTAGCGTGTTTCAAGTTAAAATTAATAATCATTCAGTGTTGAGAGTTATACATAATTTTATCTCCTAAAGTGACAATATATAAGAATATTCTCAGATTGCCAGAATGAAATAAGGTCACGTTATTTTAATTTAATAAGCGGCAGTGTTTTTGTTAGCTGGTAATGTTTCATTGAAAAAATTCCCCATTTATAAACACAACACGACACACCAAAGAAAATTTACATATATTGTCACTTTTTTTTAATATTGTAGTGATAATATGTGTTGAAAATCTGAATTACTGTATAAAATGTAAACCGTAAGTAGGTTTAAAATCTTTAAAAGGCAATGTAATACTATAAATCGCAAATATTATTTTATAAGATTAATATTTCATCCTAGATAAGATAAGAAAAATGTATAATTAGGTGAAACATATTTCTTTGTACAGAAGAATTATGGATATGATTCACTCAATTATGGGTGCTTAGCCATGACACAAGAATTAAAGATAACTGGCAATACAGATTTTTATTGCCACAACCTTTTTTTTATCAGGTAACATTTAAAGCGTACCTTTGTTAAGTTTACTATTTATAATCTTTACAAAGATACAATTTAAATGTTGCCTAATAATAATATAGAATAAATATATGTTGATTTTAAATTTTATTATCAAATAAATCAAGTTATAAAATCTTTATTCTGCATTAAATTTAATGTCTTTACTTATGCTAAAGTCAATCACCTTATCACATTAATTCATGAACTTAAGGAAGGTTTTGGAATATTTTATTTTCTATACTTTTATATTTAGTTATTATTTTTGATTGTTTGAACTTGTACTATGATGTAGATGAAAAGTTTTAAGGCTTTTTTTTGCTAAGTACATTTTTTGACATCAATAATAATAATAAAAAGTTATTATTTATTTACTTATTTTCCTATGATATTCAAATAAAACGTCTAAGCTCAATTTCTTTAAAAAAATATTTATCGTATTAGGAGAACGAGTATTTTACACAAAAGTTCCATGAGGGTGATAGTATGTACAAGCTAAATACTAACCTATAAAGTTTATAATTAATTTAACCCAATATGCAAACACATAATAATATTCTGCATAATCACGATACTTATAGAGATTTTATTCCCCATGCAAGGTTTAATCTTAAAGAATTTAGATTTAGATTTAAGGTACTGCATCGAGATAAAACTCTCAATATGTCAATTATATGTTGGTTATAGAATTTAAACCTACATTTAGTCAAGTGTTTTCTGAGTTATGAAAACAAAAATTCATAGCAGAATGAGTTAAGAGGTTTGAGGGATGCGAATAAGATCTACAATAGACTTACCATAAGAATTAATAGATTAGAAAGTATATTACAATATTTAAAGCGTTTTGTAAATTCATGTGTTTATATATTTTATTAATAGCTGTGTCTATCTACAAAATAAGACATTTATAGCCTTCTGTACATTAGTCGATTCTAGCTTACGCATTATAGCTAATTTATGCTCTAAACCATTCTTACTTACAATTTCAGTATAACAATTACTCGACATTCATGAAAAAGTTAGTTTAAATTACTCCAAAGAAAATGTAAAAACAATCAATCATATTCTAAATCAATTGAATTCAATGTTACAGTGTGAAAATTGTGAAACAACATTTAAAATATAAAATAGCACTTTTGTTAGTTTCATTAAAATGTATAAGTATAGTGAATACAACAAGCACATCAATTCTTTGTAGAAAGTACTAAGCTTGCTTGTGGTATATGTTGTATTCACTTTTATTAAACAAACATCAGTGTTACTTCATATTTTAAATTATCTAAATTAATTCTTTATCTTGATAATATGTAGTACTTTGTTTCTTCCGTGACAAAAAGGAATAAATAAAATAAACGTAAAACAAAACAAGGATTCTATTTTTTTTTTAAAATAACACTACAAAACATTATTTATAAAATAATGGGTCAACAAACCATAAACAACATGAAAGTGGGAAAATTTGTGTGTAAATAAAAATTAAATTATACATACATACTAACTTACTAAAATAATTAAACAACAAACAAAAAATTGACAGTTGTCACAAAATTTTTCTTTGAATTCTTGACAGTAGATTGTAATAAATATTTTTTGACTTTATGATAGTAGTTTGTAATAATAATTTATTGGCTTTCTGACAGTTATGACTAACAAATATTTGACTTTCCGACAGTTATTAGAAACAAATGTTCTTGACTTTCTTATAGTAGCTTGTATCAAATAATTCATGCCGTTCTGACAGTTATGACTAACAAATATTTGACTTTCCAACAGTTATTAGAAACAAATGTTCTTGACTTTCTTATAGTAGCTTGTATCAAATAACTCATGCCGTTCTGACAGTAGTTTTTTTTTACAAAGTAGAGTACTTTTTGAGTCCATTTCACTCCATATTATTACAATATAATATCACTATCCTAATAACAACTCAATAACCTAAGCTTAAGTTTAAGCAACACTAATAATTAAAATATTTTGATTAACACTTTGAGACGTGTCAATATATTTAACGAACGGATCAAAAATTTGGATTCGACATTAATGGAAGCATAAAACCTCATCTCAAAGCACAAATCTAACAATACAACCAATTTCATCAAGAACCTACCATTATAAATTCAGAAATAATGAAATAAAAATATAGGTTGAAAAAATTAAGAGGCAAATTTTTCTCAACTACCAGATATATTTTTATAAATTAAGAATCTTGTAAAAATTTACTCTTCAACAATATTGATACTTGGGATAATTATCAATAATTTTCCTGGAAGAAATTGCCAGATGGTAATAAGTATAATAATTATTTTTTCAATGTATTTTGGTGAGTGTCAGTTTAATGATAATTATTACACAAATAATTCCACTATATCAATTAACTTACAGAGTTAAAACATTTTCGAGCGACTAAGCTCTCATCACCAGTAACACATAATAAGTATGCCTAGTATATATATATATATTTTTTTTACATCATTTTGACTTTATCATCTTAAACTTTACATCAAAAATGTACGTTCCAATGTGCATACGTTTTATTCATCATAATGTAAAGAATATAATTAAAAGAATACATATAAATATCTAGACACAAGAGGTTCAAGACAAAATTGGTGCTATCAATGTTACAGTTTTTTTTAATCTTATCTACTAACATTTCATATCACTAAGTATGTATAAAATTTTGAGAATTTGTACCAAGACACACGAAAATAATTTAGAGTGATACAAAAAATCTAGAAATCAAAAAAAAATGTAAAAAAAATTAATGGAAATTAGTACTGACCCCTTGTTTTTCTACCACTTTAAACACTCCTCATAAAGAAATAAGTATTTAAAAATTAGTTTTGTGCAAATCGAGTTACCACTTTTACCAACGTTCACATACTGTCTTAAGAATGTCTTATGAAAGCCTTACGCTGTCAGAAACGTTGCAAGAAAAAAAAGTATCTCTTTGACAAATTGTCATAGGACATTCTCAAAATATGTCCCAGTCAAGAACATCATCTATTCCTTCAATATAATGAGCAGCATTGATATTTTGTTCTACGATTCATTAAAAAAATATAATAACACTCAACCATTAAATAAAAATCCCAGCCACTGTAAACGTAAATTATTATTGATCACATCGCCTCACATTATTGACGTGTGCCTCAGAAGTGTATGACAATAATATAACAATATTTTCTATACAATATATAATAATATGTTGTGTTATTTGTACATTTGAACGATTTTTGTGTATAATGAGGATGAATGAACAAATTTATAATGTTTACATGCAAACATTGATTGAGGATGAAAGATGAATGAATGAGTTATTAAGATAGTATAAACAGTCCCATTATAGGTTATGTGAATATACTCCAGGATACAAAATATCTTCCCAACATTGAGAAGGCTATTCCAGCAACGATACCGGTAATGAGCATAGCAGCACCAAACATGCCTGCCTGGGGAGTGAACTGTTTCTCTACTTGCCTGAAATCAAAAATATTACATACATGAATAATTGTACGTTAAAATGTGATAAAACATTTCACTCTGGAATCCTTGTGGAGTTCTTCAGTGCCTTGTAAAAGACAGTTTTTTGTAAAAAATCACACATCAAATATTTGCTATCTTCAATTCAGTGCTAAAATATACCACCCATTCTGATTGTCTCATTTCTTTAAGCACAAAGATAATTAATTGGTCCAATAGGTAATCAACTTATGATAATGGTTAACCCATTGTAATGGAATGTAAAAAACACTTTCCGATGAAGCACCACACTCCCTATCGAAATCACTCCAATACAGTACGATATTATTAAGCAATAAATAGTTCAAGATACCATTTAATTCCAAATTATGTAAAAATTTTGAGCGACATATAAACAATCAAAAAAGGAAAATAAACAAATCACTTACCCAGGGACATACATCATAGCGAGTGAACTGAAATGTCCACTGGACCAGGCGTGCAACATGGCAATGATCCAATAAGCCCAATCACTGTTGATGAGAACTGGTAATGTGCGCACCACGTTCTTAGGTTGGTAGTTGCACAGGACAAATAGTGGCAGGAAAATGTAACGAGCCAAAACGGCGATCCACAGATATCTTGGACTCGGCTAAAAAAAACATTGAAACAAATTTAGGGGAAGATAGAGAAACGATTCATTTAAAACAAGCATTCAATTGTTGAGTTCCAAGATGGAATAAAATTCTCACTCATGTGTTTTTCAGTGCCTTTTAAGTGGGAGACGTTCGTAAAACATTACAAAAAATTACAACATATCTAAAATCTTCAATTTAGTCATGAAGTACAAATCCCATCCTAAACATAATTATGGGCATAGAGAGGAAAACTAGTATGTCCATACATCCAAATAGTCCGCTGGCTGGACCAGTAATGAAGAATGTCACAATGATATAAACATTTAGAAAAAGTCAATCTTTACATTTTCATGACATTTTTAATACATCTTCTACCTATTCAGAATATTTCAAATGTTTATGGTACATAGAGAATGACCTATATAGTTATTGCATATAGTTATTTCACTAGCACCCCATTTATGAAATTCAATTTTGATGATGTATAAAAAGAAGTAAATAGCATTCTTACCCAATTACACAACGTTGCTGTGAAACTTCCTAGAGTAGCAAATAAGTTGAACGTAAGGAAACAAGTGACAGTCGTGTAAATCTTTGAGGAGATAAAGAAGTCTTCATTTGAAGGGAAAATGTCTGAGTGAATGGCTGGGAACACTGTGAGGGTGCAGAAGAAGATCAAGAAGACGTTGAGTAGCTGTGGGGAGGCTGATTTGAAGATCTTCCAGTAAGGAGGTCTGCCAGTGTGAGAACTTTTAGCTGCAGCTTTACTTGCCATATGTTCATGGTAGCGGTAAAACCTCTGTAACAATTAATATAAAATTATATTATACTGTGAAATTTTTTTGAGTATGCTTAAAAAAATATCATTAAAATTAAATAATATAATATAAAAGATCAATAATTAAATAGTATCAATTTAAAACTGGGTTCTCTTGTTTATTTATAGCTAAAATGAAATACCATCACATTTCAGCATGAATGATAACATAAGATAAATCAATGACATTAACAACAAACTGTTTTTTTTTCAAAGACGTCCCTCTCAATAAAAATCAATACAGTAGAAAAAAAACTGTTAATTTTTTGTACAATAAAGATTTTTATTATTATTATTTAGTGAATCCACTTGCTATCCCACATTTGATATAGCTGAGAAAAATATTTGTAAAAAACATAAAAAAATATAATGTTAAGGAGAAAATAATTACATTGAGAGGCAGAGCAAAGTATGTATCAAAGCACGCCAATAAGATGAGTAGAGCTGTTAGGAAGTAATAGACAGCACTGGTACGAGGACCAGGGGACAAAGAGTTGGCCAAGGCCGACGCAAGAGCTGCCAGAGAGCCTGCAATGTTGGAGCCTAGGACCACAGCCCCTGTATAACGGGGTGGTAGGCGAGCTGCCACTCCATACACACTGTTCTGGAAGATTCCATTGCATACTGAAACATAAAAAGAGACAATGGTAATTTTTATAAAAACTGTTAATATACATTATGATGAATCTGAGTCAAAAATCAGATAAATACTAATATTTTAATAAAATTATTCATAATTTATTAAATGCTCAGGGGGCCTAAAATGGCCACATTAACGCCCAAGCCATTCAATAATATTTACACTATATAACTCTTTTCACACAGGTGTTTTAATGTCTAAAACTGCTATAAATATATCTATTTCAGCTCAGAGATCAAGTAGGTGAGGGTTGATTTTGTCCAATCTTGTAACAATAGGTTTGGATATTTTTAACTTTTTACCATATAATCCTATCCTATGCTCTCACACCGCATTATTTGTGGGGTAGGCAGATAATATATCCTTCCATACTTCTTTCACTTTTTCCACATTCATGCAATTTCACACACAGATGAATGACAGTTTCTCTCACTCAACACATGGATATTCTTAGAGATTAAGTTTTATTGCAATATCTTGATCTATAATAGTTTTAAGATACCACTTACTGTTGAGAAGTACAACAGTGAGCATGGTGAGCCAGAAGAAGACACCAGGCCATGAAGAAGAGTCCACCATAGCCAAGATAACAGTGCCCACAAACAGTAGTACCTCCATAGATATGGACCACACTATCCTCATTGTCAAGTTACCTCTGAAACACACATACAATTGTACTATATATAATTTATATCATATTTTATTAATCTCTCACCAAATATTCGACTATAAACTTCAGTATATAGTAAGACATTTGGTAATAGTCTTGGCTGGATCTTGTGTTGAGAATATCCAATGATAAGTGCCGAAAGAATGCTTACAAATATAGAATAATTTTGAAAGAAAAAAGTACTATTTGATACATTTTTGATATAATCAATAACACACTTTTTTATTAATTACCGAGTATACAATTGTTTCGTCTCTTGCTAAGACATTATCAATACTAAATTTATAAAGAAACAAAATTGATTGGAGTTGACAAATTTAAGTGGGGGATGGAGAGGGATTTCCATAATTTTACCTTCCTAATAAATTTTGTATTCTTTATAAATTTAGTATTGATTATGTCTTAGCAAGAGACGAAAAAATTGCATGCTTGTAAACACTAGATTTAGTTTACATTTTCTTGTTATTGCTGGGAATAGTCAGGCCTACCGAATAAAGAGACATTTTCTAACTATTTGATTAATCAACCAAAACTTTTCGTGTGTAATATTTTATTATTAAAGGTGAATAAACGAAAAGAGCAAACAGCATTTCTGTACATTGTGACAAATGAATTGAAATAACAGTAGGGAATACTCACTTTAACTGTACAAATATGTTGAGCCAATTGAAGAACAAATTTGGTGCCTGAGAGCAGAGTCCTACATAAGCCAGGAAGTTCTCTCCATATGGTGTGTCCTGTCCTGTATATTCTTTACTTAACTAAAATGTACAAATAATAATGTTAACAAAAAACTAGACAAGAATAATCTACCACATAAAATCAACAGATGGACACAGAATATGGAGTCCTTGAGACAATGTTATGAGTAAATGGAACATTACGAATTGTCTATATATATAGGCTCAGAAATGTAATCCTTTTTTGGAGGATTCCAGAAAATGTTTTCTCATCACAATTACATAGAACCTAAATAAATAGGTGTGTATTTTGTTCCAGAAGTTGTCAACTCTAATATGAATATGTTACACTGTGGTACCTTGCAATGCACTTACATTATGTGTCCCAGCAGTTTTTTCTAAAACACAATACTAGTTCCCTGAGTTGTTGGAATGGAATAAATCCTATAAAAGGCAGCTATTGTCTTTAATACTTCAATAAAATATGGCACTTATTCCAAATGCCTTAATTGTTAATGGCAGAGCAAGGATGTTACTTAATTACAGTTAAATCAAATGACTACCTTACAGATATTACCAGTAAATAAAAAAATAATGACCTTATAATCTACAAAGTAGTCTTTAGCAGTTATGAACATATTCCACGCTGTAAGTGTGCCTATGCCGTGTAAGATGAGTGTCAGGTAGACCAAATTCTTCTTGTCCGAGGGTGGTTCCACTTCCAATGTTGCCGTCTCCATTGTGACTCCTGAAAAAATGCAAAGGTTTATTATGAGTCAAAGACTAGATTTTTTTTGTAATTTTTTAACGTACACTTAACAATTTTGTTTAGAATTTGTAATGAACCCAAATACACCTCCAGACAATCTCATAGTAAAGTTGTGACCAGGGAAAACCAACAAGACTATTATAACATAAAAGTTTAAAGTCAATCATTCACATGATTTTTCTAGTGAGCCAACAAAATCAAAGTTTGTTACAAAAAATGTATAATTAGAAAAACATTGTACCTTTCTTTCTGATAAAACCTACGAGACCCAACTTTTTACACACTGAATTCATTTCCACTTATTTATTTATCTTCTCTGTAATGAACACTCTTTAATCACAAGCAAACAATTTTACACAAACATAAAAATCAAAATAAAAACAAAATTTTCACATCACTTGATATTAAATATTTCTACAACAAAAGCAGGAAATAAATAATGAAATCACTTTTTAAAATCAAATAGTTTTAGTAAACAATGTTGTGAATGCGCTCTTGAAGTGATTTCATTACAAAAATAGCGCAATATAAGTGATCCAATAATAATAATAATGTCATAAAAACAATTGAATGCATACACAAACCCAAAAATTATATAATTGATAAAAGCATATATCAATCTCAACCTTTCGTAACGAAACGTCATTTAAACTTAAGCAAAATCAATCATTTGCATTCTAGCAAACAAAAAAATTACTTTAAAGTTAAATCACAATGATCAAATCCACAGCAGCTGATAAAAGATACGAAAATACAATTTATACACACAAAAATATTTTTATATCACGTCCAAACGTAGTACAAATTCTAATGCACTGTTAATAAACAAGCCAATATTGATTATAATATAAAGTATACTTTTACTATGTACTCTCCATTATTCAGTTTACTAATAAGGTGGAAAAATACAAAACATTATTTTCAATTTATATTATTGAAAATAAAAAGCAATATCATTTTTCACTCATGAAGGACTGTTTTAAATGTTTCTTTTTTTTGCAGTCAATGGTGTATAGGTGTAAAACTGTCAAGCCATTCCCTGACATTTTATTGTGTAAATAAATAATATCCGGTTCCTAATATCCAGAAGGACCATTATATTCAATACACTAATCCTATAAGAATAATTTCAGAATGCCAGTAGTATTACTACACCAGCTAAATTGTACATGGTAATTTCATTATGGAATTCTACTACCTAAACACGGACACAGTGAATATATATGTTAATTGTCTTATATGAGGTTTTACAAATACCTGTGGATAATGTTTAATTAGAGGACACTTTGCTGGGGACTCCACCAACAATATTCAAAGTCTTTTGAATAAATAAATGAAAAACACAGCACGATACTTGAATACATAAAATTACTAATCTTCATACACATATATTTTTTAAACTTGTTAAAACAATAACAAAGAACAAAATTTGGGTAAAACAAAATTAAATTTAATAATGTGTATATATTATTGCATTATGAAATGATATTTTACACAAAAATCACGTAACCCACAGTTGGATAATCGAGCGCAAACTGTATATGGACCAATTGGTCCAATTCACTAGTGTTGTATTAATAAGAATGAATGGAATATGATGTCGTTTTATTTGTGATACTTTGTCCCGTACAAATACAAATAATAAACAGATCGTCCACTGTATCTAGAAATGATTGATCACGTCACATTGGCCATTCCCTAAGGAGTTATTGCACTCTCAGTGTATGCTGTACTTCTCGGAATATTATACCTGCTACCATAGGGTTGTCAATCATTGAAATTATATAATTATTTTTAAATAATTCATAATTTTGTAAATTTTCTATGGCACAAGGAAGACAAATAATATGTAAGTTTGCCATTTACCCCACTATGGATAGATAAAATTAATATAATGGTGAGAATTCAAATTCGCTCTTTTCTATTATTTATATCACATGAAAATATGTTATTTATTAATTTATACCATCACATAGTTATCCAAAAATGGGGAAGCTAGCAAAAATGCTAGATGAAAACATACTAAAACCTTTCTCTAAGCAATAATAATGAGCAAATTTTAATATATACAACATCTTACATGTGAAATACTACAAAAAGATGTCTTTTCGAAACACTCAAGAGTTTCAATGAAAAAACTCTCGAGTCCTATTCTAATGCTAACAAAAAAAGTTTTATAAATAAGTCCATTTTAAATGATAGATATTATGTTTTGTATTATAAAAAATAATTGATTTGTGACAACCCTGTTGTGAGATGTGTGTTGTGTGATGAAACAGGTTGGGATAATTGGTGGACATAGCACAGAGAAAGTGGTCCACTTAATCATTGTATATTATATATTGTATGAAACTGTTCAATGAACCCACCGCTATCCACATTCCGGGCAATGTCACTGCCAATAATAAGTTATATACAGTCGATTTCGCTTAATTGGGACAGTCGCTTATTTGGGACAAATCTCAAAGAACAGAAACTAAACCAAGAATCCAATAGTAAATTTATATGTTTAATTGGGACAACATTCCACTTAATTGGGACAGTAAATTTAAGATCACAGCACATATTATGTTACACATATTCTCATGTGCTGATTTTGTAGAAGTGAAATGTTACAAAAACAAAAGACAGAATACACTTGACTCATTTTTGCATTGAATTAAATTGTATGTACCTACCCATTTATTATTATTATACTAGGATTTTTTCTTAAAAGTTTATAGGTATTACATATTTGTAATTTATATGATAATTTATATTACCTATATGTAATTTACAGTTTCCAAGAGTTTATAAAATAGAATTATTGAAAAAAAAATATGCATTGTTTAATTTTATGTGTGTATTACTGGGTAATGCCTTAGTTGCCAAAAACCAAATAAATGAATTTAAAAAAAAATGTGAAATTCGCTTGATTGGGACAGCCGCTTAATTGGGACGAAATGCCCAAGTCCCGATGTGTCCCAATTAAGCGGAATCGACTGTACTAATAACACATACCAAACTTGGTATATATACTGAGAACACTTAACAACTTTTTGTACGAAATTCAAATCCCAGCAAACAATTGTTTCCCATTCCTTTCTGTGGGTTTTCAAGTGTCCTGTAAAAGGTTAGTATTTGTAAAATATCACTTAACAAGACTTAAACATCTTCAATTCAGTGATTGTGTATGCCACCCATCCTGAATATCTCTAACTTCTATTGGCATGTAGAGGATAACTTGCATGTTTATTAAACGTATTTGGTCTACTGGCTATTGCCCCATTTGTGGAAGATGTCATGATATATCTCCCAATTTTAAGATTGTAACCCTACCTTAGTGTTACTAACCAGCACATTGATATTTATGATATAAATACAACAATCAATAAATTAATAGACAAAACAATGTCGTAATAGCTTAAAAAATGACAATCAAAATAATATATATATATATATAGAGTCACCCACAGCAAAGACACTCAATGATTCCTGTAGAAGATTCTTGTTTGAATGATTACGGGTGATGGGTCACGTTCAACTAGAGACTAAATGGATACAATAATATAAATAGAACAATTAAATTGACACATTACAGCTATAGAGTACGTAATAGACAATATTGATCAGTATCTCTCAATTTATCTAGAATAATTTGTTAATTATTTTCTTTAGTAAACATCCATCTTAAAGTCTATCATCTAGTAAACAATATTGAAAGAATCATATAGATACGTCAAACTACAAACGTCACAATAGTTAATTGGAATATACAATTGTTATGAAATTATGTAAGTACTCATAAATTCGTCTTCTATAATACAATCACAAACTGCTTGCTTTCTTCACATCTTTAATTTGGATACAAATGAGTATTATAAATGCAAACAGCGCTATCTCCTTATGAGAAGAATTAAAATTTGCAAAATACATCTAAATATTTTGTTTAAATATCTTGTAAAAAGTTATACTCTCTAAATGAAAACAGATTACTTTCTCTTTCATTAAGTTATTTTCAAACTTTTTTTCACTTTATATTGCAAATATTTCAAATTATATTTCAAATACGTATACCCAACTCAAATTCTCCTTGAAAGGAGATAGCGCTGTTTGCATTTATACGACTCAAATGTTTCAAATATTTATTTCAATCATCTTTTAGAATTTCATTTAGTCATCTTTTAGAATTTGAATTTGACAGCTCAGTACACTAATTATTCACAAATTTGTTGGACACTTTTTCATAATTGTGTCGTCGGGTTTCGAATCTGCTATAACACATTTTCACAAAAATTGAGTTATAATGTGGTAGGATCCGTAATGAAATATTCTATAACCGTAGAACATTGTTTCTTTCAAAACACTCACCATTTATACAGAAAAATTAAAATAAAATAATGATGAGAAAAGAATATCGCTATATCCCTCCCTTTATGCTTTTAATATCCTCTATAATTCAACCGACCAATAGGAGCTATTTTTATGTATACAAAATGAACAGTTTATTTTTATTCAATAGAAAAATTTATTTTAAATTTGAACTGTTTGTTGTAACACTCTTATAATTAACAATCCTGTTTGACTTCAGGAAAGTACGTTTAATACTTGTATAATAGTTTTTATGAAATTTTTCCGAATCACAAAAATGTGTTATAGCGGATTTCGAAACTGAGAGACACAATTGATTCCACAATATAAATAAACTATCTGAGAAATGAATATTCATATATTATTATCTCTCTTTGTATTGTGTAGGTCAGCGGCGACCCATTTTGCCAAGGTACTCCCATCACGGATCCCTATCATCTTCCGATTGCAAGAGTTTTAACTAATACAAGTATTTCACTACACTTATTTACTACTTGCTCTCGCCGGCCTTTTCTCAATTGCTTTATATGACTTTATCAAACAAACTATTGACTTTCATTCAAGTTACAATGATTAACTCGCATCAACTGTAATCTTCTTGATCTTTCAGTTTGAATAGAGAAAACAATTTATTTTTATACTGTGCATTAATCAAAATACTGATGTAAGGGTCAAATAATGTATTAGGAAAGTTTAGAAAGCGTTGATGTCAATTAGCTGTAGTTATAACCTTGTAGTTAAAGCCATTATTTAGATAGATAATTAACAAGAATAGTGTGTACTCACAAAATACCAAAATCATTCACGCAAGTATTAAGGGGACATAAGTAAACATCCCGTAGAGGATAAATATTAATAATATCAGACAACATTTGCAGAACGGAATGAAGACACAAATAAAAGAATACATAAAAATAGCTGTCCTTTTTATTGGACAGGTTTCAGCACTAGCTTTTAAAATATAAAATTTTGGATTGACTTCCTAATTGGATAGTTAGCAAAGTTGGTGACGAATGTTTGGAGCAAGTAAGTGAGTATGTATATTTGGGAAGTATGTTTACGAGGGATGGAAGATGCGATAGGGACATTGAAAGAAGGAAAGTGGCCGGTGCTAGAGTAAACGGTGCGCTTCGACCCATTGTCAGCAATGACAATGTGTCGAACATGGCTAAAATGCTGGTGCACAATACCATTCTGGTACCGTCACTTACGTATGCAAGCGAGACATGGACGTGGTTGAAGAAGGACGAAAGTGGAATAAATGCAGTAGAGATGCGATCGTTGAGAAGAATGGTTGGTAAAACGCTGCGTGATAGAGTGAAGAATGAGGATATTAGAAGAATGAGCGGATGCAAGAAGACTGTTGTGGACAGAATGCGTGTAAATAAATTGAGATGGTTTGGTCACGTGGAACGAATGAAAGAGGAAAGAATGACAAAGAGGATATACTTATCTGAAAGAAAGGGTGTGAGGAAACGCGGGCGTCCGAGAACCACGTGGCTTGATCACGTGGATCAAATTCTCAAGGACGGCCGCGTGTTGAGTAAGAGGAACCGACGTGCGTGTATGAGGAACTGTATGAATGTGGAGGAAGCGAAGGAAGTGTGTAAAGATAGATCTGTTTGGCGTTCCGTTCTCTCTGCCTACCCCACTTGGGACACGGCGTGAGGGTATAGTAGTAGTATAGAATTCCATCTTCAGAAAGTTTTTTAAATAAGAACCTAGATCATCAGAATAGGGTAGCCAGCAGGCTAGGTGCATGTAATAAACATGCATATCATCCTCCCCATGCCATAAAAAATACCTATGATTACTTAAATAATGCATAGAATGAATTCCACCTTTGTGACAAACTCGTCATCTGCACATTGAATATTTTTCAAATGTAGATATTATATGATTTTATGTTTATTCAACGTACAGTATTAACAAATAACTTTCTTTATACCGTGACTGAACATGTGTACCAGCATAAAAATTCTATGGCAAACTTCAATAGCTCAAACCACGCACACAAATTTATGGATCTCTTTATACAGCACCCAAGTAGCGCACTGAGAATTAAAAGGAATATATACAAAACTATGTACGGAACAAGAATATATAAACAAAATAACGCAAAAATATTATGATTATGTCCTTTAAACAATTATTAGTAGAACTTTACGATTATGTTCTTTAAACAATTATTACAAAGTGACATACATAATGAGTTACATCAACAAAATATTGGATCAAAGACTCACCTGCCCATTAAAATTTAATTAAAAGTAACTAATACAATGTTTAATTACTAACATTCATTAAAGTATTTATTAATTACTAAGATTGTTGTTGACAATGAAGCAGATGTTATCGACAATTTGCTTTCTGTCTAACCTTTCAAACACACAGATATTAGCATAGCTGGCAAACCTTATTTATACGTTTTTACAGGCAAATTGGCACGGAGAGGACAGCTTGCATGTTTATTATATGCAGGTGGTCTGCTGGCTACCCCACTTGTGGGATATACCGTGGTGGTATAGTTATCCCGTGGAGCACCCGGTAAAGAATTGGTCTCCCACTCTTCCCCGAAAGTTTTCGAGTGTCCTGTAAAAGGCAGGTGTTCGAAAAAACTAAGACATTTTACATCTTAAATTCAGCGATGAGGTTTGCCACCCATCCTGAATGTCTTGATTTTATATTGGCACGAAGAGGACAGTTTGCATGTTTCTTACATGCAGTTGGTCTGCTGGCTACCCCACTCGTGGGATATGCCGTGATGGTATAGTAGTAGTAGTAGGTATAGTATAATAGTAGTACAGGCAACTCTTGCCATCTCAATACTAAAGGTCATCCACTCTATTGCGAGTAATCAAAGAATTAGTAAAATAATACACATGAGATAATAACCGAAACACAAATATGAAATGAAAAAACACGGTAATCCGTTTGGATCCAATTGAAAATCAAATCTTGGATATATGTTTATTTCTATTAGTTATTTTTATTTGATAAGGTTTTTTTTATTTTGTTAACATCTTTTCGATAATATTTATGTCTAAACTAATTTGTATAGTATTGAAATGTTTATTATTGTTATGTTTTGTATTGTGCCAACCTTACTTTTAAAAGGCCTGTGGGCCGTTGATGTATCAATAAATAAATAAATAGTACCATTGGAAGGGAAGGCGGCAGATGTCCTGGCAAAGAAACATCAGAGAGTGGAAGCTGTCCCGACTAGCACAAAGAAGTTTACGTTAGGGTGATAGCCGATAGTGGGAGGACCTGACATGGCACTTTAAGAAGGATATAGATCTATTGACTTTTTTGCAAAGTATTTTGAATTTTATTTTCAAAACTTAAAAAGTGTTCGATTAAACAATCAATGGAAATTCAATAATGTTAAAACTCTGTATCATGCATCTCTGAGAGAGTTTAATCTGCATATAGCTACAAACTACTTTTTTATTATTATGTGTCCATAAGTGCATTGTTGCCTGCGTGTGTCTTTTTCTTTTGTTTGCTTTATACTGTATTTTTGTTTCTTTTATTTCTATTATTACTGTTGATATGTATGTGTCCCACATATGCATTCCAAGGAGAACTTCAGGACTTACACGCACTCACGCATGATGCGATCCGGTGGCTGCGGAATTTGGAGGTCAAGTTGTGAGCGACCATAAGTAGAATGAATATGTATGTGGATGTATGTATATTTATGTCTGTTTTTTTTTTAATTTTAATAACCGGGTTAGTTGGAAGACATCGCATTTTAGCGATAAACTCGCCCTCTGTACATTGCATTGTATAACTGATATTTTCTATGATAAATGTTTTAATTTGTATTATTGTAAACAATGTATCACAGTGAAGAATAAAAAAAAAAAAAATACTATAAAGGTAGCTTTGTTAGTAAGCACACTCACTCGGAAAATGAATGATCCAAGAGTTTATATGGATAATTCAGACAAACTCAATTCAAACTTGAATACAAATATAAATTCCTACTTTTGAAAGACAGTTAAAAAAAAATATGTGAATATATCAAATTGTAACGTCAGATCTACAGATTTTACAAAAATAACTTTTTTACATATTTAGTCATAACGTTTTGTAATATATCATTTGTTTCATAATTTCAGTCTAAACATTACAATGTAAAAAAGAAGAAAGTTTTAAAATTCTTTTATTACTCTTCTCCAGTAAAATGACAATATTGAAGATCCGACGTTACATTTTGGGCAAGTTGATATGCGATAAAAATTAATACCTTTCAAAAGCGGCTCAGGCAAATATTTCGATTGAAGCGCAAGGAAGTAATGGACACGATAAAAGCATACACGAGTTATGTTCTACTAAGGAAACGTATTCCTCATTCACACAATGAACTTATAGATGTAGTACAATAACATGTAACATGAGACGGGAATGTGCTTGTGTTAGCTAAATAAAATTAGTCTTAGATTGATATGGACAGTAATAAAATTAAACAAGACAGCTCATACATAATGCACAATACAATTCAAAAAGTACAATAAATTGATAATCAGCAAATTGATAAATAAATAGATGACTGGATGAATTTGTAAGCAGATTCTTTTCATATTACATCGACAAAGAGATTGGATTGAAGAAGCATCATCAATTGTAAATAAATGGACAAAGAATGTGGTGCACTTAGATCATCCAGGCTTAACAATATTTTTATTTCACAAGGAATGACTCATCGTTCACCAGAAGAGCTTCCAAAATTATAAACTCTTATACCCAGTTTCACCGGCGTATCATAAGTAATTTCCTACGAAGGAATTACCTAACTCGTAAGTATTTCCTATCTGCGTAGTTCTTACTTTTGAGTTTCACAATGATAGTTAGGATATCTCTCAGTTAGGAAATGGTTGATATTTATTTTACTCATGATTGCAACATTGCAACACGATTGAAGTTAGGTGCGCATTGGTTTTTTGACGTTTACCGGCATCTTTGAATTCGCACGGAGTTGTTAATATCGTTGTAAATTTGTCGAGAAAATTTTAAATTGGACGGGAAAAAACGCAGGCAGTACAATTTCAGCCCCGAAGATAAAATGAAAATAATAAATTTGATCTCACAAAAAAAATCTTCTATTTTAAATAAAAAAACCGATGGATGTACCAACAAGCAAAAGGAATTAGCATGGATTGACGTCCATCGGCAATATAATGTCATCTGGAAACTCGAGAAAGTGTTCAATTATTTCCAAAAGATGCAATACGGTACATTTTTTCAAACGAAAACGCACAAAGAAATCTACGTCATCATATTTTGAAAAGTAATCGGTCTTGCGCGCACGATGCGTGGACGACGCAAAATTTGATGTCCTTCCACATTTTCGAGTACTCCCAACACTTCTAATGCATGGAAACGATCGCGTTCCATTATTAATTATATAAAATATAATAAAACCTCTTGCTATTCAACCGCGCTAACCAGAAAACACAGAATTGTTTACAAAAATTCTGTCGCGACTGTCACATTTTGACAATTCCTACATAGGAAATGGTTTAGGAAGCCAAAATCGGCCCCCTAAAGATAAGTAACACTTTTGAATTTAGGAACTTCTTAAAGTGGTGGTGAAACTCAATTCCTGAGTTAGGGACTACCTAAGTTATTTAGGGAATACTTAAAAACCGGTGAAAGTGGCTATTAATATCCCTTGAAGGATATACTCACTACAAGGCACTACTCACTGCTAAAAACATTGTTAATTGTTTCGGTGCACACTTACAATTCCATAAATAGGTAAATTGAAACAAGTGTTTCTTTTTACTATAGATTATAAATTGTGAAAGATGTCTTTCCACATATCACATTGAAAGATGTCTCTCTTTTGATATAATTATAGTCTATAGTAGAAAGAGACATTTGTTTCAATTTACCTAGCTAAAAACATTTTAACAGTTATGTACTGCTGCATGAGTCCAACATAAAAAATCCACACGGAAAATGAAGAAATAATATGTGGAAAGGCAGAGGTCTATTCATATCCAACAATTAATTCCAGCTGGTTAGAAAAAAAGAAAATTGTACATTTGTTATATCCTATGTGATATTATGGTTGCTTACCTTTGAGATTGAGCTGGTCATTGGGTAAGTTGTTCCCCTCCCAGGCGGGTGTGAGCCTGACAGGCTCAGTCGCCAGGAAGGGAGTCTTCTCTGGAGCCATATCCGCATCGCCTGGAACAATCATAAGATATACATAAATTAAAAAGAAATTTAATAAAAAATTTCCTAATTGATCATATTTTTCTTTCTTTCTAGATGAACGATAATATACGTATATCTTGAAGTATGGATCCGTTAGCAAAAATTTCTTTGCATCTCGATTTTGGTCCCATTGTGAAAGAAACATATGATTAAAATTGCTGTCACAGAATGTTTAAAACAAGAAAAGTAAACTTTGATGAATACAGAGATGTGGCTGCCAAATGCCACTACATAAATAAATGAACAACTCAATGATTTCTGATTCCTGTCTTATCTTCAGACTGTGTTAAAGTATCAATTTTTCTTTTAGAATCATTTTCTCACTGGCCAGAGCTATTATGACACAGTGTAAGGTCTTATAATTAAAATAATACGTAATAAAATGCTGTTTATTAATTTTTACAAGAAAACTTTTCAAGACATCTCTCGATTTTCTTAAGGCTCCTACGAATACATTACAAGACTGTCCACTTTGGAAAAACGTGATACTTGAGATAATAATTTTTAAGGTGCTGTCCCTTTCTAATGAATGCTTATAATATATATACCTAATATAAGTATATGGTTTTCTTATATAATAACAATACGTTTGATAGGGACATCACTCTAACAATCTCATGTAGTACGCTTTAATTTTCATAGGAATACAAACCTTACTGCTATGTAAAAAAGCATGTTTTTATATAATTTGTTTAAAAAGTGCACAGTCTTGTTATGTATAATATCTTCGAGCTCCTAATACTACTGCCAGGAAAATTAGTTTAGTAAAAACACAAAGTAAATGTCAATTATTATAGTGAACTTGAAACAATAAGTAATACATAAGTATACATTAAATATACCACAGCAAAGTGTAGAACCAATCAAGTAAGTATTCAATGAGAGTGTTAGATGCAAAAGTACATTGATTCATTTTTCACAAATATGTATGTAGTTATGAATGCAGAAATATTTCCATTTTCGCTGGCTACAATGTAGTTTGATGAATATGATGAAAAACCACCTCTATATCCTGGAAAATCGGTTCTATGAAACTAATTTAGAAGCAAAGACATTTCAATCTATTACATGTCTTCATTTCAAATTTTCCAATAAAGCTGATTGGACAACTAGTAAGCCATTTCAAGGCATTGTATCTGACCAATTATCATTTGACGTAAGTGAAACGCCAAACTCACTTTATTCTACACTGTTGCGATGCAAAAAACAGTGATTCGAAATATTTTTACATTTCATTTAAACATTATTTTTTTTATTAAAGATCAATAGATTATTATACTAGGGTTAAAAATGTGGTGTTTTCTCAGTTTCAATGTTCTAGGATCAATGTGGCTTTGCATCTAAAGCCCTCAAATACAGGTACATAACAATATATTAATAGGAATAATGTAAGTATGTAATGTTGATAGTATCAGATATCCATGTACAGTAGATATTAGGTTTGTAATCTAAATACACATAACACAACCTTCAACTTGGATTTATTTTTCATACAGAAGTGTTTTATTCAATATCATCATTTGGCCATGAAGCTTCTCCTAGTAACAGGCAGACAGTAAATACATTCATTATCTGGATTTAAATTACAGAGAACAAATGTTTATGGCACAGAGAAGACAATCTGTATCTGTATGTATATTCAGTTCATGCAGTCAGTCCAGTTACTCCATATGTACTTTGAATCTCAGTACAAATCTATGTATGTATGGGAATAAAACGGGACCCTCTATAAATCTGAAATTGCTAAAGTGGACCAAATTTTCTTGTATACCTAATGAATAAAAAGAGAATATAAAAAAATATAAAATCTTACTTAGTCTGGAGATGAAATTATGACGGAAGTCAATCCGTCTAATACTGCCGTACATATTACTCTATTCACTACATCATATCGCAGATCGATGGGGGTGGAACACACATAATATTAAAACACATACATTTTTGTATCAAATACATCTCAAAATTTATTAAAACAATGTAATTCACAATTTTATTTATCTTATTCTTCACTGTTTATTGATTAATACATTATATGTACGTATGTTTCCTAAATGAAAATATTGTGTGTTTTTATTCACTTTTTATTTTTTTTGCACATCGTTATTATATAACAGTGTTAACAGAAAAATACAAAATTTATAATACCAAATAAAACAATTTAAAATTTACAAATATTAATTTTTTATATTACATACGTAAAACACAATATTCACAATGCAGTTCAATATTAATGTTAACACTATAAACAAAATTAAAAAAAAAACTTAATTAAAACTGTAAATCAATTTGAGCACTTTATTTTATAAAGCAAATTTTCTAATATTCAATCTGTGCAATAGCACAGCTTTGAGACAAGTAAATCTAAAATGTAATGTATTAGCAAATATTTACAAAAGTGATAAGTTACTATTGCCTAGATGAAGTTCGTTGACTGCATTATCAATTTGGCAAACAAAAAGACAATAATTTTGAGATGCAATAGGAACAATGAAATAATATATGTCAACATTTGCTCCTGAACAGTCGAGTTAATATTATGATTAACACAAATCCATACGAACAACATCACTAAAACACCAACCGTTAATAAAAAATGAATCCTCAAATTTAAAACAATAAAAATGTGTTAAGAACACATCAAATATACAATTATTTTACTAATTTATTATACACTTATAGGGTGAATGAATTATTCATACTGTGACAAGAAATAAAAAATATAACAATAACTGCAAAATAATGCTAATTTTACAGATTATTTTATTTTGTTATTTCTGTTAAATTGTAAAGTTCAACAAAGGTTTCACAACTGATAATACAGTAAGTGTAGTAAAATACAATGAACTTAGACCAAGGATTCTCACACTTTTTTGTTCAAGCAAATTATAGATAGATAATATAGAATCAAAAGTTGTGTATATGGATTAGAATATATAACGCAAGATTCTCTTTGTCTACTTCACATTAAGAAGAGATTTAATGGGTTTTTTAATATATCGTCGATGCAAATTTAAAATGGTATATGTAAACCCTCCTTTACACGAGACTTGTCTCTATAAGGAGGATGTTTAGATTTAAGTTTTATCAAATAGTCTATGTATTGTAATGTCTGTATAATTATTGTTAAATAAAATAAATAAATAAATATATAAATGTATGGACATTTCTAGAATAAACTGCTTCTTATAATATTAAAACCGTGCGATTTTTAGTACCAAATATTAAAATTTAATAATTGAAGAATAATAGCACATAGCAATAAAAAGTTCAAATAATTTTAATGTCTTAATGAAAGTTTTTTAAGAGCATGCTTAAATAAAAATGTTTGCACATACACCATTTTAAATATGCAAAGACAATATATAATTGTATATATATGGGCAAGGCCCAAAATGATTGCTTAATCTGAGAAAAACTAGGGTCCTCTCACTTTAACCTGCATACAAATGTCACTGCGGAATCATTTATGATTTAAAGCTAAGTTCAATGTATTTTTAATACAATTATTCAAAGATATTCATTTTACATTACTTTATAACTATTATAATTTAATTTTAAAAATAATCTTCACGTTCCACTCCATACTGAGCAACAGTGTTCATATAATATTTAGAAATCTTCTTCTGTAAGTGCCCTGTCAGGTCCCCCCGACGTTGGCAATCACTCTGGCATAGGCTTCTCGGTCCTGCACTGTCTAGAACAACTCTCCACACCTCACATTCCAGTCAAATCTTGTATATTGCGTAGCCATGATGTCTGCCACCTGCCATTTTGCCTGTCATAATCAACTGCAAAATGTGGTACTTTTCTTACGCACTTTGACATCTAACAGGAGTTCTCTGTTCATTCCAGATCTTCTAAAATCTATTCTTATTCTTCTTCTTTTTTAATTGATATATTATTAAAAGAAAATATAAAGATTTCATTAAACACAAATATATTAACAATATCATTGTTTTTCCTTTTATTAGATGTTGTCTATCACCGAAATTAACAAAACTTGCTTCTATGTACATGTCCAGCTTTACGCTTGGGTGTGCGCAACAATTTTATTTTATGGAAAATATTTTATTATTTTGCATAATTTTTTTTTTATTTATTTTAACTAGACATGTTTGGCTACTTTTGTTTCTTCATTTAGGTAAGTAGATAAAAATATCATGCAAGTGGAAACAAGATTTCAATAATTTATTATAATACGCAATAAATAACACTTATAACTTAATTAAACACAAAAAAATTGTGGAAAGTTTTAAGTAAAAAACAAATTGAGGCTTTATCTTATGAAATGATTGGTTCATTCATTCATACCATCAAGGCATTTCCCACAATTGAGGTTATCAGCGTATAACTACATGTAATTAACATGCAAGTCGCACTCTTTGTGCCAAGAAAAGTTATGACATTCAGGATGGGAAGTATACCTTAGAGCTGAGTTTAAGATGTAAAATGTCTTAATATGTGATGTTTTACGGATGCCTGCCTTTTAGAAGACTCGTGAAAACTTGTCAATTCTTCGCTGGGGACTCCAAAGATATTGAACCACAATTGGAGAAACCTTAACTACCAATATACATACTAAGCATACTAACTATCAACACCTAGAAATATTATTAAGAGATAGATACACATAAAGCATTCATAATATCTATCCTACATGTATTTATAACACATAGCTTGGTGCCTACATTAAAGTAAATAGGATTAGCTACAAATGTACAAGAAACTAACCATAAACTAGACCAAACTTAATATTCAAAAGAATGAAATAGTTTTAACGCTTAATAGAATCTTGTGAAGTGAGTATCGAAATATTAAAATTTCATAGAATAAATGTGATAGAAAATTAACAGAAGATGGATTTATCGCATACATAAGTTTTTCAGTTGACTCTATAATATTTTATTAAATGAGTACAGGTTACTAACTCTATCGGTATGAATGGTTTCTTGCTTCCTCTTTGTGTTCAAAATGGGAAAGTTAAAGCCAAATGAATACATTTAGTGTGCATGGATACAGTACACGCACTGCAGGACATATTAGAAATAATACACCAAGAACAAACTTAGTTTGTGATTGTTTCCTGTACTCAGCGGCGTGCCTTCCATGCATGCAAATATGCAACGCATGCTCTACATTAAATGTAAAATCTTAAAAATTGTCTAATATAGTAGTGTAGAATATCATTTTAAGATTATTTATGAATTTCTAACTACTAAAGTATTTAATTTTTAAGATTTATTACCTTATTTTAGGGCATGCGTTGCATATTTGCATGTATGGAAGGCACGCGCCTGCCTGTACTCCGCAATAAAAAACTTATAATAATTTACCTGACAAGTAAAACAGTGCAGAAATTCAAAAACTTTTAAAAATAAAATTAGTATGCTAGCAAAAGAAAATAGTGTTAGTGTTCAGAATATTTGAGGTAGTGTATAAGTGTTGTGTCATATACATTCTTATATTTCTTTCAAATGTCAAATGTATTGTTTACATTTATTACTTTGCTTGATCTCTGTAATTTATTTTACCTCCGATACCAGTAATCCTGATTGCTGTTTTGAGGTCTTGTATAAATATATAAAATTCTTGTCAAATATTGCGCTTGAGAATGACAGGATACCTGTTGAAACCTTGGTAGCGCGTATAATATTTTTTAGTGGTAGATATTAGTAAAGTTTTTTGACTCCAAACATTCGTAATAATGTTTAGAAACTACCACAACATTACCACCAAATCAATAAATAATATACAATAAATAATAATAAGTACTTGGTACATAAATGTTATTAATATAAACATACAAATAAGTTTCATACACAGATAACACCACATAACTTTATAATATAACAATGTGTGCTAGTGTCAATTGAGATATTCAGTGATTGTGTATAAACTAATAAACCAAACAAACATCATCTAAGATACCTTTGTTCACCTTTAACCAGAATCAAGAATTCTTGTAACTAGATTCATCTGGTGAGATTTGTAAGCTTAACATTTTAATCTAATTAATAGGGACAATCATTTCTATAATATAAAATATAACTGGGTGTAAGGAAAAGAGCGAGCTAGTCCCAAACTCGAATATGAATCTTGTATTATGCGTACTAATGCAACAATACACATATCGACGGCCTAATCCGCAAACAAGATAACTCCTTTTTTGGTCAAATTGATTTTATTGCGCTAACAGGTTTTATTAGATGTAACACATAATCCTGTAAAACGATAACTCCCAAATATTTTTAAAAACTAACAAAAAATGCTACACAAAAATAAGATAACTCCATGCAAACATCTGACAATTTGGTAAAAACGATAACTCCGTCATTTTACCGCCATTTGTATGACGGCTGTCAGTGTGCGGTGACGTTTTTGTTAAGAAAACATGCACCCATGAAACTGAAATAACGCTAACTCCATTGAAATTGTATGAAAATATGGATATCAAAAATGCTAACTCCTTTTTTTAGAAGAAATTTTGAAAAATTGCGTTATTAATACTACATTATTATTATTTATTAATGATTTTGAACTTAATAACAATTAAAAACAGCAATGAAAAATCATTTTAATGTATTTATTGATATATCATAAGGTTTTATGTTGCTCCTCAAAAGTTTGGTTTAAGGGAGTTATCTTGTTTGCGGATTAAGCCGTCGATATACAACATACAAAACACAAACACATGTACCACCCAGGCCCAGGTCAATTTGAATGGAAATTTTAATTTTGCCTTGCCCGGTAGTCGAACCCAAGACCTCGTGACACAAAGGTAAGAGCTATATCTTTACACCACACAGGTCATTATTGCAATGTATAGCAAGTTTAATTTGCGATTTTACTAAATGTCCTGTCCTGCAAAATGTAGAAGTTTGTAAAACATCAAGAATATGACTTTTAACATTCAATTCAGCAAAGAGGTGTGGCATCCATCCTGTATGGCCATTTTTTTTATGGTAGACGATAACCTGTATGTTCATTACATGCAATTAGCGCAATGGCTACTCCACTTGATGGATATGCTGTAATGACAGAGGTAACTATTTTCTATATCTTGTCAAATAAACATTAATGTCTATACAGACAAGCTTGCCTGGGCCGGCTAACTCTTTCCCAGGGTGTGGTTATTCGAAAATCCCCGTTGTGCTGCGTGTTGTGTACACTGTAGATAGTTTGGGAGAGGACAAATAAAGAACAGAATTTATCAGTTATAATCAAGTCTATTGTTAAACGGTTAATTTTACATAAATCACAAACAGATACAATTGCAATTTAAAATATTCTACGGTACAAAGATGAGTATTTTGAACCAGGCGTTTGAGAGAAATCACCACTATGTATGTCTACAATAAAATGTGAGAGGTTAGGTTCCAAAAGGTAATATAATGATGAAGTTCCGGGACTCCAGGCGAAGGCCTGGTAAAGGGTTCTACCAAAGGGCTAGGCGCTCTCTGCACGATCTTGTCGATCACAGGTTATGTTGTGGCTGAACCAAGGAGGCGGTCGCCTCGAAGCACTCCCTTAGCCTCTGAATCAGGAGGACTGGGGTTTAATGTAAAATAATTGTAAGTTACCCAAAATTCCGATGTTCAACACAGAACGGACACTTTCTCTAACGGTTTCGTTGGGCTGACACGCCTTGGCGGCCTCGTGTCTTCACCGCTAGCACTACGGACACTGTTATATCTGCTCTCGCTCTCGGGCCCAGTTCTCGGCACTCGACTAGACACTTAGGGTGTCTTTTCCAGCCATTATACGTTATTTTTAAGTTTACAGAACAGTAAAAATCCGAGAGCACTGACTAAGCCTATTGCTTGCTAAAACGGCCAAACAGGAAGAGGAAGAGCATAGATATTACGGTTGAATTTGACATTTTTATGTTGGTGTCCCTTATTTACTTACAGTATTGACAACATTGAAGCTAATTATTATTTGTGGTTTTCGATTTTGGCGGGGAATTTGAATCTTTCCTTGATATCTAACCTATTTTCTTATGTCAGATGTTTTTGCATCCTGACAATCTATACCAGAATAGAATATTTTCTTAACAAAATAATTTATTTGCATTCACTGTAAAAAAAGCACTGCTTTTCATTCACAGTCCCTTTCAACAACAATTTCCCAAAACTCTTTCAACAATGTGATTAAATTAGCTTATTAGCACCAATTTTTCTGAAGAGCAAAACAACTAATGAAGGAGTTAGATGCGTTATCTAATTATGTTGAAACCAGAAGCATTACTATGGCTATGCATAATATATATTTTTCTTTCAGTGATGACTGCATAATATATTCTATATTGTGTAGATACAGGTTATTATTACCTTCTAGAAAATAAAGAATATGAATTCTTTATATATGACTACATACATCTCATTTTCAGAACACAGCAAAACCAGGATCAACATTACAAGGTGTTAAATATTACATCAAGGCATAATTACATCTGCAATACAATCTTACAACATGAGAACCAAGACCACCCAGTGATGTCTGTAGGAAAGTGTTGAAATATAAAACAGTGACAAATCAGCTGACAGTGAGTTATTCGTAATTATATTTTGACACATGAAATCATATTACCAGTTGTAACAACATGACATGAATAATAAAGATGTTAATGAAATATTAGCAACACACATCATTGCAATAATTTAACATGATATAAGACAATGTGATTATAATAATATGATGTGTGTGATATAATAGTTATCATTGTGTCGTAGGATGATTCAGATAATATTTTTTTTACTACAGTATCTGAATTCCCCTTAATCATCGATTAAGGGGAATTCAGATACTTCCATTGGAGAAAACCATGTTTACACAATGTAACATTGTACAAAATCTAATCTGAAAAGGCGTCCTAACGCTTACGAATTGTCTCTAGGCTGGTTTAAGTGATCACTTTCGGTGTTCATGGACAACGTTCACCAATTCCACCATTCTCAAAACCAAGGTGTTTGATTGGTTTTGTCATCTGCACATTATGTCCAAATCCGGTAAAACAATAAAAAAAAATGTAAATATTCTGAACGTCTAATTAGTATTCATGTCTTTATTTTAATATTGTTCAAACAATTTCTACACTATCATGGCATACCCCACAAGTACGGTAGCCAGCAGATCAGCTGCATGTAATAAACATGCAGGCCGTCTTTTTCATACCTACAAAAATTTAAGACATTCAGGATGGGTTAAAATTTCAGATTAATATAAACAAAAAATATTCTATCATAAGCATGTAATAATTGTATACCACACTAGCCATAAGGCTGTGTTGTGGCAGGAACACATTCTGGCATCAAACAATAAAATATATAAAAAAAAGCAAACTATATTGAATATTTGTAAAATTCGAGAATAAGGTCAAACAAAAAATAACCGAAGGAGTAAGCTCAATAGCAAAGCATATCCAAAATTTATGTTGAGAGTCATGATTTAGCCTACAACATAATCACTTAAACAATAAGGCATTTGATAGTGTGACCAGAAAAATAGCATTACTATGTGCTGGTAAGTGACAAGAGTTCACTATATCATTTAATTTATTACATCTACTATAAATAGACAGTATTATATAAGTATTCATCTACAAAATTTTATGAAACCAGTATCACATAAGTACTAATTATAATTTAAAAATGATTTCCTAAAATAAATGAACAACTAAGCCTGATTAAATTCTATCTATCTACATTATGGCATCTCCCAAAAATGGGGTAGCTCGTAGAACAAGTGCATGTAATATAAATTCAAATATCGTCTTACCTTTGCCAATGAAAAAAGACATTTAGGAGGGATGGCATATCTCATATCACTGAGATGAAAATGTCACAAATATCTTATTTGTGACATTTTATGACCTAACCAATTTACTGTAAAATATCCATATTTCATCATGGCCGAAATATAACATCAGATCTGCAAAATTGACATTTGACAGGAGAACCAAATAAAGGGGAATAAATGCGTAATTTTACTATTCGTAATAACAGAATTACAAAAATTTTCACTTTTTTACAGTGTAATGTTTAGATTGAAATGATGACATTTTGAAACAAATAGTCATTGCATTTTCAAAATGAAACATGTGCGCACATTTTTATTTAGGCATACTCTTTTAAAACTGTTCATTAAGGCATTAAAATTGTAGTTTGGACTTTTTATTGGCATGTGATATTATTCTTTGAGTATTGAATTTAAATATTTGATTCTAAGAATCGTTTTATAAAATGGTTATGATGGTCATTATAAGCAGTTTATTTTAGAAATGTCAAAACATTTATGAATTCACATATCCCTTTTTGAATATGCAATGACGAAATGATACATTACAAGATGTTATGACAAAATAAGTAAAAAAGTAATTTTTTTAAATCTGTATATCCGACATTACATTTGTTAACTCTACACAACACATATAACTAAGTGTTAGTATTGTAATTATTTCATTTAGGATTAGTTGATTGATGTGGCTTAACAGATTGTTGAGTAAACCAACCAAATGACGTGTTTATATTTGATTGTCCATTTGACCTCTGCTTTATCACATTCTCTGTTAGTAGCACATATAACCAGATCACAGAGCAACTCTATTGGAACTAATTTAAATTCTATTAGACAAAAATACATTACATTAAATAACACAGGATAATTATTTTTATTCTTTACTAGCTGACCCAGCGAACTTCGTACTGCCTAACAATCAATGAATGATTAATATTTTTTAAATCTCTTTACAAACTCCCATAATTGTCCTAGTGTGTCATCGTGTAGTGTAATAAATAAAATTTATTTATGTAGAATAATTATATTTAACTCAGATTTGTTTATAAATTATTTGGCGTACTTAATAGGTACTAATTTATTTTTTTAGGTAGATACTTATTCATTTTAAATTTATAAATTTTTTTCCATGATTTTTCAAAATTAAAATTTTAGAACCACATACGTTAAACTGTATGGATAACGATTCTAATTTGAAGATGTATACAAAAATTATACTTACTATAAATAGGCCAATCTATGAAAAAACTAAATCATCGATTTTGTATAATTATCCATATTGTTTTTTTTTTTAACACAACAAAAAAAAGTTCTTGATGGTGGATAATTTTTTTTTTTAATTTTTCGTTATGGCAACACGTGACAGCGGAACTGTCATACAAACGTCACTTTCATACAAAAATACAATCCAAATTTCAGACTTTTCCGTTAGATTTTCCAAAAATTTTCATGCAAACCGTCTCCTAATAATTACGAACACAACAAAAAAAGAATCAGCCAATTCGGTTCAGCCGTTCTCAAGTTATGGGGGAACATACATGGTCAACTCATTTTTATTTATATGTCTCTTTCTTTCTAGCACCACGGCATCACCACAACTAGGGAGATCAGTGGGTTGACTACAAGTAATGAACATACAGACTGCTAATTTATTAATTTTTTATTCTTTGATATTTTATTTATAAGATTTCAGGATTACTAATAAAGATGATGAATGGTCTGAAAAGCAAAGAGAATATCCATTTCTGAGTGAGAGAGAGAGAAATATTATTAATTTAAATCCATCATTAAAAGAATATTCTTTTATTTTAAGAATACAAGAAATTTAATTATGTGCCTTCACTAAATAAGAATGACATTACCAATAATAAATCAAAAATAAGTTTTTATCCTTGTTATAGTAACAATAAAAATATTATGATGTTAATTGGCTATTGTATATAAAATGTATGTACCTCCCAATTCCAAATACAAACACAATCAATTGAATAACTAACTATCCACCTACGTCCATATTTGCCATTGTGCGTTTTATTTTTTTACTGTTGAAAGCCTTAGTGTACATATTGTCTTACAGGAATACAAAAATAGCAATGAAACAGATAAATATATTCTTATCAGTAACAATTGAAGCAGACTGTGTTTTTATGGTGTTACTTATCTAGTAATAAATTATTAAATTACATTAGTCCATTGGAACATTATACATAATAAAATGTATGTATATGGTATATTGTATGCTATGATGGTGTAGGTACATAATTGGGTCATTGCACCTCAATAAATCAACTGATGTGGCATATGATTATGCAAGCAATGCAGCGATAAGTACCAGCACAAAATGCACCTATTAAAATGAGTATAGGCGGCCCATGACATTCTTGGATAAAAACTATCTACTGATCTATAACGATTCACGATCTCACGATTCAAATTGTGCCCTCAATACCGTGTGATATTTATAATCCACTTTTTTAGTTTCAATTTACTTTATTTAATATAAAATTGCATACAATAGTCACATTGGCGGGTTATTCGAGTTCCTTCATCCTTCTACTAACATCATGTAAACAAATAAGTCATTGCGTCATACATAACGAAATAGTTTATAGTCTGTTCATGAAAACAACGGTCGATTGATTTTTTTTCAGTGTACTGAACACAGTTTTTTATTTTATTTTTTTATTTTGTTTTGTACACAGTTTTTTTTTCAAATCTTCACTGAGGATAAAAATAATCAAAACTGTTCACAAATTTCGAAAAAATGTTTACACTTGTGTAGGGACTACCAAGTAGTATTCAAATTGTGTCAAGGGTCAAAATAAAATGTAGAATAAGCAATAACATCAATTGAACATAAATTTGTTTATATAATTAAAGACTGATTTCCATCATGTACGCTGTCAGTACTTTTATAAATCGTCATTGTGACGAAATTCGTAGGTACATATATCCGACTTTACAGGAAAGGATAAAGGATGAATGTAGGTAAATATCGGTACAGATTTAAATTTAAAAATTCAAACACAGATGTCTCTGGGAGTGACGAAAAATCAAAAACGATATATCACGGTTGTGGATGTCTAAGGTAAGGAAATGTCAAACGTGGATGTCACGGCTGTGGATTCGAAAGGGTTAAAGTCTCTCATTATCTCTCACAAAACTTACAACTAGATATTTCAATTAAAATACAAGTAGGTACATCATTGGAGGTGATAAAAATGATAAGTTCCTTTACAAACATCTGCCTCTTATCTAACAATCAAAAACTTACAGAAAACACTGAGAAACCTATTTGATTCCAGGAACTAACTCAAGATATATATTTATTTACATTGAAAAGAGATTGTTAGCATTCTTGGTGTGTATACAGTATTAGGATATCCGGTATTGATAAGTAATGTGCAATAACGGATAAAAAAATTCCCACTATCTAAACCGAAAATAAAATAAGCAAAACCACAAGAGATAATCAAAGTAAAAGATAAGTAAAAACCGTAAGATATGTAAAAAATAAAATAAATATTTTTGTAATAAGTTTAAATATATAGGTAAACCATAAAGGTAGAATAATCCTCGCAAACATTATCATTATTCTAATAAATTATTTGAATATGGCTCATTATAAGGAATTAGTTTGAGTCAACGTGGATTATAATGTTTTATGAAACTTTAAACAGAAAAATTTCATTAATTATCATAGAAGTTACTATCTCGCATCACACATTTACGCATATTTGTCAACAAAATACACATTGGTTTTATCTATTGATAATATTGCACAGATTTTTTAAGAATGTTATGTGAAGCCACAAATTTCCTTGTTACTTTATCATAATTCTTTCAAATACCAAAACTGTGAACAAGTAAACAAATACTAGATGTTATGTAAAAAATACAAATAAGATAGTATTCTAATTATATGATATTTTGTGGTAACTCACTCCACTGCACTGTTTCTTACATAACATTCAGTTATTTTGAGCATACAATTTGTTTGAGTGTAAAATGTAATACCTTTAATCAAAACATAATGGAATATTCTCTCTTTTGCTCAACTTCGAAATTTATTTTCTCATATCGACGTTCCAGTTCCACACATCAACAAGTCGAAATTTTCATAAATTTTGATTTAATTGGTAATTCATAAAATCAACTCTACTCTATCAATTCCACAAACAAAAAACTTTTAAAAATACACAGTTCCCTTTGTTAATTACTAAGTTAATGAAAAAAAAAATTAGGTATTTTCAATTCCACAAATAAATATTTCAAACTATTTTACTATTAAATGGAACAAAGACAACATAATGCCTCTAACAGTGCAATTATTATATGGTATATTTCAATTTGTCATGTGTTTTTAAAGCATAATATAAATAAACAAATTTTATTAAAATGGCGATTTCTCGAATACAAGACATTTCGGCTTGTTGAGTTGTGGAACTGGATTGTCAATATGTTCATTCTTTCTTTATCTCCTATTGTAAATATAAGTCATGGAACACAACAGCACTCAGGCCACAGTGACCAATACACCAAATTTAATAAATAAAAGACATAAGAAAGATATCAGTCTATTTTTTTCCTATTTACTTTTCAGTATTGACTAATACAAGAAAAAATAAAAGAAATCATTCATTCATCATTTATTTATTTTCAGCTCTTATGCAATGCAGAAGTAAATTTTATATATAATTCTCTCTTTAATAATGAACATGAGAATATTAGGTGCCTACTTATGTCATACTGTCAAGTAAACAAACTGATAAGTAGAGATGGGTCAACTAGTCATAAAAGCCGACTATCCGGTCACATTTATAGTCGGCGATTAATTGTCAAAAGATACAGACTAGTCACCATTTGATATACAAGAAAAATACAATAAATAGCAAAGAATGGATGTGCTGAATCTTCATCTGATCTCTCAATTAAAAGAGATAATTATGTAACATAAAAATCAAGTGAAGAAAGCCAAAAAAAAAAACAGAATCAAGCTATCAAAGAGAAAAAAATTAAATGGTGTGAAATGCACCAGCAAACCGGTACGCATAATGCGAGACTGCCATCTTGAAAAATTCGGCAGGGATCTCCAGGACATCCATGAGACAGAAACCAGAAGAGGTGAACTGACTGGTAGCACTAGAGCTAAGACTATAGAGAGATGATGCAGCCCACACAGATAAAGATGTAAAGTAGTAAAAAAAAAATCCCAGTATTTAATACAAGTCAAATCAGTTTTACAAGAACAATATAGCAAATGATACATAAAAAATAAACTAGAGTTGTCAGTCAGTACTCGAACGCATGAGAAGATGTTTGATGAAATAAGCAGAATGGAGGTTTTCAAGCATATATGAACTTAACGAAATTATAGATCAGAATTTGCCGACTAATCAGACTTTTGAGTACCTACTGAGTAGTCGACTAAATCGATAGTCGGCCCAACTCTACTGATAAGACATATCTATTACATAACAAACAATATTCAAGTACTTAACTAAAATGAGTTGTTATGAGCTTGTACATTCTACAAATAACCCACATTATGTAAATATACATATTCTAATGTTTACTGTTATGATTAAATAAATTGTTTAGAAAACATTGTGAATTCTCCATTTGCTACAGGACATAGGTATATGAAAAGATATTTATTTTTCTCATATCTTGTTTACGAATCTATCAACATGCAGAAGTATTCAAAGGAATCATAAGATGTAAGATATTGTGTCTGTTGGTGTATGGAATAAAATAAAATGCAATGATCTCACATAAATACGTAGAAAGAATGAAAATAATAGAATTTATATTTTGCCTTCACAATACAAACACAAATCTTACAGGGACGACGTTTTAAGAGTATATTTTAATTTACTTCACATCCAGATTCATTCATAAAAAAACATCCACTTACATCATCAAAATGAACCAACAAACTTAGATGCATTCACATTGTTTCACTTTGGACGAAAGGATCGAAGTTGTTCTGTGGCATGCCTGCGTATACACAAATGAGTATTCACAGTCATGTTGTCTGAGGTTTGACGTATTTTCTTAAAAAATTAAATATAAATATTAGTCAATAGAATTAATAGAAATCATTGATTGGGACAAATTGGAAAAAAAAATAGCAAATGGTCTTTATAGTGAAAGGAACTTTGATCAAAAAATACTTTGGGTGGTAATCATTTTCATCCATCATCCCAAGTGATCACGCAGGATGAAACGTCCATTCACACTTTTCACTCTGGATGGTTCGTCCTAGATGATCACTCGATGTCATAATTGTGAATAGCGTTTTAACAATAGATATAGAAGAAATGTATCGATGTACATTCACTTTTTGATATATATGTAACCACAACATAAAGTTAATATGAATATCAATTCATCATACAAAGATATAGAAACTCAACAACACTGAGGACATATGAAGAAAATTTGAAACAAGATATTATTATTCTACGCCATTTAAAACAACTTATTGTTGAAAATTGTGTACTTACTTCTTCTGTTCACTATGATGGTGGCCCCATTTGGTCTGGAATCATTCAATAATCGTTCGTCAGCCATTTTGTTCTCCAACTGAAAGATGAAATAGAAATTGAAATTATCATACAAAAATAAATGACATATCTTTATTCTTAGTATGTAAACATACATACAGGGTTTAAAGCAGCTTCGTATGAATATTTAAGATAATAATAATAATAATCTTTATGGCACAAAATTAGTATACAAAGAATAAAAAAAAACATGACAACATTACCACTGAATACATAATTTTGTGCAATGGGCGAGTTTATCGCTGAAGCACAATATCTTCCAACTAACCCAAGATAAACTATATACCGCAAATATTTGTGGTCATTTTTGGCTACACATTTTAAAAAATTAAAACATCAAAATGCACTTGGTTTGGAGTGGTCAGAGGTTCTGTAAGCAGCGGTGGACAGGGATCTCTGGAGGAGGTACCTAGGCGCAATGGGCCCTTGACCCAACTAGGACAAGGGGAAGAAGATGTATGCATGTATGTAAAACATAAAAATATAATGACATCTATCCTGTATGTCTTTTATGGCAAGAGGATGACCTGTAATTTACATATTGGCTACCTCATTCAAGGGAAATGGTGTGTTTACATAGTTGAGAGGTTTTTATTAAAATTTATTATTTTTATTAACATGATACAACTACACAGGAAAACAAGGAACAATTTATAAAAAAAAATAATAAGGAAACAAACGTAAATATATCATCGGAAACAGCATAACGAGAACTGTTGCAATACTATGTTCAAAAGCTATTCTGGCTAAAATTACACACTGATGTTTGTCTCTGACATATAAATATATAATTCTCCAGAGGTTGCCTCTACAATGTATTTTATTAATGTTACGTTGAATACACAAGGAGTAAATAAAACTTTCCCATAAAAAAATCTATTTTGAGACAGTGTAATTCCAATTTTAATCATATTTATCATTCACACCACTAAGGCATTTCCCACAAGTGGGGTAGCCGACGGACGTAAGTCATCCTCTCCATATCAATAAAAGTAAGGACATTCAAGATGGGAGTCATACCTCACCGCCGAATGGAAGATGTACAATGATAAAAATACATGATGTTTTATGAATATCTGCCTTTTACAGGACATTCGAATACTTACTGAAAACAGTTTGTTCACTCATGTGTATATACTCCCTGTATATAATAAAATACCGAGTTCCAGTGACATTTAATTAACATGATTTGATAACAGCAATCAGTGCTGTCAAGTGATTGTACCAATCTAATATATTGTTATTGTATCACATACTCAAATAACTAATTCATTCAAATTACTTAATACAATTTATTCCACTTATGATATTAGTATTAATTAATTATGTCACTTCATTTTTACAAAACATTCTTTCACATTTAAAACGAGTCAGGTGATATTTTATTTGTGACATGTTTTTACAACTGAACCAACTAACTGAAGTTTTTACAATTGGACCAACTGAAGAAGGACATGATCTGCGGGACTAGCTGAAAATAGAGAGGAATGGAGAAGAAAATCCAAACTCGTCGCAGACCAATCCAATAGATTGTAACTCACTATATATGTTTTTACTTTTAAAGATGAAGGTGGATTCAAAATAAATCTAAATACATCATAAATACCTTCATAATTAACATGTTTGAAAGTGTAGGTCTGCAGCAGGGGGGTTTCAAACTCAAAATCTCTAAATTGAAACCCAAGAATCTACATTCGTCCTACCGACCACCTCAATTTTTTATCAACGCTTTATTATTCATATTATTCATATCAATCTCTGTTTAAATTAATTACGTCTATTCTAAAATATAGTTTTGATAAAACTAATTTTTTGTCATTACAACCAAAACAATTTATCATGATTTTAAATTAGTTTTTCTCTTTTAATAACTTTGACCAAAAATTTTAATAATTCTTGTAAAATACAACATTTGGGCACGTGGAAAGAATGAATGAGGACAGAATGACTAAGAAGATATATTTGGCTGAGAGGAATGGTGCTCGGAGACGCGGACGCCCGAGGATTAAATGGCAAGATCATTTAAATCAAATCCTACAGGACGGTCACGTGTTGAGCACATTGAACAGGAGAGCATGCATGAGGAATTGTATGACAGTGACGGAAGCGAAAGATGTATGCAAGGATAGAAGGAAGTGGCGCTCGATCCTTTCTGCCTACCCCGCGAGGGAAGCGGCGTGATGGTATGTATGTATGTATAAAATACAACATAAAATTACATATTATATGGTAGGTACATTAGATGGTGGAGAACCTACAATACTGTATTATAATAAGTTAACATCTTAAAATTTAAACATGTAGATTTCTTTTATATACAACACATATTTTGTAAGCGATTATTTTTATAAAACTTGCAATATCATTCTACTCAAACCATCCGATGATTCAAGAGTTAGTTAAAGTACAGTAGGAGATTTGAGTGCTACGTACTTGGAATCAAATTATTCATTCAAATCACCATCACGTCATCAACCACAACTGGGATAGTCAGCAAACTAACTAGATGTAATTAACATGTAGATCGTCTTCATTATGCCATGACAAAATAAGTCATTCGGGATGGGAAGCATTCCAAATCACTGAATTGAAATGTAAATTTTCCTCTACGTAGTGTTTTAGGTTCAAATTTGCATGCACTCAAATGTCATTTTATTTCGAAAAACTAAAGATTTATCCAACAAGCTTGCATTCTAATTTGCGCAATTATTTTGAGTTCCATGAATTTTGATTTGAAACTGTTACAGAAATTTTATCCTTGATAGTACTTTAAGCCATTAGAAAAAAACAATCAAACTCAATTATGTGTGTAATTCATATAAGAAGGTACCACTTATAAGATTAATGATATTTAAAAAAAGCTAATAATACCACCACCATACAAAGTTGAATCAATTGGATTAAAAGGGGAAATCTACGAAGTTGTTTAAAGAGATGTAGATTAATTCAATGGAACAGTTTGAAGGAATTTAAAATTAGGAGAAAATCATCTATAACATCACGGCATCTCCCACAACTAGGAGTAAATAACCTAATGAACATGCAGGTCATCCTCTCTGTACTAATGAAAATTTACGACACTCAGGGTAGGTGGCACACCTCATCATTGAATTGAATGATTTATGTGTTACGTTTTACTAACACTTGCCATTTATAGAACATTCAGTAACTTACAGAAAAGGGTGGGAGACCTCAGTGGCATTGCCTTCCACGCAAGGAAATATGCAATGCATGTCCTACCATAAATGAATTATCATAAAAAATATGCAATGCATGTCCTACCATAAATGAATTATCATAAAAAATATGCAATGCATGTCCTACCATAAATGAATTATCATAAAAAATATGCAATGCATGTCCTACCATAAATGAATTATCATAAAAAATATGCAATGCATGTCCTACCATAAATGAATTATCATAAAAAATATGCAATGCATGTCCTACCATAAATGAATTATCATAAAAAATATGCAATGCATGTCCTACCATAAATGAATTATCATAAAAAATATGCAATGCATGTCCTACCATAAATGAATTATCATAAAAAATATGCAATGGATGTCCTACCATAAATGAATTATAAAAAATATGCAATGGATGTCCTACCATAAATGAATTATCATAAAAAATATGCAATGCATGTCCTACCATAAATGAATTATCATAAAAAATATGCAATGCATGTCCTACCATAAATGAATTATCATAAAAAATGTGTAATATGGTAGTGCAGAATATCATTAGTTTATCATTTTTAAGATAATTTATTTTAGAGCACGTGTTGAATATTTCCTTATATGGAAGGCACACTGCTGGGAGACCTATCCTATTCTACATCACGGATTGTAACAATATTTTTTTTCATAAATAAAATAATAATAAAAGTTTAAGCATAATTGCGCCATTGTCTAAATAATTTAATTAGTAGTATGATT